>JAOQMS010000004.1:13395608-13419686 GCA_027563885.1 Erythroxylum longipes | reverse complement strand
CGGTGATCTGGTAGATATGAGAGAGGCAAGGAAAGAACGAAGAAGAATACAGAGAAAACGAGAGAAATGAGACTGTAATAAAGATGGCAAAATCAACATTAAACAAAAAAATTTCAGCTGATTACTTGAAACGCTCCTAGCGAGGAGCTTATCAAAAATTAGCTGGTTGGGTTGAATCAGCCAACCCAACCAGCTAATAACCAAACAACTTTAAGAGCTTTTTTATAAAGTCAATAAGCTGAAATGAGTCAATCAGCTAAAAAAGAACTTATCAGCTCTTCACCAAACAAGGCCATAATTGATTAATAAGTAATTCATACAAGTAAAACACAGAAAAATATGAGAGACTGAGAAGGAGAGGAATATAATTACCTCGTGGCAGGAGCTAATGCATGGCCATTACCAAATAGGTTCCACCTCGTAGTATCCATAACTATGTACCCTGTTGGTGAAGCAAAATCAGCACCATTAATCTCTATTGACAAGGTTAGTGGAAGTGTCGACAATAACATCCCACTGGTCAGTAATGAGCTACGACTAGTTCTGTCCTCCATATGCTTCATTTCTCTCTAATCTTTTTGTTATTAACAGACAACCCAAGATTTTAGAATCGTTGCGTTTACACTTTCTTAAACAAGATCTATAATTTTTTTTACGTTTCGAGTCTTTACCACATGCAAAAAACATGACTTACAAAAAATACATAAAAATTAGGAAATAATGCTGTTTATATTTTGATTTAAAATTTAAAATTTAATTTGACCTTACCGATAAAAAACATACAAAATTTTAAGAGAAAGTGTTCTTCACCCTGTACTTGCACGCCAGAAACCAGTGGCTCTGGATTCGCCAATCAGACAAACGTCACCTTCATCCAAGTTTCAAGTCTTAATGGTAAGGTGGTCTAGTACTCTGCTTGCGACTCTACATTAAGAGATGGATAACCGAGTAATTACAGCCTTTTAGCTGTGTACGCTTCATCAACTTGCATATCACAAAAATTGAATGAGCAACGAGCTACCACAAGATAAACTCCTTTGAGTTTTCCAAGTGGATTCTTCGAAAGTTCACAACTTTGCCTGCCTCACTGTGTTTCTGGGTTTTCTTTGTTTGATCTAATCATGGCCTCCTCTCTGCTCAATGGAGCTGAAAACCTCACTTTTACTAGGGGAATCTCTCGAAAAGGATTGGAGTTTTGTGGATCAGGTTTTAGTGGAAAGCAATTGCCTCGAGCGAGCTTAATCTCTTGTACTAGACTTGCCAAGACCAATATGGTGACACCCAAATGCAGTTTATCTGCCTCTAGGCCAGCTTCACAGCCCAGGTTTATCCAGCACAAGAAAGAGGCTTTTTGGTTCTACAGATTCCTCTCTATTGTGTATGACCATATAATCAACCCTGGCCACTGGACTGAGGACATGAGGGATGAGGCACTTGAGCCTGCTGGTCTCTATGACAGGAACATGTTAGTGGTGGATGTGGGTGGTGGGACTGGTTTCACCACTTTGGGTATAGTCAAGCATGTAGATGCAAAAAATGTTACCATTCTTGATCAGTCACCACATCAGCTTGCAAAGGCCAAGGAGAAGGAGCCCTTGAAGGAATGCAAGTTTATTGAGGGTGATGCAGAGGATCTACCATTTAGTACTGATTATGCTGATAGATATATTTCTGCTGGAAGGTGCGTTTCTCAATTCTCATGTGTTTCATGATTCACTTAGTTGAAAAGGACCTTTGTTTTTGCCGAATTGGAAATTCCTTTTGTTGAATTGTGGTTGCTGCAACTGGGTTGAAGGTTGTTTATGCCAGTCAACGTAATGGGTCATGTGTCCAATTTGGTGATAAGACTCCAGTTTTTTATGTTTTAAGCTCCACTTGGAGCAAATTTTTGGACCATATGTCGGTATCTAGAATTTAGATGAATGTGGCTTCTGTTTTTTGCACCTCGTCATCCGGCTATCATATTGATATGTTTTACTACATGTACACTGAAAATGTGCCACGATTACATTAGTTTCGTTGGTTAACTAATGAGAAAAGTGCGCGTAAGGAGCCAGTTTTAGGTGCTTCTCCGTCCCGAGAGAAGTAAATTTTATGCCACAGTCAAGTATGGGATACACAATTTTCCTCATATATTATAATTGTTCGACTCCTCAGCATTGAGTACTGGCCAGATCCGCAACGTGGTATCAAGGAAGCATACAGGGTCTTGAAACTAGGAGGAAAAGCATGTGTAATTGGCCCAGTGTACCCAACATTTTGGTTGTCTCGCTTCTTTGCAGATGTTTGGATGCTCTTCCCAAAAGAAGAAGAGTACGTTGAATGGTTCCAGAAAGCTGGGTTTAAGGATGTTCAACTGAAGAGAATTGGACCGAAGTGGTATCGTGGTGTTCGCCGGCATGGGCTCATCATGGGATGTTCTGTAACAGGTGTTAAACCTGCATCTGGAGATTCTCCCTTGCAGGTAAAGGTTCTTGAGTTATTCATTTCATAGTGTTTCTGATTTGAAGTGGTAGAATCTCTGGCTGCAAGCAGGTCTTTGAAGGCCTACTTTTGACAATGTGTTTAGTGTATGGGATTTTCATTGGTGGCTAAACTTAACTCAGATGGTGAAATATCACACTCTTATGCATATTCTCCGTTTTTTATTGACAGACTTGAAATTACTTGATAAAACCTCTGTATAGGAAAACCTTAAGCAAAACAATTGAGTTCATAAACTCTAGTGATCAGGAATGAAATTGTACTGATCTTAGTTCAAATAGACTTGGGCTTATTTATGATAGCTATAAGCTTGACTAGGAACAGCAAGGTTCATGCAAATAAGAAACTCTTTTCTGATGTAGGAATATGCACAAGCAGCAAAGGTGTCATCTTTGCCTTACTTGATCTGTATCCTGAACCATACCATTAAGAGTTGGATTGTGGAGTCTTCTGGTCTACAATTTGAAAGAGAACTAATAAAAATTTGTCAAAAATGTTAATTTTGTTACTTTCGAGGAAAGAATTCAGTGCAGTGAGCAGGTCAAATGCACTTTGAGTTCAGTTTCCACAGCATTTTGGTTTTCTTGGCCATGATAAAAACCTTAACCATCAAGCACATATTGATATTGTAGGCTTTGGATTAAGTTTTGGTGTGGTCTGGTGTGATGATGACGGTAGATCTTTGCGTCTAGCAAGAAAATAGTTGCAAAGCAAGGGAATTCACTTACCTTTTACTTGCACCCTTGAAAATGGACGCTTTTGCAATAATGGAGGCTTCATTTGAAGAACAAAACCTTGAAGGGGTCATATTGTTTCCAACTTTGCTTAATAAGTTACACATATTTTGATGCATAATCCATACTTTTCTACAATTGCACAGTAATTTCCAGTCTTAGTTCATTGAATTTGGAAATTTCGTGTTCTGATCTCTGTGCAGCTTGGTCCAAAGGAAGAGGACGTCTCAAAGCCTGTGAATCCATTTGTCTTCGTTCTGCGCTTCATTCTGGGCGCCATGGCAGCTACTTACTACGTGTTGGTTCCTATCTATATGTGGCTCAAAGATCAAATTGTACCCAAAGGCAGGCCAATTTAGGACAGGAGGCAGCTTCATAAATTTTCTAGTTTCCATACTTTGACGTGGTCCTCCTGTTTGTGTGGTAGGTGTGGGATGTTGATGTAGTTTTCTCAAACTTTGTCCAGTTAAATAAATTGCTTTTCATCTTACACCTAAGCTGTCTGTAACTGCCAAATGCATTTATTTGTCCTGACAACAGCAGGCGCTCAAAATCGTTGTGTTGCACCCCAAATTGAGGTAGCAGTACAAATTTGCATTATCTATCAGAGAAAATGAGAGATTCAGATTCACAATAAAGACGAGAGAGATCCTCACAATGCATGTCACATGATTGAAGAATCATTCTGGGTAGGCTTTTCCATAGGTTCAAAAACATAAAGTCGTGTACGCAGTGGGCATATGATATGGTTTGTGTTGAAATCAATTATACCTTACTCATGCTCACAGCTCACCCGCGATGAGACTCCATGATCTATCTTGCGGCCTTCATCACTAAAACATGTAGACACAATGACTCCGGATGAGTGGATGAATAACAAAAAGGCACGAACCGCACCAACTGTTATTTCCGCTGCTATAATAGTGACTAAGAAATAATAGTTAAAAAAGTTGTTTGGTTTCCTTTACCATCCTAATTCTGTCACATACGACGAGAGCAGGTAAAAGCATAACGAAGCTTGAAACAGTGGAATACAAAGCTTTAGCTAGACATATGCCTCTTAATAGCTTCAACACATAGGGCAGATGTACCAACTCCATCACTTGATCAGCCCCAAAGGTTCAATTTCTTCCAATATCAGGACTGACATCTCCATAAGAAAGCAAGCCCCCATGTCCAGAGGCTGAACTTGATCTAGATCTGCTTACGGTTTGTCCTCGAGGTTTTGGAGGCACAGCATCAGGAGATGAACTTGATCAAGAACTAAACTTTTCTTTAACCGGCGCTTGTTGATCATAACTTACACAACGCCATTTGTCTCTTGAGCTGGGACTATGAATTGGACTTTGGCTTAGGCTGTGATCCCAGCAATGACCACGATAACAGCTAGGACTTCGAGAAACACTCTTATTCCGACTTCTGTTTCCATAACTATCAAATTTAAAATGTAAACTGAATAGTCATATTTTGCAGAAATAACATAACTCTCAATTGAAAACATAATATCAAGATGCATATGAAAGCTGTCAAACTTGTATCAAGTTGAATTTTTCTTGGCATATTAGCAACACAACATCATTTGATGATAAAAATTTGGCTTGAAAACTGAAAAGTCAATTAAAAGTGAGACATGTAAACGGATGATTGAATAAAAGATGAAACTATAACCTAGAAGGCAAATCAAGGTGATCACCAGAATCACACCACGAAAATCTACAAAAAGAAAAATGAAAATGTGCTGCATTTTATGTACCAAGGACCCTATGCACTATACGAGAGGAAGGGAAGGAGAGAAAACCTTGGAGGACTCCTGCCTCTTGGTGAAGTTCTATAATGTATGTTACGAACAAAAGCTAAAACATGTAGCAGACATGAAAAAAGGATGAAGAAGAATGACGTCGAAGAACAAGTAGTATTAAATAAAGTGAAAAGCACTGTATACCAAACAATAGCATGATCATGTGTCATAATCTTAAGGCTACTTGTAGACATGCTATGTAATGAAAAATCACGAGTGTGAAATTGCTATCTTCTCATCCCTTCTATACTCTTCTTCTTCTTCTTATTTTCGTTCCCATTTCCTCTAACTCTGCTAGAATACACTATCATAACTTAACCGTAGAGAATCAACATAAATAGAGTATCATAACAGCTACTATCAAAGCAAACGACCTATGGCAATGTCTCAATGGTAGAAGGCACGAGAGGAGCAGAGATGCATTGATTGGAGGAAGGAATAAAGAATTTGTTGGGAAATTTTACTAATTAAATCCCACAAGGAAAATAAGCAAGAAAATAACACGCAGGAATTTAACGTGGTTCACCCTCTAATTTGGGCTACGTCCACGGGCCAAACTCTGAATAAAACTTCCATTATAGAGAGTGAAAAATAATACAACAAAATAGTCCACTCACACACAAGGTATTTCTTAAATTTACTATCCCTAAGATAATATCCTCACGATTTTGTCACTCATCTTTTAAGAAAAATGTTTCCTAAAAAATATCCCAAAAATACTCTCTTACACAATACTTTTGAATACTCCCATATATACATATATCATCACACTTATGAAAGAGGGGGTAGGGTCTTTATATAGACCCTCCATCACCGCCTCTTAGTCGTAGACAACTTGTTTTCTTCTTCTTCTTCTTCTTTTTTAATAATATCTATGGCAGTATCATGTGTCAGTACTGCCTTACAACTCTCCCCCTACCAACTACATGGTATTTACTATCATTCTTGCATATGATCGACAGAACTTAAACTTTCCCCTGGGTAAAACTTTTGTCATCATATCTGATCCATTCTCATCCGTATGAATCTTCTCAAGCTGTAATAGCTTCTTTTCTAACACCTCTCTAATCCAGTGATACCTCACATCAATATGCTTTGATCTTGAATGGAATGAGGCATTTTTCTCAATGTGAATAGCATTCTGGTTGTCGCAAAATAGTTGATGCCTATCTTGTTGAAAACCAAGTTCGTTTAAGAACTTCTTTATCCATAGGAGCTCCTTGCATGCTTCAGTTGCAGCAATAAATTCTGCTTTAGTGGTGAATAGAGCAACACATTTCTGCAATTTTGATTGCCATAACACGGCTCCCCCTGTAAAGATAATTAGGTAACCTGAAATAGACTTTCTCGAATCAACATCGCTGGCCATGTCTGCATCTATGTAACCAACTAACACAGGCTTGATAGTTCCAAAACATAAGCATATTTTGGAAGTATCACGTAGATATATGAGAATCTACTTCACAGCATCCCAATGTTTCTTACCAAGATTTAAAAGAAACCTACTCACTACTTCAACTGCGTGCGCAATATCTGGCCGTGTACATACCATAGCATACATCAAACTTCCAACTGCAGAAGCATAGGGGACTTTCATCATCTCTTCCTTCTCTTCATCTATCGAAGGGTATTGCTTAGTACTTAACCTAAAGTGATTAACAAGAGGACAATTAACCGCTTTAGCTGTATCCATGTTGAACCTTTGAAGTACTTTCTCAATGTACTTCTCTTGTGATAACCATAATTTCTTGGCACTCTTGTCTCTGATAATTGTCATGCTAAGAATCTGTTTTACTGGCTCCAAGTCTTTCATAGCAAAAAACTTGCTTAACTGCTTCTTCAAATTATTAATCTTATTGATATTTTGGCCAACAATCAACATATCATGAACATAAAGTAAAAGGATAATGAAATATTCACCAAAGAATTTCTGTACAAAAACACAGTGATCTGAAGTAGTCTTCTTATATCCTTGCTCCCCTATAACTATTTCAAACTTCTTATACCATTATCTCGGTGCCTGTTTTAAACTATAAAGACTTTTCGTCAATCTACACACATAGTCCTTTTTCCTTGAAACCTGCTGCTGCTCCATATATATATATATCTCTTCTTCCAAATCTCCATGAAGAAAAGTTGTCTTGACATCCAATTGCTCGATTTCTATGTCTAGACTTGCTACTAAACCGAGCACTGTACGGAGGGATGTCATCTTAACCACTGGTGAAAATATCTCATTAAAATCAATACCTTTTCTTTGGTTGAATCCTTTAACAACCAATCTAGCTTTGAATCTTGGATGAGGATTGTGTTCATCATGTTTAATCTTGAACACCCACTTATTTTTCAAAGCTTTCTTGCCTTTTGGGAACTTTACCAACTCAAAAGTTTTATTCTCATGCAAGGACTTCATCTCATCTTGCATGGCTTCAAACCAATTCATCTTATGTTCATCTATCATGGCCTCTTGAAAGTTCTCAGGTTCTTCTCCATCAATAAGTAACACATACTAATCACTGGAGTATCTAATTGTGGCTTGTCTTACTCTCATAGATCTCCTTATTAAAACCTAAGAAGTCTCTAGTACTAGTAGTTGATGCTAGACATCATCTTTGTCAGAATCTTCACCTGATTGATTTTCAATGGGAGCATCATCATCAGCTACGTTCTACCGGTGACTTTCAATTTCATCTCTAAATTGTCTTCGCACCATTTTTGGAGGAGTTAACTCTAAATCCACGGGGTCATCATTAGTTCTTGAAGCATCCATTTTCACTTTGTCGTGATCTTCAATGGTTTGATCTTCGACAAATATAGCATCACGGCTCCGAATCAACTTCTTCTGGATTGGATCATAAAACCGATAACCGAATTAATCTTCTCCATAACTAATAAATATAAAATGGCGAGTCTTAACGTCAAGCTTGGATCTCTCATCTTTAGGAATATGAACATAAGCTTTACAACCAAAAAACTTGAGATGATCATAGAAAACATCCTTTCCTGACCATACTTTTTTCGGAACATCAAACTGTAAAGGAATGCATGGTGAGCGATTTAATACATGAACTGCTGTGAATAGAGCTTCACCCCAAAATGTCTTAGGCAACTTTGCATGTGAGAGTAGGCATCTAATTCTCTCCATCAAAGTCCTATTCATCCTCTCAGCTAAACCATTCAAGTGCGGTGTCTTAGGAGGAGTAGTCTGATGTCAAATACCATGCTCTTTGCAATAGACATCAAATGGTCCAGTGTACTCTCCACCATTGTCTGTTCAAATGCATTTCAACTTCTTCCCAGTTTGTCTTTCAACCGAGGCATGAAATTGCTTGAAAACATCTAGGACTTTATCTTTAGTTTTCAATGTTTACACCCACGTCTTCCTAGAATGGTCATCAATGAAAGTTAACAAAGTATTAAGCACCACCTAGTGAATTTGGCATTGGCTCACATAAATCTGAGTGTACCAAATCCAACACATTCTTCAATCTGGAAGGAGGAGAACTTTCGAAGGCAACTCTATTTTGCTTTCCTGCAGAACAATTAGGACACTTCTTTAAATGTACCTCGTCAACTCCAAATAATGCATTCTTTTTCACCAACTGAGTCATTCTTTTCTCGCTCATATGACCGAGTCTCTTATGCCACAATTCAATTGCATCATCTTTCTTCATTGGATTCACAACATCGTTGGAGACCTTTTCTTGCATCACATACAACTTTGAGCACTTCTTACCTTTGGAGATTACCAAGGAGCCTTTAATAAGTTTCCATTTGCCATCTTTGAAAGTGCTGTAAAAACCTTCATCATCAAGTATGCCAACCGAGATTAGATTGAGGCGAAGATCAGGAACATGTCTGACATCTTTCAGAGGGAGTCTCATGCCATTGTCTGTCTCTAAGTAAATATCACCTTTTCCAGTGATTTTGAATAAACCGCTATTTCCTATTTTAATGACACCAAAATCTCCTTTTGTATATGATGAGAAGAGTTCTTTATGTGATGTGGTGTGAATAGTGGCACCACTATCACCTATCCAGTTAAACTCACAGGATGCACTATTCACATCATTATCATATGAGACGATGTGAAAGTCATCAAAGGTGATCGCCGTTGATGCTTGTTCATCATCACTGCTATTATATTTCTTGACTTCTTTGCTTTTGTTCTTTTCTTCTTTGAACTTTTGACATAACCTATTGATGTGACCATTCTTTTTGCAGTGATGACATTCAATATTTGCATATTTATTTGATCTTCCTCTGCTTTTATCTCTAAAATTTGGACCTCTAGATTTGCTTCTCCCCCTAGAACCTGTGACCTGAACTTCTGACTGTGTTGAAGAGGCTGAACTCTGTGATCTCCGTCTCATCTCTTCATTCATAATTCCACTTTTTACAGATTCCATGTTAACAACACCATCAGCTACAGAATTGGTGATTGAAATCTTCAAAGTCTCCCAAGACTCTAGCAAAAAGGTAAGCATGCAAAGAGCAAGTATTTCATCATCAAACTTTATGCCCATTCCTAATAATTGATGCACGATCCCCTGAAATTCATTCAAATGATCTACTACAGAGGTACCTTCTCGATATTTTATCTGTACTAATTTTTTCAGATAAAATAATTTATTGTTAACGGTTTTTGAGGCATACAACTCCTCAAGCTTCTCTCACAACGTCCGTGCATGAGTCTCATTACAGATATGATTATACACATTATCTTCAACAAATTGTCGAATAAAACTACATACCTGCTCATGCTCAAACGCCCACTCCTTGTCTGATTTATTTTTGGGTTTTGTTGTGGTAAACACCAGTAAATGCAATTTTGTGATGAACAGAAGATCTTTTATCTTGTTTTTCCATATGTGGTAGTTGGAGCCATTTAGGCTAATCATCTTGCTTATTTTTGTCTCCATCTTGACCATACGTATGAATAGTACCCGTATGTATGAACAGTACCTGTACGTATGAACCTCGCTTTGATACCACTTATTGGGAAATCTTACTAATTAAATCCCACAAGGAAAATAAGCAAGAAAATAACACGCAGAAATTTAACGTAGTTCAACCTCTAATTTGGGCTATGTCTACGGGTCAAACTCTGAATAGAACTTCCACTAATGAAAATAACAGGTACAGAGAGTGAAAAATAACACAACAAAATAGTGGCACTCACATATAAGGTGCTTCCCAAATTTACTATCCTTAGGATAATATCCTCATAATTTTGTCACTCACCTTTTAGGAAAAATGTTTTCTAAAAAATACCCCAAAAATATTCTCTCACTTAATACTTTTGAACAATCCCATATATACATATGTCATCACACTTATGAAAGGGGGGGAGGGTCTTTATATAGACCCTCCATCGCTGCCTCTTTGCTGCCACAGCTATATGCAAGATGTGGCACAACTTGTATGCATACAGCTTGCATGCAAGCTGTCCATTATAAGGGCTTGTATGTAACTTGCATGGAAGTTGTCGTAGACAACTTGTTTTCTTCTTCTTCTTTTTAATAATATCTATGGCAGTATCATGTGTCGGTACTGCCTTACAGAATTTACTGATGCACAAATGAGAAATGAAAAAATGTTAATGGAAGGATAACGCAGAGCAGACAAACAAGAAATGGATATTAACGATATCAAGTTAATGTTTCAGCAACTCATGCACAAGACGAGAAGGAGACTATAGAAGTAACAACGAGAACCCGAAGAGACTACAGAAACTACACTATGCCAACCAATTTAGCAAAGTAGATTTTCTAGTATTTGATAGGGTAGACGCCTATATCTACAACTTTCAAGTTTTGAGTTTCTTTAAATTCACACGCTAAATAGCTCAAAAAAATTGTATAATAATGACCTACAAATTTGCCTCCCTTGGCAGCTTTGAACTCCAAAAGGTTTTGGTTTAGGCCCAAATCACCATAAAAAATGAAAGTTTTCTCATGTTAATTAGTCATTAGACATCAAAGAATAAGAATCCATCATCAAAATCATCAAACCCATAAATTTCATGAAGTGGGTTTCATAGTTATGGCAAAAGAAAGTGAGAAACTAAATTCCAATTGGTATAATCAAGTGTCGGGATCGAAGCTTACCGTTTTGTATTGACTGATCGGCTTGGTTCTCCTTCACTTTCTTGTTACAAAGCTTGAAAACTTTGAGAGAGGAGCTTCCATGGTGAATTTGGCCAAGTGAAGGAGAAGGAAGACAAGTGTTTTGTCTTATTTGCACTTAGCTTCCTTTATAAGCCACTCTTTTCATTATTTACAAAAATACCCCTCTTGTACTGGTTCCTTAAAATCCGCTCTTACAATTTCCTGTGACTACCGAAAAAGTGTCAAACATCATTAATTTGATGTCACCAAAAATTATGATTCACTGTCCTGGTTTTAATTATATTATTCTCAATTTTTTCTGTTGTACCGAGTAAATCAGATACCGGGTGTTACATAACTGGATCAACATTCATTACCAATGTTTACCTTCGCGTAAAAATACTAAGTCTATGTTTAAAAATGAACTAAAAAAATATGTTTCCTTAATAAAACCTACCGAACTTGTAATAAGCTTGACTTTTCATGACAATATAGTTAGGAATAGTTATAGAGTCCGAAGGACCAAAGAATTATTAATGTGTATGTACAATTGAAAAGGGTGAATAAATTAACACGTAGATCTTGATTAAATTGTATATTTAGTTCAAAGCCCCTAGAAATAGATTTTGCATGTTAATGATTAGATATAACTTGTATGATTGTGTTTGATTTCATTAAGTTTAAGTCATTGCCTCATTATTGCATTATGTGTTGTGTGTTTGTTGTTTATTTGCTTGAGGATAAGTAAATGTTTAATTGTCGGGATGTTGATATTTGTGATTTGCATTATGTTTTAAGGTTCAATTTGTTAGATATGTAGTGTTAATTTAAGTGTTGAGTGTGTATTTATGTTTTAATTGTGTTAATTTATGTGTTTAAGTGTTTTTATGGGTTAGTATGAGTCTTTGAGCTTAAATGTTATATTTTTGAGGTACCTTGATGTGTTTGTTAGTGTTTCAGGGTGGACGGCGAAGAATGGAGAAGTTTCGAAGAGTTTCGGGCCAAAAATGTACAGGCCACGATTGTGTCACAACAAGCTACGTTCATGATAGAAAAAGGCGAGCCAATAGGACCCAGGCCACAATCGTGCACTTTGGGTCACAATCGTGACAGAGAGCTCTGAACTAGGCCATGATCGTGCACTTTGGGCCACAATCGTGACATAAAGAGTTAGGCGTTGGCCACGACCGTGGCCTGTGTCAGACAGACACAAAAATAGCTGAAAACGTCAAGTTTTGCTAGACATTTTTGACCGTTTTGACCCCGAATCAACCCTAAGGCTTCCAAGATATAAATAGAACATTAAATAACAAAACAGAAACCTTTTTACATCAGTCAATTCTAAACCCCTAGAGAGTATATCAAGAGATTTGACGAAGGAGACGAAGGAAGAGAGACACGAAGAAGAAGCTTGACGTGAAGTACTTCCCAGAACAGGTGGTTTCCCGCCGTCACTGCCAACTGTATTTTACAGTTTTATTTCAATTTATTAGATAGAATTGGGATAATCATTGAGAATATTTGTTGTTGAATGTTAATTTTTGTCTAAACTCACCTTCAGGATTTTTATCTTTGAGATTAAATAAATTTGATTTATTGTGTTTTCGTTGAGTTATTTGTGATTCAAATTCTATGCTTAATAATTCAGTAATAAACTGAGAGGGTGAGTCGAGTGAATATCATCAAATTGGGCTAACGAGGGTTAGGTAGTTTGATAGATAAGAATTTAATCAAACCGGTAAAATCGTGTAACGAGAGGTCGAGCATAGATTTTCGGTAGGTTATTAGACAAATTTATAACTAATTTAGGCTTTGGGTAAATTGGAAATCGAGAGATTACAATTCCATAATTTAAATTAGGGTTTATAATTTAGGGTTAAAGATTATAACTCGACAGAGAGTGATCCACCCTAGGAACGCCTAGACTCGATAATTCGATAGTTTCACAATTAATTTCATTAAATTCGAATTAAAACCTACTTTCTCTCAATTGGTAGTTTTTAGGTTGATTCTAGAATGAGTTGTGCAAATTTGCTATTTTGTTTATATTTTATAAGTTCAATTCTTGATATTGATTATTTGATTGGTTTATTTAAGCATTAGTTGTTTATTCTGATTTATTGAGAAAGTTAGTCAAGCCTTAAATTTTAGGATTAGATTAAACCTTCTCGTGGGACCGATACCTTAGGTTCTACACAAACGACTCGTGTGCTTGCAAAAATATCAAGGTTACAAATATTAAAACCTTATGATTAGATGTTATAATTAGGTAATTTGGATCCACTCGACACTGATATGATCTTCAAATGATTTATTTAAAAATTGACTAAAGGTGTTTTTTCACCTTAATGTTTTATAAAAAGGTCCAAATAAACCCCTACTGTTATCTTTAATACCTTTTTGTACCCTATCTAGGGTACAATAAGTACTATTTAAGTAATATTAGGGTGCAAAGTGGTACCAAATATAGCATTAGGGGCTTATTTATACCTTTTATAAAATGTTGAGTTATAAATCACACCTCTGGCCTTTATATACCATGTTGTCAAAGATGAGTCTGTTAATGAGTGAGTTTGTTTATGTTTTTTCTCTTATATCCCTCGACTAATTAAAACATTTTATACTATTATTTTCCTTACTCATTTCTTAATTTAAGCCAAAAGTGTCATAAATATGTTCTAAACGATCTATTATCTTGAACACTTTAAGTTTTGATCATGAATACTTAAATTTTATAAATTTTATTACTTTAGTACATACTGAATTGATGCTTTTTTCTTAATAAATAATGGTAATCGTGAATGATATTCCTTAAATCATTTACCTAAATTGAAATCTTGAATCAACCAAAGCTTATACTAATCATGTCAGCATCCCTTTCAACTTAAAATTCAAAATCATTGTTTTTATACTTCACATGAATATTAACACCTTATTCCCTTTTTTCATTACAGACCTATATTATCTTGATGTATAAACATGTTTATGTTTGATCAATAATTAATCAATCATGAAAGGAATCCAATTACATGCAAAGAGGGTCTTTAGGTATAGACTATGGCTATGATGTTAAACCTCACAAGGAAAAATATAAATTAGTGATATTGTGGTTTCTATCTTAAGAAAATAACCCCTTAAATTAGGAGGTGAAAATGGTATAATTGTGCAAAGGATAAGAAAATATTTTCTCTTTATTATAAACATATTCACTCAATCGATTTTAGAATTGGAAAATTTTCAAGTCTCTTACTAATAATTGAATGCAATTTAATGGTCTTTTCCAATTTCAAGCAAAGACAGTCCTCAGGTATAGACTATGACTATGGTATTAAGCATTCTAAGGAAAAATAGAAATCAGTGATTTCATGATTTCTATCTCAAGAAAATAACCTTTACGTTTGAAGGTTTAAATGGTATCACTATACAAAGGATCAAACAATTTACTTTTTTTTCATAAACATTATCATTCAGTAGATTATAGAATTGGATAAAATTCAAGTGACCTATCAACAATCAAAGATGATTTAATGGCCTTGACTAGAACTAATGAAAAGATAGAGTTCAAACTATTTCATCCTAGATAATTTATCTAATGCAAAATTTATCAATTATAGTAAATTCAAAGGGAATTTATAGTATCCTAAATATACAATCAAAGTAAGACATTAATTTAGGGCAAGCTTAACAGAAAGTATATATCTAATAAGACATTTAAGGATAATCATTATCAATATTGATTCCTTTATGTTATGTGTGATTATTGATTCTATCTTGAAATTTAGCTTATTTTTTGTATTCAAGTGATCCTTAATGAATATTAAAAAATAAAAATGTCATAAAATAAGGTGTAGTTAGAAGGATAAAGTTGACAATAACATTTTTGAGGATTAGGTGTGGGCATGTTAAGTGAAAATTAAAACTTTTGATTTTGATTTTGTAAGAAAAAACGTGTCAAAAATTATTTAAACTTTATCTTATCCAAGTTTAAATAACAACCAATAAAGTTATGATTTCTAGAGGCTAAAGAATTATAATAAGAAGATTTCAACATCAATAAGAGATAGGATTAAAGTGGCTATAAGTAGGACCAAAGTGAAGAAAGGAAGGCATTTAAAAACTGTCCATCTCTACTGTCCAGCTTTTAAAAAATTCTCTTTTCTTCTCTTTAATAGATGCTAATGTAGTTGTTCTTCATTAAATGTTACTAAAACTATAGCCATTATTGGCTAACTTTCTTTATCTTAATTGATGGGAGTGGAAGCCTTTAGAACTTTATAGATTGGGAGATAATTTGGTCTTATTACAAAGTGTTTCATTAATTCATATATTAAAATGTTCTTTTTTATTTTTGTTTCTATGATTATTTTTATTGATTTCTAATGCTTGTGATGGTTTTATTAATTGAAATAATTATCTATTACATTAAATATTGAATACATAAAGTTCAATTCATTAAGCTTTATAGTGACTAGGAGTTTTCAATTTACTACATCAGAAATTATTAACTTTTAGGAAGAGAATTTAATTAGATTAAATATAACCACTTATATTGTTTATCTTACTTTGGCGGTCTTTCTTTACTTGAAGCTATTATTTAATTGAAATTTCGGATCATTCCTAAGATTGTTAAACAATAAGCGTTGATTAAATCATGTGTTTTTTATTAAATAATCTTAAGTAAAGACATATATTCAATATCAAATTGAATATATGATTGATGAAATAATTATTTCATTTTATATCAATGATCAAACGGAGTTTCAATGTTAGAATTGACCATAAACCAAAATGTGTTTATTGATATTTCTCTTTTTGTTATTTGCAAAATTCAATTTTTTTTCTTTATTACAAAATTTCATATTGTCATAACCTCTATTTATTTAAATATTTATTTCCTAGAGATTGATGAATTAGAATTTCTTGTAGGATCAATTCCTAATTTCCTATATTATACTAATTTTATTACAGGAATTTAGGATTTAAGTTGGGAGTAGATGATAACAAAACCAAAATTTGATTTCATTGTCCGACAATTCCTATTTTGTATATTCATTACTAGATATTTGAAGCAAGTTGATTTGCATTATAATTTGGAGATCAAATAAGTTGCATAAAATTTAAGAAAAGAAATAAAAGTTTGGAAATATCCCAAGACTACAGCTAATGAAACAATAGAAAAGATGGCAAGCAGTCAAACGTGATGAGAACTTGCCACTCCAAATTTCAATCAACAACCTCATTGCGTTACTTTTTCAAATTTAGATGCTAATACTACTTCTAAGTTAAAATATGGACCAATCTATATTTTGCTTACTTTTATGGATTTGTAAGAGAGGATCCTTAGAAACATTTAAAGGAATTTCACATGGCTTATACAAGTATGAAACTAAATGGAGTTACCTAGGAACAAATAAAAAATAGAGCTTTTCTATTCTTTTTAAAGTATGACACATAAGATTGGCTCTACTATTTACTTGTAGGAAGCATTTTAAGAAACTCTGTACAAGCTGCCTACACCACCAAATTAGTGTTTAACTTCTTATTCAATATTTCTATTAAGGTTTTCTATCAATTAATAGAAATGTGATTAATATTGCTAGTGTTAAAGCATTAGAAGGAAGCAGACCAGTGTCCAAAATGTACATGCTCTTGTTGTAGAGAATAGATGAAGTAAAATTAGAGATTCCAAAGGGCAACAAGTCGAAGAACATGTCTGAGCCTAGAGATGGCAAAGAGACCAAGACCTGTCACTACTACACTAAACCTAGTCATATAAAGAAGTTCTACTACAAGTTGAAGAGAGACAAGAAGAAGCAAGATAACTAAAAAGATGGAGATGACAATAATACTACAGCAATGGCATCAAGCACAAATGATGAAGTGCCATTGATTTGTGCAACAAGTAAATGTTTTCACATTATTCACTAAGATTTCAAGTGGTTAGTCAATACAGGGGCTTCCTACCATTATGTTTCAAAGATGGAATAGTTCACTAGTTACATGAGTGGTGATTTTAGAAGTATGAAGTTGGGAAATCAGAGCTCTACTAACATTATTGGTATGGGTGATGTCTAAGTTCAAACCAATGTTAGGTTTATATAGACCTTGAAAAGAGTACAACACATTCCTAATTTACACCTCAAATTTTTATCTGTGAATGTGCCTGACCAAGAAGGACACTAGCATAGTTTTAAGGATGGCAAGTGAAATTTGACTAAAGGAGCATTAACAGTTGCTCATGGTCAATTATAATGCACCCATACAAGACATAGTTTAAGCTATGTGGTAGGGAACAATATGTAGTTATAGAGAATACTTCTCCAATTTCATTGCACCAAATATTGGAACATATTAATGAGAATGGGATCAAATTTTTGGTTGCAAATCACTTATCCCTGCAAAAACGACTATTTCTTACAACCCTTGTGATCATTGTATTGTTAGAAAGCAACATCGAGTGTCTTTCCATAAAAGGTCTAGTAGAAGGAAGACTAAGTTAGTTATGATATAATACGATGTTTGTGGTCTCATTGAGGAGGATTCCTTATGAGGTAATAAGCACTTTTTCTACTTTTATCAATGATGCTACTTACAAGACTTAGGTCTTCATACTGAAAAAAAAGCTAAATGGTTGAGACTTTTAGGAAATTTCATGCCATAATGAAAAGGGAGACACAAAGAAAGTTAAAATGTCTCTGAGCTGACAATGGAGTCAATTACACATCTAATCCATTTGAGAACTATTATGTGGGACATAGTATAAGAAATGAGAAGACAAAACCTAGTAGCCCACGGTATAATGCTGTTATCGATAGGATGAATAGAATCACTATAGAGAATGTTTGGTGTATACTTTATATGTCCAATCTACCCAAGTCTTTTTGTGGTGAGGAGATTGGAAGTATATGTGATAAACATAAATCCTTCATTTCCCTTAAAGCTGGATATGCTGTAAAAAGTGTGGAAAGGAAGGATATGACTTATACGCATTTGAGGATATTCAGATGCAAAGCTTTCAAGCATATGCGAAGTACAAATCAAAGTTGGATCTAAAACCTTCTCTTATATTTATTAGTTATGGTGATGAGGAGTTTGGATATAGGCTTTACGAACCTAAAAAGTAGAAGATGGTTACAAGTAAGGACATAATTATCTACAAGAATAAGATAGGTGAAAATCTCATAAAAGAAGATAAGATTACTTCCATTAATTTGTCTTTTGGTACTGTATATCTCAAACTTGTTTCTACTTCTATTGATTAGCCTATAGGTAAAGAAAGTGAAGGACATAAACTAGCATAGTATAGTAATAATCAGGTACAACCTGATGGCGATGAGCTACATGAGCCACATCCTATAGATAATGTAAAAGAGGTCCATAAGCATCATGAGTAAGAGAGCAACTGGCTTAAGTTTTGGAAGATGTCTAAATTTGAAGGTCAAACGGAGTGAAGAAGACTTCAACTACATTCCTAAGTTCAAACTATCAATTGCGTTAGAGCTAGAGAATTTCCAAAAAGTGAAATTATTGACAAACAAAGACTTTGGCTTAATATAATGCAAAAAAAGGTGGACTCATTAAAGAAAATAATATCTATGAGTTAGTGAAGCTTCCTAAAAATAAAAAGGCACTAAAAACCATATGGGTGTTCAAAATCAAGAAAGATGGTGACAAGATAGTGAAGCTCAAGGAGATATTAGTGATAAAGGGATACAATCAGAAAAAGGGTATTGATTTCGATGAGATTTTTTACTAGTAGTTAAGATGATGCCTATATGCACCATATGGATCTAGAACTTGAATAACTCAAAAATCTACCTTCTTATATGGCAATTTAGAAGATATATATAAAGCATTCAGAAGGGTTTAAAGTTAAAAGGAAAGAGGACTTAATGTGTAAGCTGAAGAAGAGCCTATATACGCTCAAACAGACACCAAGGTAGTGGTATAAGAAGTTTGACACATTCATAACTAGCAACAATTATAACCAAACATTAGTTGATCCTTATGTGTACTTTAGAAAATTTCCTAGTAGTAAATTCATCATCCTTCTCTTTTATATGGATAATATATTGATAGTGGGGTAAGATGCATGAATGATTTATATGTCAAAGGAGGACTTAACCAAGTACTTTAATATGAAAGATTTGGGTCCTACAAAACAAATTTTGGGTATGGAGATCATTCATGACAGAAAGATCAGAAAACTATAGTTGTCACAAGAAAAATATATTGAACAAATGCTTAATAGGTTCAATATGAAGTATGCCAAGACTATTATAAGCCATTAACAGCTTATTTCAATTTACACAAATGAGCATTTCCTAACATCAAAAAGAAAAAAGATATTATTTTATTCATTTTATATTCCTCTATTGTTGGTTCCTCGACGTATGTTATGGTGTGCACTAAACTAGACATTGCACATGCTTGTTAGGTTGCGATCATATTTCTATCCAATTTATAAAAAGTACATTAAGAAGCAATGAAATAGATCTTTAAGTATTTGATGGGAATTTTATATTTTGTTTATAGTTTGGAGGTGGTGAACCAATTCTATAAGGATACAAAGATAGGAGCTTAGTTGATTATCTTAATAACAGAAAGTCAACCTTAGGTTATTTGTTTAAATTTACTAAGGGAGCCATTTCTTATCAATCCATGTTGCAAAAATATAACTTTATCTACTACTAAGGTGAAATATGTTGCAACTGTAGAAGTAACTAAGGAGATGCTTTGGTTGAAGAAATTTTTCTAAGAATTGGACATGGAGCAGGATGAGTATATAGTTTTTTGTGACAACCAAAATGCTATGGATTTGATTGATAATTTCGTGTATTATTCCCACAATAAACATATTGATATTAGGTATCATTTATTTTGATATTTCATTAAAGAGCAACTAATGAAATTGAAGAAGATTTATATGGATAAGAATGGTGTTGACATATTGACGTGGTTCCTAAGACTAGGCTTGAGCTTTATACCAAGCTCATAAGAATGGCAATCAAGTGATTAATGAGGTGATTGATTTCTCCACTGAAATAGGCTAAGGTGAAGATTGTTATTGCTCTATCCCCGTTTTAGAGATGTTTTTCATTTAATACCACTAAATTTGGGCTCTAAAAGTTTTAATTGTCTTCATGGATAAAAGAAACAAATATTAGGTGGATTCGAGGTAAAAATTGATGATTTGAACTAGTTTTTGGTGCACACACTTATGTTCAGGTTACACACGGTCATATCAATGGTGGACACGACTATGTGGATGAACGTATAAGCTTTATAATCTTGTACAAGTTGAAAGATAATGTTTAAGGACAGATATTCCCATATGGTGAGTTTTAAAACTTAAAAGTCATACATGGTCACCACATAAGCCTATATGTGAGACTGTGTGTAGTTTAAAAATCTCATCTTTTTGTATTTTTAAAGGCTTGATAATAGACAAAAATTATATGAGACAGAAACAAAAGATGAAAAAAGAGTTAGATTCTTAGTACCATTCTTTAACTATAGGTTTACTTAAGTTTGATTTCTAGGATTAGTTGAGAATAGTATTGGTGTGTATATATATATATATATTAATCATGGAGCTAAACAACTAAGGAGAGATTAGATGAGCTTGTTTTGTGAGGTGTTCTTAAGTTAAAGTCAACAGCTTAAAATCCTAAATGCTTGTATCTTATAGTTTGATTTAATAGATCTTTCTTATCAGTTTGTCCCGTGGTTTTTATCTCTACACTGGAGGGTTTTCTATGTTAAAATTATGTATTAAATTTATCTTTTAGTGATTTATATCATTTAAGTAATTTGATAGTGGTTGAGTGCTCTTGTTGATCTTATAGGTGTTATTGCATGGAGTCTAAAAATAAATCTAAAAGAAAGAGTTTGTGCAATGATATTGAGAATAAAAAAGGAACAGGAAATTACAAATAAAACACCACTTATGACATCATAAAAAGAAAACGAGGGGTAATTAAGACTCTTGAGAAATTACTAAGTAAAATCCTCCTTTAACTGAATATGGATATGTTCCTCTTGTTTATGAGCTTTAGTATATAACCAGAAATATGAGCATAATTTGGACTATTTTGGTGAGGTAACCATTGCACTTTTTGATGCTATTAAACAAATTCCTTACTATGTTAAAATTTTCAAGGAGTTGTGCATAGTGAAATGAAATAAACGTCTTGAAAGATGTGAAAAGATTAACGTAGGAGAAAATATTTTGGCAATTATTCGAAAACACCTTACTGAAAAATATAAGGACCTACGTATGCTTTATATTCCTTACATGATAGGTGCCACTAGAATTGAAAAGCCAATGCTAGTTTTAGGATCATCTATCAACATTAAGCCATATTCCATATATTAGGCTCTAAATCTTGTACTTTTAGAAAAAATTGGGGCAGTGATTCAATTAGTTGATTGATCTAACATAAACCGTAAAGGGTTATTTGAAGATGTCTTTGTTTAAGTTAATGATAAATTGATTTTCCCTATAGATTTTTATGTCTTGGACGTGGAAACCTTTTTGTTAAGAATTACTTTTTTGAAAAATCCAAAATAAAAATTTTTCATAATGGTACATTAACTATGGAATTCAATAGGGACTATATGCAATTCAATATATATAATAGAATGAAGTACCCTGATGTTGACTATCCTCTTTATGTAATTGACTTGATTGATTCATTATTATAAGATGTTTCAAGCTGGAAGGAAAAGATGAATTGGAAATAGCCACACATGGACACCCTTTTGAAGAGAATAATGAATTAAATTTCAGCCTTAAATTTAGGAATATGTGGCAAAACTAAATGATTTTGAGAAGCTGAAATTGTTACGTATGGTTCTTTATATTTATTTAGAAATACCTAATGAAAAACTCTTAGGCATTATTGTTGTATCTCTTTCTTGCTTTATTGTTGCCTTTACTATTCTATTACTTTCATAGTTTCTTGCGAGTGTGGGAGTTAAACACTTGGATTCAAGCACCAAAGCTAAAATTAAAACCACTCCCAGACCATTTGAAGTATGTGTATCTAAGAGAAGGATACAATTAAACATTGTTCGTCACTTACAATTAGAAATTATCCAGTTTGTTAGGGACAATTAGCATTGCTCAACATTTTAAATTTTTGTCATTAGCAATTAGGCATTGTTTGATTTGTTGTTTACAATTAGACATTATTCAATGTTTTAATTTTTATCACTAGTAATTACCTATTTTCTAATTATTGTTGACAATTTGTCATTTTCATCATTTTATTTATTTTATAGTATATCCAATTTTTATACCATTTTAATTATCATCTACGGCAATTCATAATTTTTTAGTTGTTAATAATTTGTCACTATTTAACATTATAACCTTTTCAAGGCAATTCATTATCTAGTCATTTCTAACAATCATAAAATAAATTATCATTTTTGACAATCATCATTGTCTAGCTATTATCCTTTTTCATGGCAATCAAAGATCATTAAACCTTTTTAATTTGGATTTTTTTGTGATGATTAACCATCCTCTAGTTTCATTTGTGATCTAAGGATTAATCATTATCTAGTTTTATCTTTATTTTTTATTGGCAATCCATAATGGTCTTGTTTCATTTTTACTTTTGATTTAGCAATCATAGTCTAATTTTATCTTCACTTCTAATTTGAGGAATAATTATCATTTATTTTTATATTTATTTAAAATCTTATGATCAATTATCACCTATTTTATCCTTTTTTATTAGATAATAAGTCATTAATTATCATTCATTTTTTATATTTATTTCCAATCATATGATCAACTATCACCTATTTTATCCTTCTTTTTATTTGACAATAAGTTATCACCTAATCTTATTTTAGTTATCTAAAGTTTTGATTTTTATCGTTGTTTCCCATTATATGTGTTAGCTTAGGACATTATTCATCATTTGATTTTCTAGAAATCCTTAACAAACTAGTCAAAGTTCCATCACAAGTTCATAGAAAATAAACCTTTTTGTAAATATTATGAATTTTTTGTTATATATATAACTATATAACTAAAATTTTTACATTTTTATGCAATTACACTCTAATTATCTCTTATTTTCACCTTTACCTAGTTCTTACTAATATAATATTTGTATGCTTCCTTTAGTATATTACTTCTGAAATTGTTACATTTTTTTAATTTCATACTTAAAGACTTACAACTTGAAATTATCCAAAAAACAAGTAAAGTTGAGGAAATTTATTCAAGGAAAGAAATTGATATTATGCATTGATTTAACTGCTTAAACCTATTGATAAATGTAAATTTTTATGATAGTTAATGCACATTCAATAATTGATGTAATCCATATATACCGAAGTTTGATTTATCTAGAGGAAGTAAAGAATTGTAGTCTATACTTTATAAGGAAACAAAATATGAGAGAATAATATTATGTAAATTATTTATGTTTGTGACCTTATCTTGATAGTGAAATTAAAATCTTTTCCATATTATTAGAAATGTTGGATATAGAGATGATGGTAGAGACAATTACTGGTTATCCAAACATATGTGGTTAAATCCAGTTAAGTTTAATTTAACTTTAATTGCATTTTATCATTTTCAATTTGTATCATATTTCTCTATGTTAGTTTTTTTTTACTATTTTTAGTTTTAAATATTTAAGTTTTATTTAAATTCTAATTACAAATATCTATCTACATTATAACTAATGAATAATTTATTTAAATTAGAGTTTTTATAAATAATTTTTTAAATTTTAATCAAGATTTATTAAGATAATTTGATTAAAAGAAAATTAGGCCAAAATAAAAAAAGGAATTTTATAAAGGTGATCAGGTAATTCTATTATTCGATATATTTTATAGGTTTCTTGTAACATCCCCTCACCAATTGGAAAGGGTATTTTGGTAATATGGAATGGGTTAGGACTGTCTAAAGTGTTTTTGA
>JAOQMS010000004.1:13361142-13377023 GCA_027563885.1 Erythroxylum longipes | reverse complement strand
CCGAACTTTGGGGAGTCTACACTGGCCTTACGCTGGCATGGAATCAGGGATACCGCCGAGTGGAACTTGAAGTGGACCGGCAGCAGTGATCAACATCCTTTCCTCAGCAAACGACCAAGCTCAGACCCACAACTCTATCGTCCTGGGCATCGACGAGCTGTTCCACCGGAACTGGACTGTTATTCATCGACATGTTTATCGAGAGAGCAACAAATGCGCTGATTGGCTGGCGCACTATGCTGAACATGTAGATGTTGGGGTCACCTATTTTGACGCTACACTTATAGGGTGCCGCCATTTCCTCACAGAGGATAAATCGGAGATCTGTTTCCCTAAACTCATTATGATATTTTCAGTTTTATTTTCCCCTTTAAAAAAAGCACATTTGGTGCAGAGAAATAGTGGAAAGAGTTTTTGATATACATCACGTCCTGATGAGACTTGTTTCACTTCCGAAAAAAGTGGAAGAAAGAAAAGACAAGGATGAACATAATGGAATCAAACAAAGGGAAGGAACACTAAGAATCCAACAAAAGACATTTCACAGATTTAGCAACCTTGATCTGTAAACCACTATTTCTAGGAAGACAAGTCATGCATGTGTGCATATTAATTTTGTAGCATTATTCAACTTCCGGGAAGCAGGTTATATTCTTTGTTATGTTCGTAAGCACTTTGAGAATTCCTATAAATAAATAAAGATATCCTAATCCTTGAGAATACGTTATACAAAGACAGGTAGAGGTTAGATAGAATGAAAACTTTTTTCACTTCTCCTTTTCCACTTCTTTTGGCTATTTAATTGCAACTTTTCCTATTTCAGTTAGCTTATGCAAAGACTACCACGTTAAACTAAGATTAAATTTGGAGCCAACAAAAAGTAGAATATGTATGGAGGATAAGGGGAATCTCGAAAGAACCAACAAGGTTAAGGCACGAGAAATTTTGCCTCTAAAAAAACCTTCCCACCTGCTGAGATTCCTCACCTTTTCATATGTAGAACCAGTCCTGCGAAGGGACTCGTTACAAATTTGGCCCCGCCGATGTGCATCGAGCTCAATTATAATTAACTTCGATTTATATTGCCATACTGACATGGAAATACGGATACTACGCAGCAAAGCTTTGGGGGAAGCAAACGAATGTCAAGAACAAACAAGAAAAGTTAAAATCATTATTATATTAAGGAGGTCTACTGTCTTTAGAAAGCAATTAAGAAAATACGTATACCACAGTACATGATGATCAACACTTCTGTATATGGGCAATAATTAATGTGGCCAATTAGCGATTAAGATAAATAGTACAAAGGGTTATAAAAAGGCTTGATTACCAAAACAGGGATTGAGAATCGAGATCATCAGCATGTATTTGTACACAAGGAAAGGCTTATCCAAAGTAATAAATAGAAATAACTCACTTGGTCCGGTTCATTCACCAGCTTAGTCAAGCACTACAACGTAATAAACAGAAATAAAATTTCACATTATACATTACGGATTCAAAAAGAAAATTAAGAAAGAAGCACGACCCTTTTATTTGTGAAGACTGAAGACCCTCGCCAAAAAGCATTCTGTTAAGTAGAGCTGAAATAATGAGAAGTAGGGTTCTTTCGTGAAGCCATCAACAGGTGAAACTACCACATGATCTGATCTTTTCCCTTAAAGGAGGAAAGTTTAGATCATGCTGGCAGCTTCAACTGCTACTGGTGCACGATCCACACAGGACTTATAATCCAGAGAGACGCAAAACTGAATTGGTTTCAGTGGTGGACAAGAGAGAAAGAAGAGCATGCATATTTATAGCGGCCAAGGATAAATGTGTGATAAGGTAATTTGTCACATAATTATTGTAATAAGAGACAGGTAAAAAGCTTTTTCTAGAAAGCAATACACTAAGAACAAATTGAAACAGCAGACGGGCGGTTGCATGCTGTGGTCCAAAGCAAAGACAAAAGATGAATATTATCACGACCACGCCACCACCATGCAGACAAAAATAGCGAGTTCTTCTAGATGTTAACCTTACGCTTTTCTTTTTTCTCAACTTTAACTCTGCCTTTCTCTTGGTGTTGTTTGTATGAACCTTAAAATGAGTGCTACTACAGCATAGCTTGGGGCCCATTTTCATGGATGCAAATGGAATAAGGAAATCTCATAACCTAGTTACCAGTCGATGTTCACGTGGCTCTCTTTGTCCATGCCATGTTTGGTTCTTTGCTCTCTACCTTACTTCATTCCCTTTTTAGGTGTCTTTGTTTCTTGTTGTGGCGTGGAGTGTTTAGTTTATCTGTAATACGAAAGTAGCAATGAGTTACATATGCCATTTGTCAGAAACTTGTTTCTCTCGCATCTTAGGCTCACCTGCTGGCACTTACATATATAATTTAAGAGGTGTACTAACGCTTTTTAGTAGAAATCTGCAACAATAGAACTGCCGCCGAGTTATGTAACTAATGATCTTAGGCTCACCTGCTGGCACTTACATATATAATTTAAGAGGTGTACTAAAGCTTCTTAGTAGAAATCTGCAACAATAGAACTGCCGCCGAGTTATGTAACTAATGATTTTGCCGTTAAAGATATGCCCATAAACTCTCCGGACGTACCAAAAATTACTCCCGTCAAATGGTAAAGTCGCCATGGAACATATTTAGGGTCTAAGCGATAAATAACGCATTGAATTAATGTATTGGAATTCAATTTAAATTTTGTGAACGATTTTGAATGATTTCGTGCCCTTTTATCTAAATCTGAAATAATGACTGCCAATTGTCACCTTTCGAATGGAACAAGAACTTTGCCCCTATTTACTCCATTGTTTGATTCCTTTGGTTTGGTAGACGTGTGACATGTAACCAATAGATGCGTGCAGACACATCACAAAGGAAAAAGGTGGATAAGCACAACAGTCTGAAGAAGAGTTCCAGGGTGTAGCAATTAATTAATTTTGATATAATTACTTAGTTTATTTATTTATTTATCCGCGTATCTCAACATTTAGGAACTTATAATTTTAGGAGTTAAGTTGAATTAAATAAATTTATCGTATCTCATATATTATGAGGTGTCTTGTATACCTATAAATACTTCGTATACTAGTGCATTTGAAACTAAGTCAAGAAACTAAGAATCCAAAATAAAGTGAATTTATAAAGATAGTTTGAGTGTTCTTTCTTCTCTGCTTATTTATTTATTTTCCTATAAAGTAGTATCAAGAGCATAGTTGTTTGACAAATGTCTAACTCCGTTAGTGCAATTCCCAAACTCACAAAAGAGAATTATGATAATATTAGTGTATTCATGAAGGCAACTATTGATTGTTAAGATGGGTAGGAGATGGTAGAGCAATTGGATATGAAGAATCGGCAAATGAAGGAGTATTAAATCAAGCCCAAAGGAATATATTGCAAAGGAATCGTAAAATGGATCAACACGCTCTTAGCATTATCCATGTAGCATTAGTGATGAAATGTTCGAGAAAATGTCGAGCGCAATAAAGGCAAAACAATCTTGGGAGATTCTTCAAGATGCTCACAAAAAAGTTGATAAGGTGAAAAGGTTGTGTCTTCAAACTTGAAGAAGTGAATTTGAATCCTTACAAATGAAGGAATCTGAATCCATTCATGATTATTATACAAGAGTCTTGACTATCAATCCAATAAGGAGATATTGTGAAAATTTAGAAGATGCTCGAGTGGTGGAAAAAATTATTCATACTCTTGATACAAATTTTGACCTTGTTGTTGTAGCTATTTAACAATCCCAATACTTGGAAGACATGACTGTTGATGAATTTCAAGGATCTTTACAAGCTTATGAAGAAAGATTGAAAAAGAAGGAATCTCTAGTTTAGGCACTTCAAGCGAAGGTTTCTTTGAAAGACAAAGAGCAAACATCCTCTAGCTCACAAGAAAGAGGAACATGTTAAGGTCAAGGCTATGAAAAAGACAAATATCATAATGGTCATAATCGTAGTCATGGAAGAGGAAGAGGAAAAAATACATATCAATTTAATAGTGAAGAATAAAGCCAACAATCATAAAACTCAAGAGATCATGAAAGTTATGGCTATAGGAGAGGAGGTATAAGAAGGTATGGTAAATCTAATATTCAATGTCACAATTGTCATAAATATGGTCATTATTCCTATGAATGTTGGAGCTTTACTAGTAACCAAGGAGAGGCTCATCTTGCAAAAACAAAAGAAGAAGTAGATCAATTCTTGTTGTTAGTCAATAAAGGCGACGAAAATAAATTCAGGTAGTATCTCGAAACAGGTGCAAGCAACCATATGAGTAGAAATAAGGAGTTATCCATAGATCTTGATAAAAAGCAAAAGGAGAAATTGTTTTTGCCAATGATTCAAAAGTTTCCATCAAAGACAAAAGTGATGTTTTTATCCTTACAAAAAATGGTAGCCATAAACTTATTTCATATGTTTACTATGTTCCTTCTCTAAAAAGAAACATTTTAAGCTTGGGACAATTGCTAGAGGATGGGTATGATATCCACTTAAAATATGCTTACTATACTTTGAAAGCTAAATCACATAATTTGATAACAAGAGTTTTTATGTTAAAGACTAGAGTGTTCTTGCTCAATATTAAAGTTGATCATCTAAGGTACTTAAAGACGTGTCAAAGATTTCTTTTGACTTTGGCACATGAAATTTGGTCATCTATATTTTGAAAGATTAAATTTATTTTCAAAAGAGTACATGGTGGATAGATTTCCCCTCTCATCACACAGACTCAATCAATTATGTGAATGATATCTTTTAAAGAAGCAAGTGAGAGAGCGCTTTTCAAAGAAGTCTACTTCAAAACCATCAAGCTACTTTAACTAGTTCATTAAGCGATCCTCTTGTGGTAAAGTTAAATATTTCTTACCCTTTATTGACGATTTTTCTCACAAAACTTAGGTTTATTTTTTGAAATGGAAGGATAATGCTTTTAGTGTCTTCCAAAGATTCAAATCCCAAGTTGAAAACGAGAGTGAATTTGCCATCAAAGCTTTGAAAACAGACAGAGGAAGAGAGTTCATTTCTATGAAGTTTACCAAATTTTGTGATGTTATTGGCATTCGTCATTTTCTCACAACTCTATACTCTCAACAACAAAATAGAGTTGTGGAATGTAAAATAGATCTATTCTTAACATGGCAAAAAGCATGCTCAAAAGCAAAAATATACCTAAGGAGATTTGAGCAGAAGCTGTCATTTGCACTATATATTTGTCTAACATATCCCCCACCAAAAGTGTTCGTAACACCTTAAGAAGCTTAGAATAGTAAGAAGTCTAATGTTTCACATTTGGGAGTTTTTGGAAGTATTGCATATACTCATGTTCTTCAAGAGATGAGAACAAAGTTAGATGAAAGAAGTGAAACATATGTCTTCCTTGGATATAACTCAAATTCTAACTGCTATAAGATATTTAATCCTACCAATGAAAATATTGTGAATAGTAAAATTGTTGATTTTGATTAAAAAAAAACTCGTCGAAGTGATCACATGTCTCTCAAAATAAAGAAAATATTTCATTTCCTATGCTAGAAAATTCAAACCACAAAAATATTGGTGTTACACCCCACTTACCAATAAATTAATCTTCTTCTAAGAGATCTTTATGAGTTCAAAGAGATAATAGAAAATACAATACTATTTTGTCTCTTTGTCAATTCTGAAACAGTACACTTTGAAGAAACAATACAAAAAAAGAATGGAGACTTGCAATGGATGAAGAAAACCAAATAATTCAAAAGAATGACACATGAGAACTTTCTACTCTTTTAAAGGGACAAAAGGCGATTAGTGTGAAAATGGATATATAAGGTCAAAAGAAATGATAAGGAAAAGTAGAAAGCTAAAAGGCAAGGCCTGTTGTTGAAGGCTATAGTTAATAATATGGAATTGATTATGATGAAGTGTTTACTCTCGTGGCTTGATTAGAGATAATTCGTTTAATCATCTCCATGCCTACATCAAAGAAGTGGAAGATCTATCAAATAGATATCAAGTCTACCTTTTTGAATGGATAACTTGAGAAGGAGGTGTGTATCCTCTAACAACCATTAGGTTAAATGGAGAAGGGACACCAAGATAAAGTGTTTTGAAGAAGACATTGTATGGCTAAAATCAAGCTCCGAGAACTTGGTACAACTTTATTAACAAATTTTTTCAAAGCATAGATCATCAAATGTCCACTAAAAGACTCTTTATATCGAAGATGGTGAAAATGGAAACTTTCTTCTTGGATGCCTATATATTAACAATTTAATCTTCACATAGAACAATCTAAAGATGTTTGACGAATTCAAAAATACAATTGATTAAAGAATTTGTTGTGATTGATATATAATTTTACAATTGATTAAAGAATTTGTAGTGATTGATATATAATTTATGTCCTATTATCTTGGTAATGAAGTAAAGCAAGATGAAGAAACAATCCAATTCATAGGTATACTACCTTTATTTGGAATTTGAAGAAACAACTTCATCTGCTTCTTGCATCACTCAATGCAATGTGGTTGAAAAGATTGTTGAAGACCTACATGTGGCTCAATGAAACTACTACTATTTTCATGAACACCAAATTTGCCATAATATTGGGAAAAAAATCTTATCTTTCATGATCAAATTAAGCACATAAATACAAAATTTCATTTTATAAAAGAGTGCCAAAAATAAAGAGGATGATCTTTCTTTGAAAGTTCTACAAAACTATAAAGTCACAAAGAAGAATCAAATTTAAAGAGAAACGTTGAAAAATAAAACAATTATGTTAGTGAAACAATTAATCAAACTTGATTCAGTATAAGAAAAATTCATGTCTCTATATTCACAAGAATTTATAATTTCTAAGATTTAAGTTGAATTAAATAAATTCATTGTATCTCACATATTATGAGGTGTCTTGTACACCTATAAACACTTCATGTATTAGTTCATTTAAATCCAATCCAAAAGGCCAGGAAATCGAAATAAAATAAATTTACAAAGAAAATTTTGAGTATTCTCCCTTCTCTACATGATAACATTTGGCTTGAATAGACTAGGGAGCACGAACTACTATTAACTATTCGTTGTGATAGTTGCTAAACTAATCAATTGAATACAGTATCTCATTGGTTTGGTAGCAATAAACTACTCCATCTTCCAAAAATAAGATACCACCCGGCATATTGCAGACATCTCCGTATTCATGGGCTCCTTCCATGTTTGATACTAGAGGATTAAAAGGAATTCACTTTATTCACGTCACATTAATGGAAACTATAATTTCCACATACGAAAGATTATTGTCAAATTAAATATCGCAGATGAAATTATAGCACAATCATCTGCCTACTGCTTTGGCTTCGAATTTTTTGTTCTACCGTCAATACAGGAAGATTTGAAGCATTCTTTGCTTGCTGTGTGCGTTAAATTAACCACAATCAACAAAAGCTACTTGAATGGTATAAGGATTAACTTTAGCCAGGCAGTTGCAGAACATAACATCAATATTGGCCGTCTGATTTGAAGTTTCACTATATATATCTGATCATGACTTTAATTGCTTTCTTTTTAACTTTAGCCAGGCAGTTGCAGAACATCATACTAGATCTCCCCTAATTCATTAGGTAAATCTTGTTCGGTTTTAAACATTAAACAACAAACAGGGTACATAATTTGGCTGACAAGCATCATACAAATTCATCATTTATTTTGTTGTTTCCAAAAAGAAAAAAATCATCGCTGTTCCTTCACATAAAACTTGTTACAATTCCCCAGTATCGCGGTTTGTAGTTGAATTTCCTCTTTCATTTTTTCCTTTGAAAAGAAGGAACAAGGTGGGCAATGTCTTCTAGCTATGGTCTAATGATAAACGCCATAAAAGAGGGACAACTACAAATTATCTATCTTTGCGTGCTATATATATTATAACGTGTCAAATAACAATGTGTTGCTTTAAGATGAGTATATGCTTAACCTTGAAGTGTAACATGAAACTCTAAACAAACTTACCCAAAAAAAAAAAAGATTTCTCGTACTTCCAATGCATTGTGCGACTGGATTCCGTTAGCTAAAAGGCACAAATCTTACAGTTTTTACTTCTTAAAAAACATAGCAATTCGAGGATAACAAATCCAAGGAAATTCAGGCTGTAGAAGCGTAGTTAGGCGAGGAATCTACATTTGAAGTCAACATAGGTCTTGCTTTAGTTAGGACAAGAGTACAGAGGCATGGATAATTTGACCTTATTTTGCCTTTTGTTGTCAACATAACAAATGTAAGAATGCAAAAGCAAAAAGGAAAAGCAGTATAAAAGCGAAAAGTTGGTAAACGCATGCCAGACATTACCGTAACTGAGGGATAGAGCAAGGAATATACTTACAGAGAGTAGCTCATATGTTGAGTCACTTTTATTTCTTCTTTCGATGCAAAGGATCAAAGGATCAATCTTTAGAGTACCCAAATAGGAAGAAGTGAGGCTGCTACAGCATGACCTAACTAAAGTTAGCTCTTTCTACGTATGTCAGTCTAACCAAAGCTAGATCACGCTGGCAGCTTCACTTTTTCCCTTGTGAACTTCTCCATCTGGGACGACGTTTCACTCTCCGCAATCACCAACTTTTAGGACGATGAGAGAAAGAGGCAAGAGAATCCAGGTGCTAACAAAGAAGAACGCTATTCATTTAGTTACAGAAAAGAATATGAACGAGAAAGAAATCATATGACCTTTAATGATTAGTTGTTAAAGAGAAGGATATGGGAAGCAATTTTCAGCAAATATTTATTTCCAGTTGACAGAAACGTAGTTAAGAAGACATAAAGAATCGAAAAAAAAACAAATTTATGAGCTAAACTATGAGGTGGGTGCAAATTTGTTCTCGAAACCAGAACGAAAAGAAAAAGGCTTATATTGCGTGAGAGGCACAGGAGATACAGACGGTGAGAAACCATATACATATATATATAAGCAAAATGTTAAAAACCCTAAGAGGAGGAGCAGGGTTACAGCTACAGAAAGAGAAGTTGAGACAGAAGAAGAATCCATCTTGTGGAACAGTGAATAAAAGAAGTATCATGCAACCAGCTAAGAGGAAAGAGAGATGCATAGAGTAGATAGCTATAGACGTAGATGTGCCAATACATAATAAGGAAAGAGAGGGATTAGGGTCACAGATGGTAGAAATATAGGGCGGCATGGCAAGGACGGGTGGTCTGAGAACTCTGGTGCCCACGCCACAGTTGTGAGGTAGGCCTACCTCCTAGAGGATCCATAAGTATAATAACACTATACACTTATAAGGATATCTCAGCGTTAATTTCAAGTCTATTGTATATATGTTATTTATTGTAACTGATCTTGTTATTTTTTCTTTATCCTTTAGATTTAGATTTACCATACCTTAATACATGTATATAATGTATACTATTAATAATATACCGTAAGCTTATTTTGCATATCAATATCTTATCAGCCAACACTAGCTTAATAGCTTCCTTCATGTTTCTTTATTTTTCTCCTCTGCTCTATTCTTTCTTTTATGCCCCATGGCCACCAATTTTGGCACTATTCAACCTGCCTTTGCAATATCCTCTGTGCCATACTCACCCAGCGTTGCCCATCAACTACCTATTAAATTAAACTCCACCAATTATCAGTTGTGGCAAACACAATTGCTACGTTTCCTATACAGTTATGATTTGGCTTATCATATTGATGGCTCTGTGCAGCCTCCCCCTCAGTTTCTTAACGAACAACTTAATCCAGTTTGGCAACGGTGGTTTTGTCAAAATCAGCTTGTTCTCAGCTGAATTATTGGCTCCACGACAGAATCCTTTGTATCTCAAATTGTTGGCTCCTCCACTACTCATGAGGCCTGACAAAAGTTTTAATCTACCTATATCTTTGGTTCTAAGGCTCAAGCTCAAACACTAAAGAACAACTTCTATTATTTGGAGAAGAAGAATAAATCAGTCAAAGACTACTTTCAAAGGGCCAAACACATATTTGATCAACTAGCCACTCTCAAACATTCAGTTCCTAAGGATGGCTTAGTACAAGTAATCACTAACTGTTTAGACTCCTCTTACCGACCCTTTGTCAGGTCCCTTAAGAATTGCCTAGATTATGTTTTTGCTGATGACTTGTATGGTTTGCTGTTGAGTGAAGAATTCAGTCTTGCCCATGACTCTTCCTCTGGCATTAATGAACATGTCCCGCCTACTACTTATGCCATTCAAACCACGTCTTCTTCGTCCAATTGAAATCCCTTTATGCATGGGAGAGGCGGTCGTGACCGAGGGTGGGGCCGCCAGTAGCAGCATCAGTCTACCTGTCTTCCACTGATCGTGTCCTAACCTGCTACAATTGCAATAGGACGGGGTCACTACTCTCGCCAATGTCCTTCTCCTTACCAGCGGACAAATGCTCCCCCTCTGTTGCCCACATTTACTGCCCACCTAGCCTCTTCACAATAATATCGTTCCTAACAATGGCTATTAGATTCTGGAGCTACTCATCATCTCACTACTGATATAGACAATCTTGCTCTTCATCATGGTTATAATGGCCCTTCGGAAGTTAAGATCAGTAATGGTAAAACCTTACAAATCTCTCATATTGGCTCCTCTATTTTTTCTTCTAACCATTCTTGTTTCTTTCAGCTGGTATATGTTCCCTATATTTTTGCTAATATTCTATCTGTTTCCAACTTTGCTAAATTTAACAATGTTTCTCTTGAATTTTTTTTCCAAATCACTTTGAAATCAAGGTTATCCCTACAAAAGCATTGCTCCATTCAGATCGGACTAACGGTGGTTTATACTCCATCTCCCTTGCTCCTTCAGCTGTTGGTCTTATTACTCCTCAAGCTCACTTGGCTTCTCTTTCTACGTGGCATGCTCTTTTAGGCTATGCTGCTCCTTGCGTTGGTTGTCAGGCTTTAGTTTCTAGTTCCATAAAATTAGCAATAATGATTTCCATCGTTTGTGTCATGTGTGCAATCTTAGCAAAATTCGTAAATTACCTTTCCCTTTGTCTAGTTCTCGTTTTAATGGACCGTAAGATCTTATTTGTTGAAATTCATGGGGACCGTCTCCTGTTGCATCTTTTGATAATAACAAATATTATGTGCTCTTCTTTGATCATTTCAGCAAATATTCTTGGATTTACTTCATCAAATGCAAGTTTGAGGTGCTAAATGTATTTATCAAATTCCAATACCTTATTGAATGTTTCTTTAATCGCAAAATCAAAGTGTTTCAGGCAGATAGGGGACGAGAATTTCAAGGTCTCACCACACACCTTCTTGAACATGGAATTTCTCAATGTAGCTTATGTCCCAAAACTCCTGAGCAAAATGGTTGCTTCGAACGCAAGCATCGCCGTATTGTTGAGACTGGTCTTGCCTTGCTCACTCACGCTTTGGTTCCCAAACAATTCTAACAACATACTTTTGACACCGCAATTTATCTAATTAATAAGTTGCCTACTTCTCTTCTCTTAAATAGATCCTCGTATCAAGTTTTATTTCAGTGCTTACCTGATTATCATGAACTTAAAATTTTTGGTTGTCTATGCTATCCCTAGCTTAAACCTTATGCTCATGATAAACTGTCACCAAAATCTACTTCTTGTGTTTTTCTGGGTTACAACAAAATTCATAAGGGTTATTATTACTTAACTCTAGCTACAAATACCATTATTGTCTCACCTCATGTTTTATTTGATGAGCAAGTTTTTCCATTTCAAAAGCACGAGGATGACTAGCTCCACTAGCTCCAATTCCTCTCCAACTACTGTCTTCTTACCATCTTAACACCATGGCACCTCACCTCTTGCATCTTGTCCATCAACCTCACGTGCTACTGCAGGATCTGCTTCACAATACCAACCTCCCTTGCATCCACCACTAAGTTCTCCTCCTCAACCTGTTCTCCTGACAGCATCTACTGCCCCAAACTAACCTCAAATGCACCTACCATCGAGTTCTTCTCCTCCACCTGTTCTCTCGCCAACACAACCCTCTCATATGTCACCACATCCGTCACCTTCCTTAACCTCACCTCAACAACCTACCTCCTCTACATCATCCAACACCGATGGCTTATCACTAGTTGTTAACCTATCAAATATCCTACTCCCACTGTACCTCCTTCTCCCTATATTGTTCTCCTATGCTAACTCATCTTCAAACAAACTCCTTGAAGCCTAAGACCTTCCATGTTGTCGTTGATGATAATTCTAAACCTAAATCCTTTCGGGCTGCCAATAAAGTTCCCCATTGGCGACTTACCATGAAAGAAGAATATGATGCTTTACTTCACAACAACAACTGGTCTCTTGTTCCGTACAATCCTTCACAAAATGTTATTGGCTACAAATGGGTCTACCGCATCAAACGCAATCCTGACGGCACAATTTCAAGCTATAAGGCTTGTCTTGTCGCCAAAGGGTTTCATCAACTCCTTGACATTGATTTTCGCAATACCTTCAACTCAGTTGTTAAGCCTTCTACTGTTGCTTGTGTCTGTCTCTTGTTGTTTCACCTAGCTAGGATGTTTGCCAACTTGATGTTTCCAATGCATTTCTACATGGATCCTTAGATAAAACTGTTTACATGGAGCAACCTCCTGGCTTCATCAATTCCGCCTTCCCAACTCATGTTTTTCAATTGCACAAGTCTCTTTATGGCCTGAAACAGGCCCCCAAACCATGGTATAAATGCCTCACTGATGTGTTATTGTCCTTGGGATTTCTTGGCTCCAAAATTAATTCTTCGCTTTATTCTATTGTAAAGGCGGTCATATGATTTATTGCTTAATCTATGTTGATGATATTCTCATTATGGGGAATCATTCTTTCCTGGTTCATAATGTTGTTTCTTCGTTGAAGACGTCCTTTGCTTTGAAGGACTTGGGCTGACTTCATTATTTTCTAAGTGTTGAGGCACAATGGCTTGATGATGATTTACTGTTGCATCAGACCAAGTATATTCATGATCTTCTTGACAGAGCCAGTATGTTTGATGCTAATGAAGTCTCCACTCCAGCCTGTCCCTCGCTAAAATAGATTGCCACTAGTGATGACTCCTTTGAAGATTCAACATTATATCGCAGCATTGTGGGGGGTTTTCAGTATCTCCAGTTTACTCAACCAAATTTATGTTTTGCAGTCAACAAAGAATCTTAATTTATGCACTCTCCAAAATCACCCATTAGATTACGGTAAAGCGAATACTTTGCTACCTTCGTGCTATGTGTGACAAAGGTTTTTTTATTGCTAAGTCTTCTTCCACCTTAATCACTACCTATTGTGACTCTAATTGGGCCAATGATCCTGATGATAGGAAGTCTGGTACTGACTACTCCATTTTTTCGGTTCTAATCTCATTTTTTGGGGTTCTCGCAAATAACGCATTGTCTCTAATTCTTCCACAGAAGCTGAATATAGGGTCATAATTGCTACAGTTAATGAACTTCACTGGCTTTGTTCATTGTTAGGTGAAATTGGCTTCCACCAAACTTCTATTCCTCATCTTTGGTGTGACAATCTCAGTGCGACCTATCTCACTGATAAGTGTGAGTTGCATCATGTTTTAGTTCTTAGTTTGTTATGTATTTAAGTATTAACTTAATTGTTTAGTATGTGTTTAGGTTAGAATTTTGTTATTTTGTTATTTAATTGTGTTTAAGTGTTTTTTATAGGTTAGTCAAGTCTTTGACCTTAATTATTATGTCTTTGAGGTACCTTGAAGTGTTTGTTAGTATTTCAGGGTCAACATCGAAAAATGGAGAAGTTTCGGAGATACTCAAGCTGAAACAACGGCCTACGATCTAGCACAGTAGGCTACAATCGTGATAAAAGTATTGGAGTCAGCCTACAATTGTGACCCATATGCCATGATCGTGACAAAAGCCCAAGCACGGCCTATGATCGTTGTGGCCTACGATCGTGGCTTATAAGGCCACAATTGTGGCCTGAGTCAGGCAGACGCGCAAACACTCAAAAAAGTCAAGTTTTAAGGGAGTTTTTAAACCTTTCGGACTCCAAAAAATCCTAGGGCTGCCCAGAACACAAAAAGGTATATAAAGAATGAGAAAAAGGAGATGAGAAGCTTTTGCATCAGCCACTATTGAGAAACCCTAGAGAGAGTTCATCAAAAAGAAGAAGGAAGAGAGATGTGGAGAAGGAGCCGCCGTGAAGTACTTCCCAGAATAGGAGGTTTGCTAACGTTACTGTCTCCATCATCCGTTCAAATGTTGTTTCTGATTTATTTTCAATTTTATTAATGTATAGAATTAGGATAGCTGTTAATGATAAGATTGTGTGAATGTTGAGGATGTTTAAACTCACCTTCGGATTGTTTTATCTTTGATTTAATAAATTTGATTGTTTATGTTTTACTGGATTTATTATGATTTAATTTCTGCAATTGCATAATTCGGTGATAAATTGAGAGGGTGAATCAAGTGAAAATAATTAAATTGGGTTAACTAGAGTTAGGTAATTTAATAGAACGAGAATTAAATCAAATTGGTAAATTGTGCAAAGAGAGATCTTGCATAGGTTCCTGATAGTTTTTGGATAACTTCAGATCTAATTAAGGTTTTGGATAGATTGTTAATCGAGAGATCTCCATAATCTGATTAAGGTTTATAAATTAGGGTTAATGGTTATAACTTGAGAAAGAGTAATCAACCCTAGGCCCGTCTAGAACCAATAATCTAGTAAGTCATAATCGTTTAAGTTAGCATTAAAGATAAATAAAATTTCCCTTTCTCTCAATTGGTAGTTCTTTAGGTTGATTCTTGATTGGGTGTTGCAACTGTTATTTTGTTAATATTTCCGTAATTGATTTTTGGAATTGAGTTGCTGATTGAATTAATGTTTTGTTAAATTTTAATTACTATGAATTATTTTGGCCTTAGATTTTATGATTAGATTAACCCTCCTCGTGGGATCGACACCTTGGATACTACGCGAATGACTTGTATGCTTGTGGATTATCGAGGTTAAATATTAAACTTATACATATCATAAAATCGTGATCAAGTTTTTGGGCCCGTTGTCAAGGAGACGATTAGTTTAGTTCTTTAGTCTAAGGCTTTTTCATTATCTTTTGTTTAAAATAAATAGAGAAAGAAGTTTGGGGCATAAAGTAGATGACACATCAACTTGGATATCATCAGACAACAATAGGAAATCTCAAGAGTTGAACGCTAAAAAGAGACGGAAAGAACAATGGTAGAGGAAATACATCATGGAGAGCGATGGACCCTTATGGACATCATGAAGCCATAACTTAATGCCCATCGTCAAGGGATTATGTGACCACCGGTGTAAGGGACTACGTTCAAGATCAAACCATCATTGCTAAACATGTTGCGAACTAATGTGCAATTCTACGAATTAGACAATGAGGATCCCAATGCTCATTTAGCTAATTTCTTAGAAATTTGCGACACCTTCCGATATATTGGGATGTCGAAGGATGCTATTAGGATGAGGCTCTTTCCCTTTACTCTTAGAGATCGAGATAATTCCTGGTTAAATTCTCTCCACTCATCCAACATCATAACTTAGGAGCAGTTTGCAACATCTCACTACCATAGGGTACGCACCTAATCTTTTAGGGACATAACCTACGATAATGGTATGTTGGAGCAATAACGAGCTAACTTGCACATGGCATCGTCTAACAAACTCGAAAGGCATTATCTTTTTTTTTGTTCTTAAGACATTTATTTTATTCACTGATAAAGTTTACACTGTTCTTCTCAACGATTGTTTACAAAACTCTATACAAGTTCTAATAACATTACAAAATGATAACAACTGGTTTCCTTCGGGAGTCAGCCGACAGACCTCTGATCCATCTCTT
>JAOQMS010000004.1:13311994-13338206 GCA_027563885.1 Erythroxylum longipes | reverse complement strand
TATTAAAGTTATAAACTTAATTTTGTAAAATTAAATATCTAAAATCTAAATTCTTATAAGAATATTTAACGAAATACTAAGAAATATAATATCCATGCCCTTATAATTTTTTTAAAAAACTATGCCCTCATAAGTCATTTTACACATCAACAGTTAATACTAAACAACTAATTTTACCAAACATCTCTAACAAACAACTAATGCAATCCGCTGGTCAAATCAGCTAATACAACCAGCTATCAGCTATCAGCGAATGCAATCCACTGATTGCCAAACAAGGCCAAAATGTTCAGGGAGTTTCTTAGATCCTTTTATTATTTACTCTTGAAGAACAATTTTAATAAGGAAAATAATATTTTAAGTACAAGTTAGAATTAAGATTGATCTTGTTAAATGAATATTTTCAAAATTTTTGTGTTTTAGCTTTTTGTGAGGTTTTCTTTAGGTTCTCATTAGTAGCTTTGAGTTGATAGCATAAGTTTATGTATAATTCTGAGTTGAGATTAATTATTAGAAATTATATAAATGATATGATTAAATGAATGTAATGTGATCTTGACTTTGTGAATGCTAAGAAACTAAATTTATTAAGTGATAAAACTTTGGTTTTACTTGAGGGAATCTAAGAGAAATTAGGCCTTTATGCAATAATTTTTGTTCTTTTATAGATACCTTATTGATTTTGAATTTCTAAAATGAATTTCATCTTTTGGAGATTATATGCAAGATGTGTACAAATATTAAAATCATAAAGGCACTTAAAATTTGAGTTTATACCAAGTTGCCTACCCTTTGATACATTAATCTATTGATGATCCCTTTCGAGTCTAATTTAAATTTTAAGCTTTTTCTTGGCAACCCTTTCCTAAATACCTTGATTATAAAATAAAAACTAATATTTATTGCCAAATTCATGATTAGTAAAGCTTTTACTTGTGCTTTGATGCCTTTAGGAATAGGATGCAATGAAGTGTACGGAAAATAACAAAGTATATGAAAGAAGCAATATAAAAAGGGGAATTTTATACAAATTCATAAAGGTTGAAAAAAATTTAAAAGAAAAATATGAAAAATAATAAAGTATTAAAAATCAATTTGCATGGATTCATGTTATTGAAAAGAATGAAGAAAAATGAATGGTTGTAAGAATATAAGTATTTAGTGCAGTGAGGATTGATTTTTTTATTAATTTATTTTTTATTGCTCTACTAATTGTGAATATTTTTGTTTTTCCTATTCTCTTTCTTTTATAACCACTTACCACTTTGTAGCAATTACAACCCTATTTGAAGTCCTTTTGATTTTTTCTTATACTATCTATTTAAGTAGTGGGGGTAGATGGTTTTCAAGCTTATGGTAAGCTCACTTTTATAAGAAGATAACAAGAGTATCTCACTAAAATTTTAAATACTTATATGAATGAATAATATTTTTGAGGACCTATCAAATTAATATATTTGAACTTGATAAAGGAGATAGAATAGTGTTTCCTTTGTTTTGGTTGTATTAATATTTACTTAGAAATATAAGAAGTCTGTCAAACAAATACAATATACCTTCCCACATAAATAATCTCCTCCATCACTCTTTAGGAGTAGAGATAAGATACGTTTTAAACAATTTTCTAGGTGATAAATGAGAGCTTAAGGATTAAAAACACTAATATTAATGTAAAGTATATTAAAGGGTAAGAAAAGATGTTATTAGTAATGACATAACCTAAGGAATAATATGTTCACCCAATCTATCTTAACATGTCATATATGAGTTTTGAAAATTGAGTGAATAAGTAAATAAGTGAACTTAAGTTAGATGTTGGTATGTCTAAGCCATCATCTTTGATAAAAGAGATTTAATAATGTAACACATGAATATCATATATGCATAACTGACCAATTGGGATAATATAAGTCGTATTCTCAATTTATATTATATGACAATCTATGAATTTATATAAACCTTAAACTAAAATATCTTTTTTGCTCAGGTTTTAATTCCAAAAAATTGTGTTAATGATTGTAACCTTGAAATGTTGTTAGAAAATCATGAATGATTTGGTGTAATGGGACATTCTAGAAAAGCCGGTTAATTTGATTCAAAGGATTAATAAATGAGTAAGATCATTATAAATTCGAGTTTGTATCAAGATGCATCTAAAAGGATTTACCTTTTATCTAAAAGGCAATACAAATACAAAGCATATTATTTGCTGTTAATCTAAAATTTGGGCATGACAGGATGGAATTCTCGTCAAATTTGTACCTAACTTTTATCGATGATATAATTGGGCTTTAGAAAACTTAGAAAATGAAATTCTAAGCTACCAAAATGCTTAAATGTAATGAAATGAAATCTAAAATGAAGAAAGTAATTGATTGTTACAAAAGATAGTTATAAACTACAAAAAGGGAATTTGATATCATAAAGGTGAATTCGTTGTGTAAAGAAAATTGAAAAATAACATAGTGTGTTCAAAACAGGTTGATAGTTTTCTTTGGAGATTAATTTTTGTTGTATTGTGATTATGTTGGTCTGAGAATTACTTGGCAATTGTATTCCTCTGGTGAATTTAAAATCCTCCAATCCTTAAGCAATTTTTGTTATAACTGCTAACTTTTACACATTTTAGCTAACTACCTACTACTATTTCCTTAAATTCCACATTCTGGACTTCTTGTAACTACTAACTTCCATGTTTTAGACTTTTGCCTCTAGCAATTTTCTTATAATTGCTTAACTTTTAGCCCACTTGGTCATATTCTTATTAACTGTCCTCATGCATTATTATTTTTTAAAGCACATGTTAACTACATATTAACTATCTAGACTTCTTGAATCTTGGAATTTTCAACTGATTCCCATATCAATGAATTGTCTGGCCAATTGACTTCCAAGACTTCTAGTATTTAGACTTTTCACTTTTAGGCCAAATGGCCTAAATTATTTTTTCCACCACCCTCCACACAAATGTTTGGTATGACCTTCTAGATTTTTGAAGTTATTAATCTTTGTACGAACAAATACCAAATCTTCAAATTGACCATCATCCTCTATTGACAATTTTTCCTTATCAAAAACTAGCTTGGCGTTCTCATACCTTTTTAGCTCTTTATATTCTTTATGATCTTCTATATTTAAAATTTAACTTCTACAACTCGCAAGTTCTCTCTGTGAAGTTCTATTCATCATGTTACTCTTAACATCTAATAGAAGTTGTAAATCAAACTCAGTAGCATTGACAATCGCAATAGGAAAAAATGGATATTCATCTACCAACATAGTTTGGTTAGCTTTAATAAACAACAGAATTCCCTTATTTATTTGATCTGAGATAATATTTATTCTTGAATCTCTAACCTGAATTTGTCGAGTGACTCTATGTATTATGGTATTTGCACTAGACTTTACCTCTAATTTCTTCCTTTATGGGAATTATATGCTTCAGCAGTAAAATAATAAATTTTTCCTGCAATGAAAAATCAAAGATTTTCTCTACTTTAGAAATGTCAAAGTTATACTAAATTTGAGTAGACGAAGCTTGTATTTCCTTTTGACTTCAAGAGATTTTCGCCTTAAGGAAGGGCAAACACAAGCTCTGAGGATGTTGACTTTAGCTACTGCCAAATTATAAGAATTTGTCTATGCGACATAAGTAGCTAATGATTTCCTCTTTTGAGCCCTTCTTTCCTAAGTTCTTTTTATTTGAAGAATTTTGTTTTCATTCCATAGAAATCGTGAAATTTCTTACCTTGCAATTGTTTTCAGTAATTCATATTCAGACCTTTTGAGCTAACTTTACATATTTAGTAAGTCAATTTGACATTGACTTCTTATTTTCTTGAAATGAGTGATGAACATGTCAACATTCTCACCACTCTTCTAAATAATTTTGGAGGGCTCAATTATACTAACTTCAAGCTTAGTCCCAAAAAACTGAGTATAAAAAAATGTTTTCATTTCATCCTAAGAAAAGATAGAATTCGTAGGCAACAAAGCATACTAGATGAAGGTTGTACACGTTAATGAATATGGGAACAATCTGAGCTTAAAATTGTTAATTGATTGACCATCTTCACCAAAAACTAAATTGAATTCAGGAATTCTATAACCACAAAGATAAGGATTCTCATGATCAGTCTATTATAGATAAAGTTTGTGAAATTTTGGTTGGCTAAGCTATCCTAAGCCAGGCTTGTATCATTTTTGGATAACTTCTCTAACGGCTTCCATATTGACTAGTAATATCATTTACGATGGAGGAGTAATAGGATTGTGGTTTATCGCTGTAATGTTATCCCTGATGGCTTGTTAACTTTAGCTTTTACAACAAATCTTTGCCTACCAAGAATTTAAAGCTTTACTACCTGTCGGTCATTCCCAATATTAACATGAGGAGGCACCACAAGAACATCTTCTCTTTTATGGCGAGGGACGGAAGTACTTAGAAGGCAATTGCACTCTCCAACTCCCATCGTATCAGGAGCAAGATGCCCCCCCTCCTCCTGAGTCCTTTTGAGATTTGTTTTGTTAAAGCAGGAGAATTATGTCTAGCAAACTATATTAGAACGAGAGACAATTTGTCAACCTTCTTTGTCAATATCTTGATTACATTAGTCGTTGAGATCATATTAGACTTCAATTGTGAAATTTTGTTTGTGTAACATCATTCCATTGCAACAATTTTGAATTCTTGCCAACAAAAAAGTTAGTTGAAGGTGAGGTTGTCTTCTTAAATTCTCTACTATCTAAGATACAAAGCCTTTAATCCCGGATTTATTCTTCCCTAGTGGCAAAATAATTTATTTTCCATTCCATGCTTGCAACATCGGATTCCCACTAAGCATACCAAATTTTTTAGTGTTAATATAGATTCAGGCACGTTAGGGAAGAATTCTCCCAAAATTTGAACCTAACTTCTATTAATGATATAAGTGGGGTTTGAAAGACTTAGAAAATGGAATTCTAAACTCCTAAAAATGCTTAAATGTAATGAAATAAAGTATAAAGTGAAGAAAACAATTGATTGTTACAAAAGGAAATTTGATATAACAAAGGTGAATTTGCAAAGAAAGTTGAAAGATTATAAAGTGTATTTGAAACAGGTTAATAGTTTTCCCTAGAAATTGATTTTTATTGTACTGTGATGGTATGGGGATTGTTTAGCAATTGTATGTTCCTCCTATTATCCAGGAATTTGCAAAGAAAGTTGAAAGATGATAAAGTGTATTTGAAACAGGTTAATAGTTTTCCCTAGAAATTGATTTTTATTGTACTGTGATGGTATGGGGATTGTTTAGCAATTGTATGTTCCTCCTATTATCCAGGTACTAATAAATTTATAATCCCCTCATCTTTAAGAAATTTTTGTTATAATTGCTCACTTTCTACGTTTTTGCTAACTACATGTCACTATTTCCTTAACTTCTATATTCAAGACTTCCTTAATTCCTGAACTTCATATTTTGGACTTATATCTCTTCCAACCAACTCTGTCATGTTCTTGTTAACTAACCTCGTGCACTATTATTTTTAAAGCACATATCAATTATGTATTAACTATTTGGACTTCTTGAATCTTAAAATTTTCAGCTGATTCTTATGACGATAAATTCTCTAGTCAAATAATTTCTAAGATTTCTAGTCTTTGGGTCTTTGCACTTTTGGGTCAAATAGGCTAAATTATTTTTATGCTGTGAAGAAGGCTTGCAAGGTGCGATTCGGCGCCTCTTATTAGCCATCGTAACTAAACACTTATTTTTCATATATAAATGGACCTGATGTTCAAAGTTTAAAGGCGAAGATAAACGTCAATTATGGATGTCGATTTGCATCAGAACAGTCCCAATCCACTGCACTAGAATATGTCCTCTTCTTTAAGGACTTGAAAGCCAGCTGTACGCAGCGGTGCCATGTGAGTTTGCGTGCCAGAAATTTCACTTGAGAAGCGTTGACAAGGAAAGCTTGAGAGCAGATAAAAATATTGTAGTGCTTTCTTCTCCTGTTGTGAGTAAATAACAAATGAATACTTGTTCACTAGAATCCCACGGTTTAACCCACTAAACATCCTTCAGTCCACTTAAATGTTACATTTTCACGTCAGGATTTGATAGTCACTGTCGTATGTTTAGATTATGGGTTCAAGACGTCTAACGTGACAAAGCAATACCAACTTTGAGCGAAGAGTGATACTAAATTTTAGTAAATGTTTCGTACCCTCTCACCACTTACAGCAGGATTTACTTGGGTTAAATGAGCCCCAACTAAGAGACTCCTTTCTGTACTTTGTATACATGTACGGACAGATAGAGAGCATAGATTGAACGATTGCACTATGCAAAAACAACAATTATGGCCAAACTGTATAGTGTTTGACTAATTAACGGTCCCCAACCACCATAGGCAGATGATTTCACACAAGCCCCTGTTCTTGGCACGTTCTATGTACAAGTTGGTTTTACACTGTTAGTAAGCTTAATCTATGTACATGGGCCAAAAACCAATTGATGACATCGTGTCAAACTAAAAACTCTCTTTCACCAATCACCCAAAATACAAGCCTAGGTCTTCTTCAACTTTTTGCCTTCGCAAACCCAAGCCCCTGACTACCCAAGCTCCTATGGTATATAGTCTTACAGTGCTCGTCTCCTGTTTATGCTAGTCAAGTATTCAACAACCAGGCACAAGATATTTAGTCCTCTCCCGTTCTTTTGCTTCTCCTGGTTCAACCGCTCGCCAGCGCTGTTGTCTTGTTTTCCTCAATGTGTCATGAACTTACAATTCATACTTTCGTTGCCCAGGACAAACTGAGATAACCCATGACGGATTTTCAAAAAACACCAAAAAAACAATCCTCCCCATGTTCACCCATGATTAAACGAAGCCTTCAGACTCTCTTCTGGTAGTGTCCAAGACAGCAGGTGTCCACCAGAATCCCCAGTTAGGAACTGCTTCAAGTCACTGCTGAGATAAAGTGCAGTAACGGGATGCTTATGAGACTTCAATATCTTGTGCAGAACTAACCTGTACTCTGGTAACTTGTCACCTAAATTCAGCACCCCTGACAAGTTACAGGTCGATTTACTCAAAACACCCTCTTGAGACAAATGAACCATTTGCCACACCTTTACAGCCCCACTCTGGTGACCTGTTACATACCAGTTTGTATCCAGCCAGTCTGAAAAAGTACAACTTGTCACTGAAAGAATGGAATCAGATGGCAATTGGGATGTGTTAATCAATGCAAGGCATTCCCCATTGATGCTCCAAATAGCAAGCAGAATTCCAGCAGCTGTCACAATCTCCCCTGTCAAGTCATTCACATAAATTGCTGAAACTGGTGCTGGGAACTCGGGTAGCTGCCTAATGAATGACAAGGAACTAAGGTCCCACATAATCACTGTGCAGTCATCAGACCCACTCACAAGCAGCATGTACGGCTGGCTAACATGAAGACATGTGATTTTGGCAGTGTGCCCACAAAGTGCCTTCTCCAACTGCAAGCATCGTGAGACACGGGACTTGTCATTGCTGATTCTCCAAACACGAAGTAAGCCATCATCTGCTCCTGTCACTAAGATTTGACTATCATGGCTAACACCAGTGCACTGAATCTGGTTCCCATCATGAAGATTTTCATGCGTGGAGAGAAGTCTGTCTTGATCATAGCTCATGAATCTTAAACTACGATCTGGGAAACCCCATGCCACATATTTGGTGTATGTTCGAGGCTTAAGTAAACTGTTTGTCCCTACAACAAAATTTTTTTCATTTAGGGTGACAATTTGCATTATTGCAGATGAGCTCTTGCGTACTTCATGTGGAACAAGATGGGAGGAGAACTTAAGCGGATGAGGAGGAAGCCTTCTGTCAGATTGCCTTTTGACATGAGGTTTGAGAAATAGCTGCTTAGGTGTTTGCCCAAAGTGATTGATTTGTGCTAAGATAGAGGCTTTCATAGCTGGATCTGTAACTGAGTCTATATCCACACTCCCCTCGTACGTGTAGTGATAGAAAACATTCACAGCTTCTTCAGCCGCCTGTCCATTATGCAAGGAGCATTGAATATAACTAGAATAAATAACAATGGTTTTAGAAATATAAGATTTACTATCAAAAGGATAACATTAGCAAAATACTCATAGGACCTGGATATTGAGATTCGTAATGATGACTAAGGGAAGATAAAGTTATAGTTTTCCTATGTAAAGGATGAAGCAACTACCAAGAGAGGGATAGATACATAGAAAGAGAGAGAGAAAGAGAGTATGAGATATTCATTTTGTTACACACAAGGTAAATAATCCAAACTAACCTTCCCTCTTTGTTTATATCCAAAAATGAGATCTATCCAGTGATGAAGATTTTCCGAAACATAATCTGACTCCAATGCTTCCCTATGCTTCCTGATGAATTCTCTAGCACTGCCTCTAGCCCATGGAGGTAAGATGACATCAACAACCTGGAAAAAGATTTCCCTTGGAGTGTTAACAAGACAAAATTTTGAAGGGACAGGTACTTTGCAAGGGAACAAATTCTGATGCGTCGATCACCATTGAATAAAGAAATGAAAGCAATGGAAAGAAGATTCAACAACTTCCAGTCGAACCTACCTTCTCTCCCGATTGTTTCTCTCCCAAATCAAGATTGAACTTATTATCCAAGAACTCTGGCATGTAGAAGAATTCTGGAATCAACTCCTTCACATCAGACGTATTGCCTTTCCCCGCTGCACTTAACCACGTATCTCTAACACTATTGAAAAGACGGTCAGCATGATCAAATTGACCACCCTGCAGCTTCAGATTCTCTGAACTAAATGGTGGAAGGCGTATAAGATAGAACAGGACAATCCCTGCACTAGAATAATGAGAACCATAATGAAACTTGGGCACCTCAGGATCATCCCAACTCTCGTATCTGTGTAGAAAGAAAAAAAAGTGTAAAGGAAACAATAAATGAATAATCAGTAACTAACTCTGTCATATGCATCTCAGCATACCTTTTCCTAAATTCGTCTTCCCCTTCAGGTGTCTGACAACCCATTGGTTTGTCAAGCTTACGAAAAGTTTTAGGATTGGTCAAATCAAGATTTTCACTCTCATAATCTGAAAGAACCCATGGAAATACTGGATATTGGGTGAGGTCACTGTAGCCACGACCAGCCAAGGTATTGAGGTGCATTAGGTATTGAAAGTTACTAATTTCTCCATTTTGCCACCTTTTTGAAAAGGATTTAGCCATTATCTTGAATAAACGGCTGCCTTCACCACTCTCTTGTTTTGTTGAACCAGAAATTGTAGGGTCCAACCTTAAGCAAGGAAGAAATTCATAAAATAAGAACATTAGGTTCCAGTATTCAAGATAAGGAAGAAGCAACCCCAACATTGAAGGAAACAGTATAGCATGAGCAAGACAGGAGTGTATGAAGTAAAAGAACAATATGAGGACAGAGAAACTGGATTTCATTTCTTTGAAAGAAATTAGGGAGATTCTAGCAGGTTGACTGCATAAGGAAAATGCATGTAAAAATTACCTCAACAGAATCACATCCAAGTCATATAATGGAGCAAAGTTGAACATATCATGAACATACAAACAAAGGGATAGAAGCGGAGGCAGGCAGAAATCAGCACAATATTTCAAGTCATATAGAGCAATATGTAAACAATAGAGCAAAGTTGAACATATCATGAACATACAAACAAGGGGATAGAAGCAGAGGCAGACAGAAATCATACATGCTATTCCTTGGAAGATTCATGGAAACCAGATTTTTGAATACTTCTTCTCTTTCCTTTTTGTGAAATACCAGGAGATCATTACATCCATCCATGCTAAATATCTCAATAGCAACAGGGCGAAGCTGGTAGTCACGTTTCAAAATTTCATGGACACTGTTGAGTTTCCACATTTGCCAAGGATGAGGTAAATTACCACTAGTACACACTTTTTCCTTGCCCCATGCACCACCATTGTAAGCCCATGCCCTTCCTCCAACATATGTCTTTACTGTTGTGCTCCGAGAAGAAGTTGACTTGGACTGGAAATCGATACTGTTAGTAACATCCTTCTTTACACCCAAAGCCTGATCAATAACAGATAGTTCATCTTCGCATTCCTTTTCACAAATGCACTCAAAATCATCAATGTAAAAATTCTCAATTACATATAAAGAAAGTTCCCCTATCAGAAATACACCATCATGCTTGTCCAGACCTACAACTCGTTCACAGTTATATTTAAAGCGGATCTTTTCAAGGGGTTCTAGATATGGCCTTATGAGATATTCACCATTATCATTGAGTTCTTTCTCTGACTTATCATCCGTGGCTTTGGCTTCATCAACTTTATTAGAAGATGATGGCTTTGGAGATCCTATTTCAGACTTCTCTCTTATGCTTTCTGACAATGGAGCAGAGACTGTACTGGATTTGACCCCAAACTCAAGTGCTGAGTGAAGACTAGAATCATTCATACTCCTAGCTCTATCATCATTCCACCCACACCTAACAGAATCTATACGTTTGCCATCATCAGCTTCTTTGAAAAAGTCCCCATACATCTCACTTTCAACTCCATTCAGACTGGCACCATCGGTGAAAAGCTGAAAAAAAACCTCTGAGTCAGTATCAGAAGCATCAGGCCCATATTTGGGTTTTCCTTTAGACAGCTCAAGTTCTCCAGGTTCAAATTGCCCATCCAAAATGTTTAAAACATTATCGATCTTCAATTTGCATCGTGCAAGCTTTTTGCGCATTCTATATGGACCTTCAATGGGACAAAGCTGCCATTCAGGATCTTCAGTCACAGAGGACTTGTGCATTGGGAATATTCCCCGCTCATGGACAAGTTGCTGAAGAAGGGTTTGCCACTCACTTTCAGCATGTAGAACCCATCCATACTTATCTTGCCGAACAACTCTCAACTCAGTAGACATTGTATCACGAACCATTTCCAAAGCATATCTCCGTTCATTCAATTGCTCCCAGTGTCTTACATCCAACTTTGAAATATCTCGTAATCTTCTACTCATTTCTCTCTTACGACGTCCCTCAAGACCTTTGATTCTTACTCCTGGAAATTTTGCTGATCCAGTAATATACTGAACCCACATAATGGCTGCACACTGCTCCAATACTTTGTTGACTACCTGCTCAGAACCCTGAAACCACTCAAAGAAAGCAGATAGACTTCCAGTTAATAACCTGTCAAAACCACCATGTAATACATCCAGATGCTGTCCTTGATGTGGTTTAGAAACAAGTAAGTCCTCTAGTGCAGATCTGCGGTGCACCAGAAGAAACTTGATAATTTCAACTGCCATGTTCCGTACGTTTCGCCTATGATCACGGAGAAGAGATAGTAGATTTACACAAAGACAGCAATTTAGATCAGTGTCCAGATTAATGGGGCAGAAAATAATTCTCCTATGAGCAACTAGTAACTGCAAAACTGTGCCAATGTCAATTCCTGAATCTTCTTGCACATTACTTGAGGGCAATCTCTTCTTTGGTTCAAGGAGTAAACCTAAGTTTGAAAGGAGCTCATCTTCACCAATGTGAACTAGGAATGATGGAAGAAAGCAATATAAAATCAAGCGATTTGTGTTCTTGAGGAGTGAATGTTCGTAGGCATCTAGTTGTTTGCTCCCTCTCTTAATTGATAAAATACCCTTTCCTGCAGGAGCAGCTGCTTCAATGCGACCATCTTTATTTGCTAATTGCAACATTGACAACATAAACTCCAAGGTCTTCAGCACACCGGCTGGTTGAGGAAAAGCACCCATATAGACCCGGTCAACTATCATCCAGCACAATGTATCTAAGTTTGATGACCACCGACTTTTATCTAGCTTTTTCTGATTTTCTTCATCGTCACGGAGAAGACGCCTTTCTATGAAGTTCATCAACCTACTAAGGCACAAACCCTGAAAGACTAGAACAGGTTCAGGGTCAACATATAAAGGTGCCATTTCCAAAACACTCTCAATAAGCAGTGCTGCTTTCATCTGCTCAGTGATGAAATCAGAAAGAACTTCTGCCACAAAATCTAGTACAGCAGTTGTTGCTGCAGAACATGGACCTCCTCCATAACCAGAATCATCAATTTCAAGGAGCATTTTTGCACTGATTGTGATGTATGTGTTTGCAGCAGATGGATTTTGAGTACTAGATCTCAATTCTGAAGATGAATCCAGTTCATGGGCTGTCAAAGAAGATTCTACAGAAGGACAGGCATGTATCGAAGGTCTGGATTCATAATTTTGTGAACTTCCCAGCCATGATGCCAATGCAACAACTGGAGATGAAGAATTTGCAAGCGGAATCCTTGAATTAGATTTGTCTGACATGACAGGTGAATCCAATATAGTATGAGATGCAAAACTTGGAGAATATGCCGGTTGAACTGAATTCGTATTGCAGTCAACATTATGTGCATTATATTCATTTGAGAAGGCAGATACTTGCGCAACATTCTCCAAGTCCAAGTGCTGAACAGCTAGGCCATCTCCTCGCACCGGCTGTTTCAAAGGGGAATTAGCAGCCTTGATATCTGCTTTGCTATCAGCAACATAATTTTCAGGTACAGGCATATCTTCAGAGCTTGTACTTGCATGCCCCTGGGGAAAGCTCCCGATACTAATGGAAGTCTTCACAGAGTGTTCTTGTTCATGAGGCAAACTGGAGAAAGTATTTTGGGAACTGTAGTTATCATCACAATCATTCAAGTTTTTTTCTTCTGTCTTGTCAGAGAGTGCTCTTATCATCTTCACTGCATAAGTTGCCCTGTAAGAGAGTAGGATTACCCCCATCCCACAAAGTAAAAAGGATGACAAGTTAAAAACAGAACATATGTGTGAAGGAGACTCTATTTACATTAAATAGGTACAGAATAACAAAAATTCATTAATTGAACTGACACCAGGGATGGAATTAAAAAAAAAATGCTGAGCAAACAAAATATAGCAACAAACCTTATACAGGAAAAATAGAGGTCTATGCAGTTTTCAAGAAACTCCGGCCTTCTACAAACAGCTGTAAAAGGTGGACACATTTTTGCAAGATCAACCATAAACCTCAGTACTGAAGTTGCAGTAGTAGGAGCCAATGCTTCCCCACCCATTAAGCGTGCTGCATAAGTCTTGTGCATCAATGCTTCACCCTGAAGCTCCCCTGCCATGTCTCCATTCCCCTCTACGAGCTCTGACATAAGACTAGCACCAACAAGGGAAAGATTACCAGTTTGATGGGCAAGCATTGACTGGAAAATTAACCTATCAAATGTATATTTAGCCATTGCAATCACCGAGTCCAACAATTCAACAAACTTCAACTCCACATAGCTTCCATCACTTGGCATCAGGGCATGAAAGTCAAGCATGCGGACTTCCGGCAGTCTTGGATAAACAGGCTTTCCAAATATCAGACAGAATATGATATAATATATGTCTGGAGAATCATAAAAACTTGGAAGAACTCGCACCAAACCCTGATAACCCCCGCTAGTGCGAAATTTAAGAGCAAAGGTGGGACAAGAAGCAAGGCACACACCTAGAAGAGTCATGATCCATCTCATACTTGTAGGATGAACAGCTTCATCAAGAAAAAATGTGATCAGTTTGGATGAAACAATCTTATGCCACTGTTCAAGCACCTCTTCTGATTTTATGGTTACTTGTAGATCAATAAGCATCTCCAGCAGCATATTCCTAACAATTACATGTTTACCCATTGACTCGCGCATCATTTGTTCCCGTGGTTTCAGTTCAGGTGGATCAAATGACATAATCACAAACTTAACCACATTTTCAAGTTCGGAAGCCAGAAACCCATCTTCCAGGATGACTCCAAGCAAGACAACTAGTTTCTCTAAAACAGGAACTTCAACATCACCCCGCTGCAAAGTCACTAGCAGATGTTGAACAAGGTTTATTCGGCGCAACACAGTAAGATTATGATTTCTATACCAGTGCATAGATACTAAATGATCAAGGAAACCTAAAAGTGCAATTTGAATGGGAACTGGGGCTATAACCCATAATGTCCAGTCCAACAAGACATGCTCAACCATATCTGAATTAGACAAGACAATGCAATTTGAAGTTTCAACAGGTATATCAGAGTTTTCTAGCTCAGAAATATGACTGAATGAATCTTTTGGGGCAGAAAAATCATCCATATCACCAAGAGACCCAACTGAAGAAACTTCATCCCGAAATTTTGACAAGCTAAGGTCCTCAAAGCTGGCATCCCGAAGAGTTTCAGTAGGAGACAAAGTAGTGTGCATGCTTTCCAATTTCCTTGGCTCAGCAAAAGAAGCTTCACATGCAGCAATTTGGAAAAAGATTTCCAGACATTGCATGTCAAATATTGGCATTCTACGACGAAGAAATAAAGATAGCAAATGGTATCCCCTGCATGTTTGCATATCCTTTACGTTCTGGGGATTCTGATGCAATGCACAAGCCAATAATGTCAATGCCATGTGAAGCATATCCCTTGTTTCAGCAGCTTCAACAAGCGCGAGCACTACAGCCATCCCACCAATAGGGCGGATAGTATCACCAATTGTGCATTGCCTGCAGACACAGATGTCCCCATAGAGACCTCCAAATCGTGGTATACCTGGACAACAGAAAGAAGCAGTCATGAAATGATTAATAGTAGCATCCTCCATTCAATAAACATACTCACTCCCATGAACATGTGCAACAGAATCAGACTTTAGTAACTCACCCCCTATAGGAGAAGCAGCAGCTGACATTGGATCAACCAGATTGATCAACGAGAATGTCCCAGATGATCGAATAGCTTCAACACATGTTCCATCAAATGCAAATATAAGTTTCTTACCAGAAAGCTGTAAAGAGAGATTTCCTAGCCTTTCCAAATCCCAAACAATCCCACTGCCATCTGCCCTAGAATCACCTTGCTTGCCAGCATTATCAAATTTCTGTGCATTTGCCAATGAATCAGCATCCAAAGAATCTAATATGGCCATACTACCACCACTACAAGCCTGAATGGGCACGAAACGCAGAAGATCCGAGTCTTGGAAAAGCCCTCTATAGCCTCTACCAAGAATGTACATAAAATATATACACCCTGCTGTAAGCACCTCCTCAAAAAGATAGGAAGAACGTAGCTTCCATGTCAAATCACTAACTCTTGCACAATTAAAGGGGGTCCCAATTGTTACCTGCAAAGGCTTACCAAAAGGAGACGGAGAATAACCTAGTTTACCTGTGTGTCTTAGCTTTCCATTAAGGTACACATCTGCAACACTAGCTTGAAATAGTCCAGCAAGAGCATTTGGTTTACTGTGAACAACTGCAAGGTGATGCCACCTGCCTTCTTCTAACTGTAATCCAGAGAAAGACAGGGACAAAGAGTTGCTTGTAGCAAGGGTTAGAACACCATCCTCCTGAAGATAAAGTTCTGCATAGAATGAGCTTCCACTACTTGCTGTACCAACTGAAAAAATACGAAGAATATGATGTCCATTGTGAGTCACATTACAACCACTCCGTCTCTTAGAAGGACCAGCTTTCAATGGTTCCATTTCCTTTGCTTGCGAGTTCAGGAAATTTCTGAACTGAAACCAGCATACAAATGAATAGCCCGCAGCTGGAGGCCAAGACCTTTCTCCTAAGGATACCTGAATCGAAGCATGGCCAATTTTGCTCATGTCCATCTCGACAAATGGTGCCATAGAAACATTCTCCAAGGCCATATCTTCTGTAAGAAGTAGCCTCTCCATCATATCAACAAGAAGATGACCTGAATTCATGAGTCTCATTTGTAGAATGTATCTAATAAGCTGTTGAAGTTCTGAAGGAGACAACCTATCACCAGAAATAATCGCCTTATTTCCCAACATACACATGTGAGTCAATTCAGCAATGCTATAATCCACATAAAAGACAAAATGTCCTACCTATATGCTCCAAGAATTTCCACAATCTTTAATGCATAAGAAAGCAATGGAGATGAGCCTAAAAGGAAAGGGCGAATTGTCTCGAGCAGAAGTTCTACACAACCTAGAAAATTTGAGAAAATGGTAAAGAAATTAGTAGCGAAGCTAAAAATAAAAGATAGAGGAATATGGATGATTGCAAAGAATAGCCATTCCTACCAACAGATGTGAGGCTTTCCTGATTAAATGGACCAGCAAGAGCAAGCCTATCAATAAGATTTAGCACTTCCAGTTGCACCTTGGGAGTAAATAGTAACAATGAACGGAGCAAAACTCTAATGGCACCAGGGTTGTACACTCTTTCCTTGTCAGGATCACATAATCCCGATGACGTAGTTAAAAGAAAAGTAGCTGGTTCAGACTCATTGAGGTCAGTCAGTCCTACACTATCTGACGAAAAGAACGGTGGAAGCACAATTTCAAGAGCAACCTCTAGCAACAACTGTATAACTTGCTTTTCACACTCAACACAAAGCAAGCCAGACTCAGATAGAAGATCATAAAACATCTGGGACAATATAATAGAATGTAATTTTGTCCTGTTAATAGCATTGCCACACACTCCAGCTGTAATGAGGCGCATTAAATATGTAAATAACTTCATGCAAACAATCAAAGAAGATTCTTCTGCCTCTCTTCCATCACCTTGGAAACTATGTAATGTGGTCAATAAAAGAGAAAACCCAGTGGCTTCACAGAAGACCCTCTGAGCTGAACCGTTAACTCCCATTATGCGCCACAAGGTACCCATCATATCACATTTAGCATCACATTGAAGCTTATATTGATTCCCTGTACCACTTGTAACCATTCCACTTTTTAGAACTTCAACAAGAGCACCTAATTCTTCGGGATGAGCCTGGAAATTGGAATCCCGGATCAATAATCATTAGATCAGAAACAATCTAGCACAAAGTACAAGTTTCTAGAATCATTAAGGAATGAAGGACAGGCATAAGCTGCAATTATTTTGCTATATACAGCTTCAAGGGCTAGTTGTCCAAAGCACCAGTTTTCAAAAGTCTAAAATATATGATGAGAACGTAGAACTCTTAGAAGTGACATTTGTAAAAATCCATGCACAGAAAGGTTAACTACATGAATTACAAACCTGTGCAACATCTTCAGTAATCAAACAAGATAATATCCGGAGGACACCAGGACGATGAACACCAGAAACCACAAAAGGAAGAACAGTGGCTACACCATTAGCTGAACGAAAAGATGCTTGATTGCCATCAGCTTTTTTCACCAAAGAGACCATACAGTCCCATGCAACAGGTATTGTACCCTCAATTTCAAAAATAGGAAACTTCCCAGAACCAGATTCTATTAGCTTGGGGGAAGACAGAATAGCATCTTTACTATCTAAGTGTTTCTTAAAGCTAGACTTTTTATCTGACTGGTTAGGCTTAACACTTTGTTGGTCTGATCCTAAAAGAAACTTGTGCTGCTTTAAATCATCTAGCAGGACTTCAAGTACACCAACTTCCCGAAGCACTTTCTTGTATTGCTGATCAAATGATATAAGTTTTACAAAGAAAGAGAGAATAGTGTGCTTCAGTTCTGGTGTTATTGGTTGCTGCAATAAGCAACAAAGAGAGAGTAATTCTTGTTCGGGAACACAGTTCACAACAGTCACTGCATATTCAAGAATTTTCAAGATAATCTCTTGCAATGATGCTGGAAAGCCAGCCATATTTAGGATTAAAAGTGGAACTGTTCGCAATTTTTGACACAGTTTATAGTTTTCAATGTGACTGGAGAATATCTTAAACATTCTATTCAAAACTTCTGCTTGCAATTCCCTGTTATCTGCCTTGAGAAAAATGTCTTGCAACATCTGAACTGCCTCAAGGTCCTTTACTTTGTTATTGTCTATATCCCAATTGTCATCAGCAAGCCGATCAAGAGATGGTGTACGACTTCTGCTATGACCAACCTTGGAATGAGAAGACCTAGAACCTTTTCCTGCAGAAGATCCTTTAGATTCACTTAGACCAGTTTGAGCAAGACTAACAAGCACATCAAGCAGCCTAGATAGTACAGGTGATATATGCTCCAAATAGAGATCCTCTTTTCCCATACTACTGTGTCTCCCTACATCATTCCCAGCCTCAGGACCAATGGAAGTCCCATCTTGATCGGTATTAGTAATTGACGGCAGAGATAGAGGAGCCTGGTTTTGTGGCATGGAGGACAGAACCAATGCAAACTGGATGAGAAACTGATAGCCATGAGCATTATGTATATCTTCCCTGAGCCTGACGCCACCAGCCTCTACAATTCAAGGTTATATATAATAAGCAGTAGAACACACAATTTAAGCTTACTACAACTCTTAAAACTGCAAGTAGGCATTGTATTAAATTTCATTTAACGACTCCATAAATCTAAACAGCAGCAGAAGTCTTTCAACAGCTTCAAACATAATTCATGGGCCAATTACCAGGTCTATATGATAACTCAACAGCTTCCAGTAACAAGTCCACAATGCCCATAGTATAGGCAGAATCACCACAATCTGGATTAAAATCTTTGACCGCCATTAAAAGAACTTTAATCTGTATAGAAAGAGAAGAGTTGGTAAGAAGATTCAACAATTTACAAAAAGTGTAAACAGAAATAATTTTACCTAGAATCTTGAAAGATTAAAAAAAGAACAAGTTCTATGAAATTCTCAAATAAGCATACATAACATATTCAGTATACGCAAAGTAATAACTCAGAGGCAGGAGATGAGCAGTGAGAACTCAAAAGGATATTAAATATGGTGGCAATACCAAATGATGCTTTCTTATATATCTAGCTGTGCTTCCATTGTCATTCACCAACAGAAGACCAAGTATCTGGACCAGAAAAGCCAAAAATTGACCAAAAAAAAAAACAAAGTAACTACTATCAGACCATAACGATTTTACAAGTTATACTTATACCACGTAAACACAATTTTAAGGCAGCATATATGATGCTTCATTATTGCAACTTGTATATTTGAAAACACAAAATGGCCATTGTACCTGCATTGCATGTCTATGAAGTTGTATGTTGTGTAGTGGAACAAGACCTTCTTTATATTGAGAAAAGACCTTCAATGAGCCGTTGGCAACCATTTGAAACAGCAGCTGAAGTGAATCATCTTCCACCAAACTCTGTGCTGCTGATGGATGACTTGCCAAAGCTTTCATGACATGAACTATACTTCCCTCAACCTGTATGCACAATTACTTGACATAATTTGTACTTAACATGACTCAGGTTTATACAATCAGTGATATGTGGATTGAGATGCCAAACATGTGGATAAATTAATAAGAATCGATGAAAGATGATTTCACAATTTTAACCAAAGCCACCGTAGGAATATTGAAGCAAAGTAATCATAAGCTCAGAGGGGAGTATCTTAGGTAGAGAAAAATATATTGAAGGATCACATACCCCATCAAGTAATCATGCTTTTAAACTATATCTGTTTCCTCGTAGTTAACATTCTACCCATTTGTACCATAATACAGCACTTATTTTCCAGTTAAAAGTTCTCCAAGAAGAAACTAATCTTAACATTATAATTGTAAAGAAACTATGGATAAGGTATTGACCAAGTTCTACTATTCCCATTGCATCTCCAATGCAGAAAAAGGAGAAGGCAAGAATTCATCAAGTTATCAACTGCTAACTGATTATCCATAATATAAAGCACTACCAACAAAATCAACAGTCTAGATTCCAAACCAGGAACCATGATTGTGTCAAGCATTATAAACTAAAAAACCACGTCAGTGGGTCCTGTATGACTCTAACAGAACAGAGGGTTCTATTCCATCAAACAAAACTGTCAACTAACAGCATTCATGGACATATTTGGGAACCACATATGCGAGTGAAGCTCATGTCACAGAGGTGGAAAATTAACAGAGTTTTTCCCTAAGGAGCTGCTTTGAAAAAATAGTGACATTGTTTATAGGATAACCTGCAGGCCTCACTCCCTCCCTAAGACATTTCAAACCCGTTCCTATCTACCTCGTCGTGGCAAAAATAGCTGCAAATCTTTTGTTGTCAATAAAAGCAACTAGAAACAGAACACAAAGTCGTTTAAAATACTACCTCAAGCCGGCGAACTTGTCTGCCATCACTATAACAATCTTTCTCAGCCTTTGGTCTTTGATTGGATTCAGAAGTTAGAAAGGCATTAAGAATATGAATGAGACAGGATAATATCCCCGAATCAAGGAGCGACTGCTTATCAACAGGCTGCAAATGAAAAAACAAGTATTGAATTTTCAAATAGCAAAAAAACATAATATACTAATTAACTACTCTGAAATGTATGCTTGACAAGGTTCTATAGTTGAGAGCCTCAATTGTGAAGAACAAACAGTAAGTCAACTCACATTCAGAGTCTAAGCCACCCAAAAGTATTCACTTTGAACAATTAATAGATTATATCTTTAAGCAACTTAAAGAAAGTCAATCAAAGACCACATTAATCCAAGCACAGAGAAAACGAAGCTCAATATTAATGAAACTGTGATATGACGAGCAAACAGAAACAGAAAACATCTGCTAAGAAAGACTTTTATTAAAAATAAGAAAAATATACCCCAGATACAAGGAATTCGAGAGCAGTAAGCACATTAGAGCCAGGGCTGATGCCATCCTGCAGAAAACGACACAGAAGCACCTTGAGACAACAAATATACAGCACAAAATAGCAGCACACTCAACTGAATGTTTGGAAGATTAACCTTTGTCACTTCCGAAAAAAAATTTAACAGTTTATCTACATCCAAATATCTTGTTTTGCCGCTGATCTTTAACTTCTCGATATCAGATACAAATGCTCTTCCAATTACAAAACAGAATATATGTGTCTCAACTAACCTGTGGTGCAAGAATTTCCAGTTAGTTTGTGGCAATCACATTATGGCACAAAGAAAGCTAGATTCAATTCAAGATTTCAGAGGAACGAAGTCCTTACATAGTAACTACTTGAGCTACACTCGCATGCTGCTTTACTAATCTACAAAAAGCATCTACAGTCAAATTCAGGGCCGCTTCTTTCTCCTGCACAGAAGATTGAAGAGCTATTAGAACCCACCCACCATATCATTCACATAACTAACAGTGACTTCCATCAAAATAGATTACTGAAAACAAGACAGCACAATGAAAGTACACATACAAGATTCAAATAAAAGTACCTTTTCAGAGCTGGATGAACGGAATTCCTCCCAAAATCTCTTGAAGTCCAATTCCAGTTCATGTCTGTCTCTGCTTTGACAAGGAAAAAGAACCATTGGAGAAAATAACACAAAAAAGTCTCGTACAAGTACAAAAGCGTATCTGACAGTCATGATTGCATGTAGAGACTGTATGAATATCGATTCAATCTAGTATTGAAAACCATGCTTTGCATGCATCACCAAAAGCATCAAGGCACTTTCTCTAGCCAAAGATCAATATATGGGTAATACATCATACGATATGAATGAACCGTTGGACACTCAAATGCGCATTATAAATAAATTCACCATACCTAAAATGCCATAAAAATTAAATAACATTTAGGTTATATTTAGCAGTGAGCACTAGGCAAATTCATATTAGATGCAAGTAAGACATGATAAATATATCCATGAGATATATTTATTGTGTCTTTTAGATAAAGATAAATACTATCCATGAGATAAAGATTCTGCAAAAATATAAAAAGAACAGCAGGAGTAACATATAAACCATATATCCAGAAGAAAAAGGACAACAATATGTTTCTAATTGCATATGACAGGGATGAAAATACACAATAATCCATTCCAAAAATGCTCATCTATTCAAATACCATTTCTCTCTTTACCAACCAATAATAACTTCTGGCGTGTTTTATTATACCATCTAAGTCCAATAATCACAAACTTTAAAATTCCCAAGCAAGGGATGTATCTTCAGCACACATCCAGGAAGAGATATTACTGTTGTTCATAAAACTTCCATGTGGTCCAAGAACTGAATTTTATCTGATACAGCTATCCAAAAACTAAATTCTAACTCATAAAAGAAATTACACCGAGCCCTCTAAACAACCCCAGAAAACTGCCAAACAGTCTATCTTCTATTTGAATTAGATAACAAGAAGTCTAGCTTGTGTTCCACAGCCTTCTAAATCACATCTCAGCGTAAAAGCAGTAATAATCTTCCTCATTAAGGTCAATAGGTATGACTTGACCTTAGTTGCTTATGATGCAATCAAGGGTTCATCATGCAAATGCTTAAATCATAACCGTGGTGTGGTACAGCCTATCTTCTGTTGTACCATGATCATCCATAAAGATTAATAACCACCAAATTCAATCGAAATGGATCAAACTTGCATGCGTTAATAAAACTAACGCTCAATGTCAAATATTCTAAGTAAAACGAACCCTTTGCCACACAAGTAAGAAGTTAGTGAAGAAAATCTGCTATAGCAAAACATCTAATTATCACTTCACAAAGAGCAGGTAAGAGCCGTGCCGGAGCTACAAAGTAGTAAAAAGGAGCTCAATTTACTTCCGATTGCGGATCAATGTCAAAGGCAGTCAACACCAACTACATTCCCATAATCAAAAGTTGGGGTTTAGAACAATCCAAACCATAAAAAAAAGAAAAAAAATTACCTCTCGTCATTTAAAAAAAATGAAGAAGAAAATATACGAACCTGGATGGGGAGAAGGTATGGTCAAAAGGAAAGGAAGAGGAAAAAGAAGAAACATTGCTATCGCCACTGGGGAAAAAGGAAGAAGACGATGGAGAGGCAGCAACAGTAGAAGAAGCAGTTGGTTGAGATTGAGTTAAACCCACCTTCTCTTTTATGTCCTTAAGCAATGTTACCCATTTCATCCTTTTTCGTCTTTACCTCTCTCCGCTCTCCCTCTCTCTGTCACTCATCCGCCGATCAACCAACCAAACAGCCAACAGCAACGTCAGATCGGACCCTCCTTCATTTCACCTTTCTAGAAGTATCTCTTCTCCTTTGACCTCAACAACGACAACGAAGACGACGAAGACGACGACGACGACGGCCGTACATAAAATATCAGAAGAAGAAAAAAGAATCGGATTGAAAATGCAGCAGCCAGAACAAGAGATCGAAGTGGATGGAAGGCAGCAAGATCCAGGAATTTAATTCCTTTCCATCTTTATCTATGATCTGAATTGACTGTTCTTCTTTGTTGGATTTTTCGTTTTTCTTTAAGTGGCTATTTTTGTCTTTTTAATATTTGTGTTTGAAATTTCAGAAGTGGAAATTTTTGGAGCCCTAAAAAGAAGGCAGAGATTTTGCTTTATTTTATTTTATTAAAAAAGAGACGATGAAAGAAAGAAAAGTAAAAACAAGACTCTCTCTCTCTCTCTCAGCTACTGCTGTTTTTTGGACGGCCTCTCCCTCCGCCCCTTGTTTCTCGCTCTATATCCCTTACATTTCTCTCTCTCTCTCTACAATAAAATAATTCAAATATTCCAATTTTCGTTAGTCCTAACCTAACAAGGGCCGTCCACCACATGAACTTCCACGTGGCAGGTCGAGGTTACATCTTAATATACGTGATTGCCAAGAAAGAAGATATGTGAAATCCGTACAGAGAGAGCAGGTGGTGTGTCTCAGTTTCTACTTTCTACCACTGTTAATTTATTAATATTGTGTTTGGTAACTAAGTACTACCAACGCATGTTTCTTAATGGCAAAGGCACGTGATGTGGCCTTCTGCTTTTGTGTGTTTTGTGTTGGGATTGGTAGATGTATAAAAAAGTTGTTGACACATTAATCTGAAAACGCTTTCAGCTTTTTTATTTTGGAAGTCATTAGTAATTGTGTTGCTTGCTAATGAGTAATATAGTTTATTATTTAAAACAAACAAACAAACAGAAGGTAACTGCGTGGAATTAACACGTACTAAAAACCGTTTTGTGAAATAGGTAGGTGAATTAAATGCTTAGAATCCGACTAGGGACCTAACTTATGGTAACATGAAACAGCCGAACATCAAGCAAATAAGTCTAATTCACCTCACGCCTTGTTACTTTTCTTTATCTCAAGCAGGTAATGTTGGAGGAGATAAAAAAGTTTGATAAGATGAACCATTACTAGTTAGTGATTTATCAATACTTGTTCATTTTCTTCCTTTGTTGCGTCAGATATTACATAGCCATGTAGAAGAAGTCTTAATAACGTCATTACAACGGAGACGCCATACTATAATGTATGTGTCCAAGTTAGCTGCGGTAGGATAGGCATCGCCAATTCGCCGTCATGTAATTTATGCTCTAAACTGGCTTATTTATACAATAAGGTTGAAGGGAATAGTCAGCACACTCTTCTTGAATATAAAATTTCTGAATTCAAATCCTTGTTTAAAGTAACCTGAAGTACACATATCATCGATGGTTGCAGGAAATTAGTATTTAAAACTTTATTCAGCCCATTTTTATAAAATAAACGGTACTATAATTTAGGTTAAATTAAAAAATTGAAAACAAAAAAAAAAAGAGAACCACCTACGTATAGTCTCACTTATTATAATTGAACATGAAATATAGTCTCCTTCAAGGCCCTAAATTTTAATTATATTTACGTAACAAGCGTTGGTTGTCATGTTTGAATTACATTTTTCAATTTAATGGCCAACACCACACTGCATTTAAAGATATTAGTTTATATCTAATGAAATTAAGTTTTTTTTTCTCTACATATATCAATTTGTTATTTTTCCTCTCTAAAAAGTCTATATTATAATGAATTGAATTCTAAAATTACTAGAAATATAATGTTTTTTAATTTTCTTAAAATTGAAATTTATATCATTTTAATTAAAAATTTTAAATAAACATTCCAGTGATAGAATTGAAACAAAATTTCCCTTTCTTTATTTGCGTTATGCCTTAAAGTTAAATTTAACTCTAAATAAACAAAAAAAAATGTATAAACCACTCTTTCTTTATATCATATTATTAGTAAAATTTTAATGAAAAAAATGAGTGCCCCATATATCAGCCTTTTCTTTCTATTCTTTACGAAGTAGTTTACACTTATGGACACACATATTCTGTAAGTAAATGAAGTACACCATAGTGTTATAATTACCAATTAAGAAAAGGATTGTAATTAAAGCACAACTCAAAACAACAATTTAATGATGAGAAAGCAGAAGAAATGAAACAGAAAAGATATTACGATGAGGGCCATGGCAACAAAGCGCGTGGAAATGGGTCCCCCGCACTTGATTGGTGGAAACGAGGGCTGACGCCTTTCTCTCCGTTCCAAACCAATTCCGTGATCTTTTCTGTGTATATGTATATGTATTTGTGTGTGTATACATACAGGTAAACAACTGTTTACTGCTTGTCTCCGACGTTTTGAATTTTGAATCTATTTCATCATTTTCCTTTTCTTGTTGGAATTTGCTCAAAAAATCATCTCCTGGACATGCCATCATTGGTGACCTCAGATGTTAAAGTTTAGACCTAGTGGCCCATTCAAGTCTTTTCAAATAATAATAACTTTCTATAGTTTTTAATTCCCCTCCAATTAGGATTTTAAAATACTGTAATTTGAAACTATAATTGTGAAGGAAAACATTTGCTTGAACTCATAGTTAAACTGCTAAAATATTTGTTTCCTTAATTGGACAAGTGCAAGATTTTAAATGGTTTTGATCTCTTTTTAAGCATATTTCTTATATTTGAAAATTTGTGAAATAACACAACAACTATAAATATAAGTCATTTATTCGTGTTTAGGTTGCGTTTAGATCTGCTGTACGGTCGAGATAAGTACTAATCCACTGCCATTTTCAAATACAGTCACATGTTTAGATCTACAGACGAACAACCGAAAGTTAAAGGAAAGTACGTTACTACCGCATAAATCGATAAGCAGAAAGAAGGTTACTGTAGAAAAGTACTTCTACGGTAAAAATTCTACTTTCTATTAATAACCTTCTGATAATTATTATTTTCCATTATACCATCAACTAATAGAAAGTAAATTCAAATATATCTCTTACCAATAGTATCTAAGTAAGGTAAAATATTTTATTTGCTAAATTGATTTTATTTATATTTCTTATTTTAATTTAATAATTTAATATTTATAATTTGAATTTATATGACTAACAATATATTTTTTATGAAATATTTTATTTATTAAATTTATTTTATTTATATTTTCTTATTTTAATTTAATAATTTAATATTTATAATTTGA
>JAOQMS010000004.1:13285306-13307907 GCA_027563885.1 Erythroxylum longipes | reverse complement strand
GACTAATAATATTTTTTAATAGTTTATTAAATCAATGAGCTTTTTAATCATTTTATATATGACTAATAATATTTTTTAATAGTTTATTAAATCAATGAGCTTTTTAATCATTTTATATATGACTAATAATATTTTTTAATAGTTTATTAAATCAATGAGCTTTTTAATCATTTTATATATGACTAATAATATTTTTTTAATAGTTTATTAAATCAATGAGCTTTTTAATCATTTTATCTCTTTTCAGCAACCACAACCGCACTTGCTAAACACCTATTTTCACATTTCAGCAATTACCAAAACAGCAATCTCAAACATATAAGTACTTATCATTTCAATAGTTTATCAACCGCCACCACTTCCCCAAACCAAGCCTTAATGTCTAAATTGTTAGTTTATGTCCTACAATCAATTGGTTGGTTATAGTTTAGTAATAAAATAATTTTAAATTATTCTTTACCTTATACATACTTAGATATATATGATAAAGTCCACGAGATAAATATACATTGTAAGTGAAATTATGATAAGATTATAATTATAAGATTCATATTGCACTTATATATTATTCCTAAATTATTTCCAATTATTGTTCTATTAAGATTGGATATTAATAGAACATAAAAAACTAGGACATATTATATTTTTCTTGATGAAGGAAATAGTCAATCTCATATGCTAAAGTATGAAAATTCTTAAACAAATGTGTGAGGGCTTGATATATAACAAGTTCACTGAACTAACCCCATATAAGAAATCCATTTGGAACATTATTTGAATGTCATAAAAATTCTCATTATGATAATTGTATAAGTGATCATTTGACTTAAGATTTCTAAAGTTATCTTATATAGGGATTGCTGTGCACTTCATACTACTTATGACCTATTCTAATCATAGGCAGTTTAGTCAATAGTCATTAGATGTAGTATGAACTATATGGAAGTAGTTGAGTGATCAAGATAAGATTCATCACCCTAAAGAAATTAGAGAGAATGTTTCATTGTTCTCGATCAATATTGATTCGGGAAATCTTTAGCCAAGATGAAATGTTGTTTTGTAAATAGTTTTAAAATGCTATTAATTGAATCAATAGCTAATGGTGAAGAACTAATTTGATTAGACTCAAAATAGAGTAGACACTAATTTAAAGCTCTATGTCTAATAAGAACATTATATGATGAAATGATTAAATTATACAAAAAAATCATTAAGGGAAATGTTATTTAAAACCATTTTGACATTCATAAAAATTTAGATGGTCATGATGTATTGTTAAATGACAATCTTGATCTATAGATATAAATTGTTTAATTTGAGAATTAAAGATAAATTGAAGAAATTTAATTTATCTAATCTAAATATGATTTAAAGTTATAATTTGTATCTATCACTACAAGAAAAATAGGTTTTTGTGACAAAAAAAAAGCTTTTTCGTTAGGAAACAAATTTGGCAACAAAAATTACTGACGAAAAGAAACGTCGAAGAAATGACCTTTGGTAAATTTAGTGAAGAAAGTTAGTGTATCTGTCGGTACCATTAGTGATGAAAATTTGGATTTTTGTTGGTAACTTAAAGAAAATTTACCAATAAATTTATAGTATTTCGTTGCTACTGTAAAATTCTATATCAGTTGGAGAGAGGAACGAAGTATGCCTTATAAGGGTATAAATACCTCTCCCTCACAAGACCCGTTTTTTTCGAGTGAGTGTGCAGGAAGAGCAAAATCGTGAAGGCTTGGCTCTTAATTTCATATCTATAAATGTCATCTAAATAAATGCTAATCCTCGTACAATTTGATGCATAAGCAATGAAAAAGATAAGATATTCTAAGTTCTAACAATTATTTCATATTTCATTCTCCACTCGTTCTAATCAAACCATTTAAATAGAGCCATTTAATCATACATAAAATTCCAACTCTATATGCACATAATTGATAATACAAATCATTAGGTATCACTCTCAAACAGACATTCACTGTAAACTTCAAATTCAAGACAGAATTCAACAGAAATCTTAAAACTTTGAGTGAAGAGTGTTGAATCTACCGATGAGTGATGAAAGCAGTTGATGGTGGCAACGGGTGATGATGACCAGCGAGCTGGAGGTTTGAGGAGACAACAAACAACTTGTGAGTGAAGTCAACAAAGGACATTGAAGAGCAGAGCTGGAGGGGAGATGACGGAGAAGAGACGACAAAAGAGGAGGAGAGGAGATGACAAAAAGTTGCTATGGGAAGACATCACAAAGAGAAGGATGGAGGTGAAAAGATAATAAACTGACAAATAGAAGAGTTTGCAAGTTCTGAGCAAAGGAAACTGAGAAGATACGGCGGTGAAAATTCTAAGGCTATGTTTAATTGGGTGGTGATTAATAGAATGATATGAAATATAATATTATTCTATCGTTGAGAGGAGGGTATAATGGAATGAAATATTTCCTTTTCATCCTAAACAATAATAATAAGTAATCTCTGATTTGGGGAGTTTAGGATGTAATATAAAATGATAAACATTATATTATATTACATTATAAATCTTTATTCCAAACAACATTTCATTATATTATATTATGAACTCTTTTATCTCTCCCAAACAATAATTTTCTAATATTATATCTATTTACATTCTATTCCATTATAAGTCATTCAATTCTATTAAAAATCTTATATCCAAGTAATCATAACCTAAGGAAGAGAGGAGTCATGATAAGATATGGAAATTCTCGTGAGTCGATGGCTAAGATTAAGTTCTAAGAAAATTTTAGACTTTTTTAAATTTAATTTAATATTTTTAAAATTTTACAATATTTAAATTTAACCGTAACTTGCCCTAATACGAAACCATATTTTTTAGTACCATTTTTGGTCCGTAGCTCTCTAGAATAAAAGATGTAAAGATACTTGGAAAATAATAGTTTGAGGTAACCACATTCCTCCACGCTCTTCCAAATTCCAATCGGTACAGCCACTCTCTTCCGCAGTTTTCGTCCGCCAACTTCACAATACCAAGCTGTTAGTGTTCCTTCTTGAGGCACAGAAATGGAGGTTTCTCCTCACGTGCGTGTCCGGAGATTCGAGCAGCTTCCCTCTTCCACACTATTTACATCTCAAATTGAGTCCATGAACGTTCCTGCGGTAATTTCATGTTTGTACTTGACCGTTTTATCTCGATGACTCTTCTGTTTGTCTCATTTGGTGACTCTTATTTAAAATTTAATTTAAAAGGTTTTCACCGGATGCATAAAGGATTGGGAAGCTTTAGTCAAGTGGAATCCCGCCAGTGGCGGCCTCCACTATTTGCAGGTTTTTTCTTCGTCCACTATTTGGCGTTATCTTCACTAGTAAATAGCTTACCCTTTTTTAGCGAATACAATTCTAGTGTTTCATTCAGTGATTGGGTTGTCAAATTAATTCATTGGATTGAAATTTCAGGAACGAGCAGGTTCGTGTATTGTGGAGGCTATGCTTTCTAGAGATGCGCCAATCTTCTACGGTGATATTAGAAGCCATGAGAGGGTAGTTTTTCGAGTTTCTATATGCTTATTCGTTTTACGCAAGGCTTAGTAGCCAACATTGGTCATCTCCCTTTTGTAGGTTCCATTGCCATTCGCCACGTTTGTTGGTTTTTGTAAGCAGCGTTTAAAACATGGGAACGCTGATTCTAGCGCCTATTGTGATAATGAAAGGCATAAGCTAGCTGAGTCTGTCGCAGAACAGGACGTTATTGTATCTGATGATGTATCACAGCAGATGTATTTAGCACAGGTTGGAAATTGTAAGGTTTTAAAACGATAAATGAGTTCATAACAATTGAATCTTAATTAAGAACATCTCATTCAGGTTCCAATTATGAATTCTGAAGATAAGGGAAGGGTTCAACTAGAAACTCTAGTCGAAGACATTCAAAAGGTTATTTCCATTGCTTTCTTCTTGTATGGTTTGCGCCACAGCTAGAAAGGACCATATATTCATGTTTGATAATTATTGCAGCCTACAATTTTGGAGACAAAAGAGCTAGCTTCTATCAATTTGTGGATGAATAATGCTCAAACTCGGTCAAGTACTCATTATGATCCGCACCATAACCTTCTTTGTGTAGTTGCTGGAAGCAAAAAAGGTTTGACAGTATTTTGCTTCTTCAGTACTTCCAATAAGCATTATCCCTGGAATAACTTGTTGTACTGCAAATTATAGACTTGGCGTAGTTCAATATTTCTAATTTTGATATCATTTCTGATGTAATAGTAATGATTTACACCGTACATGTTGGTAATTTTCATTTCCTATACACTTAAGTTTATTATTTTTTAATTTTGTCAGAGTTGGTTTACAATTCTATTGAACTGTTTCTCTTTTTACCATTTCTAGATCTTGTTTCATAGAAAATGTTATATTTGTTAACAACAGGACAACGTTAAAGTAAGAAATAACAAAATTATGCATATGTTTTGGCTCATTGTGCCCACTAATTTTACTGGCTTTTTTCTTTACATAATGGTTAAACTTTAAGAGTGTGCCTCATATACCAGAACTAAAGGTGTGAATACCTTTTTGTTGCAGTCGTTTTATGGCCTCCTTCTGCTTGTCCATCCTTATACCCAATGCCCATATATGGAGAGGCCTCAAACCACAGGTGTGCCTCCTCTTGCATAACTTCAGAATTTGGTTACTGCACTTTTGTATTTATCCTACGACTGTGAGAGAAGGAAAAGGTGATCCTTCTAAGTTTTGCTTGCAAGCTTGTGTAGCCATGTTTGTGAAGTGATCTCATGTCTATAGGAGTGATGTAGGATGGATAGAACAGATATCAACTAGTTGCTAACACTAAAAGAATTCTGGGCTGTTGGAATTTGAGTTTTAGGTCTGGATTGTCAATATAGGTTTCTGGAATTTCAGTTGCTGGAATTTTAGTTAAAGAAACAAACAATGGTTTGTTCTAGGAATCACTCCTAGAATTAGGAAAATAGCAATCACTAGAAAAAATTCGGGCTGGCTTCATTGAAAGGTTGATTACATATATATAGAAAATTTCTAATTGATGTGAAGGATGACTTTTTAAGGAATTTTATTTTTCTTTAATGAACTTAAACCGAAAACTAATAAGGGAAAAATAAGTAGAAATATTTTCCTTTTCTAATAAGGAAAATTAAACTAATTACTCTTTTTTTTTTGTAATTCTGTACCAAGCAATCTGCCTATAAATTATATTTCCTTATTTGTTTTTCTTTTTGGCTCACAGTGCCGTTGGCTTAGAAAACCCTGATCTCTCATCATATCCCAGGGCAAAAAATTCGATGGAGTACTCTCAGAAGGTTATTCTTCATGCAGGTGATGCACTTTTCATTCCTGAAGGCTGGTAAGATCTAAGTTGTAATTTTTATGAGATAATTTCCTTTACCAGGGGCCTTTCTCTTTTTTTATGTGGATAGAATGTCCTTTGCAATTCTTATGTTATTTTTGGATCTTATTTTGCAATTTTAGTGTAGGAACTTTTTGCCTGTATGTTAAATCTTTAATTGTTTATGTTCTATAGAACAAATGGGTTAGTTTTATATTTAACAGAAGGTTAAAGGAACAAAGGTTGAAGGGCTCATGGTGTGGCTAAATGCTACAAAATCTTTCAGAACTTCTTTGACAATCTTTATATTCATTTATAAGCATAAACATCACCAATTTATTTTTACTTCCATCCTGGATGCACACCCTCTTCTAGCAGTTGATCGGTTGTTTGTTTTTCCTAACTGCCACAGGTTCCACCAAGTGGACAGCGACAATTTGACCATAGCTGTTAACTTTTGGTGGCGGTCAAACATAATGTCTGGCATGTTAGAACATATGGATGCTTATTATTTGCGCCGCATAATGAGGAGGTAGTCTTTGTTCATTAACTTTTATTATCTACCAACTTCATAGTTTTTTGTAAACCTTTTCATGTCAGTTGTTCCAAAATTTTTAGAAATATGGTTACATAACTGGGTATGACCTTTGTTTCATTTACATATCTTACTGCTCCATCAAATTGTTGCTGGAACTTCAAGATTGGTGGATAATGAAATGGTATGTCCGATCCCAATTTATAATTCATTTGCTATTGAGGGCACCGGACTTATCATTCTTTTGGACATGGAAAATGTATACATTATTAATTTGTTTTGATTCAGCATGAAAACCTTTCCCGAGTCAAATGTGATCTCTGAAATTGTGTAAAAATAGTTCATTATTTTGAATGCTAGAAGGAGACAATTGTGAAAAAAATTCTCCAGAATTACTGGATGAACGGGCCTTCTGTATGGATTTTGGAAAACTTCGTGCAAACATATTGTACTTAATATTTGATTCTGCGTGGAAGTTTTCCTTTGAATCACATGGCAGATGGGAAAATCTTAGTTCTGAAAAAGTTTGATTTTGGGCACTGAAAACAGAGTGTTCCCCTAGATCATCTATAGTCTTGTAAAATAATCAGTCTAATGTTGGTGGAATCTTAAGATTTTAGTTCTATAGGTTAACAATGGATAGCAAGTAACTTTCATGTTGGCTATCCTTCTTGGCTCTTATTCAGGTTTGTTGGTCATTATTGATCACTATAACTTATCTTCAATTAGGACAGAATCAAAGACTGCACAGGGCTTCTTCTCTCGACAAGGTGAACCCACGTAGGCATGCTTGTGAGCTGCTGACCAATGGAGAAAGAGGTGATGTTTTGGCATTCGTCTAAACCTTTTCCCTTTTCATCAAGAGAAGTTTTCCTGTATGTATTATCTGGTAATTGATTCTTATAACCTACCAGATGACGAAAGCCGTGATGAGTACCAGTCTCATGAAACACAAGGTTTAATGGGGAAGGACCTACAGGAGAGATGTCAGCTGGATCAAATGGAACCACTTGCTCTCCAGGCTGTACACGAACTTGTTTCTTTGGTACATCAGGAAATTAATATTGGTGATCATGGCCAACCTGTACGATCGATTTCAACTGGTGACTCTGTCGTTGGAATGAAAGGTGAATGTTATAAAGTTGGGAAAAGTAATGTATTCATTCTGGAGGGTGATCCAGTTGCCCAAATTCTTTGGAACCTTGACCCTCTTACTCTCCAAGATGTTCTCCTTGGCATGGTGGTGAGTCTGCATGCTCTAGAGGGCCTATGATTCCAATAAGTTAATGACTTTTCCTTGATAATGCTGCCAATAAATTAATGAGTTGTCTTTGTTAATATGTCGTTCATTTAAAGTGAGCTGTAATCATCTCATGGTGTAGTTAAATGATGCATAAGTTCAATGTATGATGACATTTCACATCCTCTTTGAGCATCTCATGCTTTACAACTCTTTCCAGCATAATTTTCCCAGAACCTTGGAGGCTATGATACTGCACTTACTTTCACCAGTGGCAGCAGAAGTACTCACACGAAAGTTTGACGCAATAGATCAACTGACCTCTGAAGAAGATCGGTACTTTGTCAGCTTCATAAAGACTTAAATGATGAAAGTAAATGGGAATTATTTTCATTCTTTTGCTTTCCTAATTCATTTTTATCATTTCATGATTTCAGAAATAAATTCTATCAAGTTTTTTATAGTGCATTTCATGACCAATTCGCTGCAATGGATGCACTTTTAAATGGGAAAGAATCGTTTGCATTCATGGTAATTCCTTTTTCTTGTCAATTTACCCATTAATAAGTTCTTGCTATCATTATGCAATATAATGTCATGTCGTAGGCCTCTATTATTTTACCTTTTCTGGATTTGTATAAGTTTACTTGTCAGTATTTATGTGAATGAGAAAATAGGGTTGGATGGAGATACCTTTGTTCTATATTTTTTCGTACTTAACCTTGTATATGAATGGTTGAGAGAAACGAGGATATAACATATTCATGGTGATTTTATAAATTAAACAGAGTAGATGCAATCTGTGTGATATTCAATTACATATGGAAATGCATTTTATGGGAGTCTGGGTTCTTGAGTAACCACATGGGCAATCTATTGTGTCATACAGAGTTGAAAGGAGAATTCTGAAAGATGGTCTTATTTCTTTTATTATATATTTATGTTCGTATACTAGTTGCATGTCTTACCTTGAGTTGGAAGTTATGCCATATGCATGCATCTAAATTAGTATCGGATTCTCATCATAGCTCTCTGATGCAATTTTCATTTGCCACATGATTCTCCTCTGAATGATCAGTCTTTCTAAAGTTACTTATAATTTCTGTTCTCCTTTTGGTTCTCTACAAATTTTACCATGATCAGCATCTTCTTCTGGGGAAACTTTTATGCATCTTGTTTTCCACGCATGCATCTTTATCTTTAGCTAGATGCAGGACTATAAAGATCTTCCAAACATCTTATTGAGCTGAAACTTTATAAATGTTTTGGAATCCGGCTGAATCGCTGTTATTATCATTGATGAAATATGCAACTCAAACTTTTATGCATAATAAAGGAATCTGAATTCATTGATAATTTTTCTATTTGCAGTCATTCAAGAATGTCCTGGACAAGTACTTGGGAGTAAACTCTGATATACCAAAACCATCAGTTTGATAATTACATATGGAGATGTAATTCGTGGAGGACTAGGCCCACTTGTGAATGGTCAATCCGTGCATTTCCATGAAGAAGCTTTCTGTCTTAATCAATGATTTCAAATTGGGTCATCTATAATAGTCCAGAAGTTGCAAACTTGATGCTGTTGCATGTCTCAGTTGTCGACATGGAATCCCATTCAATTTTTGAAAGTTTTGTAGAGTTGATGATGATGAAGGTGATTTTCCCTCATTTGGTGATTCTAATGGTCCATTAATAGTGTAAATCTTTGGCAATAAAAACGACTTCGCGTTTGGAAAATGTCTCACATTTTCGAATTAGAGCATAATTGTATTTGGTCATATGAGGTCAGATAATTTGTGATTTCGTCGGTGAAGCTATCGAGCATGAGTGGAAGAATGTCACATGCACCAGCTCAAAAACCGATGCACCTGTTAAAGTAACCGCGGAAGCATAATGCCCTCACTTATGGCTCAGTTTTCCTGCATATATAGTCAGGAGTTTATCTTTGATCGGTCTTTTTTCACCTTGGTACAATTTCCTAGCCATTTGCTCATGAGTACAATGTTTATGTAAGTTTTGTCTTTGTTTTGAGAAAGACAAGTTGATAGAATTGCGGGTTCAGAGTACAATAAATGGCGCCCTCAGAAGATGCGAGTTCATTTCTTTACCCTTTTAATTGCATGTGTGCTACTCGAGAGGGTTGAAGAAAAGATTGTGCAGCATGGATGGGGATTTGCAACAGAAGAGGCAAAGAGAGAAAGGAGCACAGACCAGAAAAAAAGAAAGGTTGGGTAATAATTAGTAAGAAAAGAGGGAAAAGGCAAGTTTGTTAAAATGAGATTCCCTGGAAGAAGATGACATGCAAGTGTGTTGAAAAGAGGAAGGAGAGTGGAACTTTTGGTTTGTCTGGACGTGTAGCAGAGGGAGATAAAGAGATGCAGTCTTTTATTTTCTGCAAGACAAATGGCATGTATTGTACCTTAAGCCTGCAACCTACGCATACTTTCCAAAAGCTTGGATATTCCACAAGGCCCAGCTCTCTTCTTTCATTAATCCCTAGGGCTAGGGTCTCTTCTTTCTTTTGCATTGTTGAATACACCAAGTTGTTCTAACAACGATTTGCTCTGTACTTTTTATTTGGTAAAGGTCTACAAGTTGAACCAATGACGCTAATCAGTTCTACTTTTCTGCGATTAATAAATAGACAACCCTTCATGCAGGATAAGGTTGTTCGACGCTCGCCCTTTACAAAGTTCCTAAACAAGACACTTAAACAAATTCAACTATATAGATATTGCAAAATCTGCGTACGACTTGCCTAAAAAGTATTTGTAAACTACCGCTTCCTTATTAGTTTCTAGAGATAGTAAACAATCTCTAACTTATCTTTCATTATGATTTTACATACTCCTTGCAAAGGATAATATTGTTAAATAATCAATTTAATCTAAAAAACCAAGCATCATCGGCCAATAGTGGTGGGTCAGGAAAGCAAAAAAAAATTTGTAAGATTTCGTGATTTGAATGCCAACGTAGGTGAAGCTGCCAATCAAAGGGATATGTGTGTGTAGAATTGCACGAAAATTGATAAAGGGGAGACTCACGAACATGGAAAAGAAGACCTGAGAGAACTGCAATGCAAAACTTTCAAAGTTGCATCACATCGAGTATCATTTTCATAACCGTTGACATTTTGTTTTCATTTGCCCTTCTCTTTTCCTTTTGGCTTAGACCACAAATGCGTCCCGTACCACCCACTCACTCGCACAAATACACATAGAGCATCATGCATATATTACGGGTTTTTACCCTTTTTTTATAAAAATGCTATTATTTCTTTTTAAGTTTTATCGTTTTCTTTTCTTAGTACGTTCCATAAAGTGATTGTTGGGAATTGTTTACATTTTCTGTAGAGAAAGACTTGTTTAGTAACTTGGGTATGCCTGGAAATTGGCATAAATGCATGGCTGTTGCTCTGATCTCATTGCAAATTAAGGAACTACGCTTAGGTCCCCTATACGTAACGCAAAACAGTATGAGGTATCGTACGTGGATATTTTTAAGTCCAATGACTAACCTTAGTGCATTAATTTCTGAATCAGCCAATGGTTCATTGGAAATTAGAAACCTTTCCTACTATCCCAAAATCCCTAAGATAGTCTAAGCAACTTTAGCCTTTTAGCCTTCTTACCATAAAAATTCAAACTCCAACGCTATCTAAAGGTCCGTGTAATTGATGATTCAAGTTTTGATTTTTGGGAGGAAGAAAGAGATAAGTTGGAGGTCCTATGAGAAATGCGTTTCTATTTTGTATCAATATAATTTGGAAGTCCGTTGTACAGATAGAAATTAAAGCATTACGAAACTCGGCGTACCCATGTCAACAAGACCTGAAAGAATGGATATAGACTCCCCTCACCGACATGCTTACCTTATCGGCGTCTCCATTATCTTTGTTTACAAGTGTTTGATCAAATAATCTACGATCTTCTTTCAAAAGAAAAAGGAGAGAGCTAGGCTTAATTGTATTGCACGCATCAAGTAGTATTTCTGTAAGGATTCTGAGACCATTTTAGCTTTGATTAATTGAAATGTCAAAGGCTAACTCCAATGGGGTTGATGCATCAAAAGTATTTTAGTGTAGGGGAGGATACTAAAGATTTCAGATTTGATTTACTTTCGATCATAATAGGCTAATCATGGAGACAAGTTGTCTTTATATGCCAATTTGGCATATTCTTTCCATCGACAGTACAAATGATTTAGAAGAGTTAAATGTTAGCCTCTAAAATCTAAAACCCCTTTCTATTCTCACGTCAGTTCTAATACATGTGGAGATGGAGATGGAGATGGGACAAAAGAGCAAAGGCATTAATTAAAAATCGTGAGATGTGATCAGAATGAGGTATACATAACTTATCTTCTTCATATTTCATATCCTCACAACAAAAATTACAAAGATTGTCGGACCTTCCTCACCCAAACTCATCATCATCATAGTTTGGCCTCAAAGATAGAATCATTCTGATCACTAACTGTCACAAGTAAATCAAATGTAAAAGAAATTAACTTCCATCTGATATTAATTTATTAGAGAAACTAAGACATAATTAGAGGACGATATAGATGCTTAAACACTGTTTTCTAACTCTTTAATCTTGTCTTAGTATCTCTGTGTCTTTGAAACAAGTGCAAATGCTACGTTTAGACTCTCATTTCTTGGGTTCTAGCAATCACCCCAAGCTTCGGAGGCGGGAGGCTGAGTGTATCCAAAATCATGATGCTTCAACAGTGAATGGTCTCTCTCACTGTAATGCTGGAATCCTATGCCCGCCGTGCAATTTAGCACTTCCCTCAGGTTCAAGTTTACGTTGACATGACCCCTAACATTTGCACCCATTCTGTTTCCATGAACACCTTGCTGGTTTTCACCAGCCTGCAGACCAAGAAAGTCCCTAGTCAAACGATCATTCTTCTGCCACGTTGCCAGATTTCCCAGGTAAGAACCTTGCGAGATGTGACTCACCGAGCCAGCAACTTGATGACTTGCTGGTCCCAACTTGCCCATGTCTAACTGAGTCATGTGACTTTGACCCATAGTGCTTGTCTGAGTAGCACCAACAGTTGCAGCCTTTTGGAGGAGTGCAGTGGCTGACAAGTGGTGCGATGCTGCTGATGTGACAGCAGAGTGTGAGAAGTTCTGGAAGGGATAAATCGCCGAAACCTTGTGGATGGTGGTCAATGGTGGTGGTGAATCTTGGAAGAGTGGAGTAGTATTATTCTGAAATGGGTGATTTTCGGGCTTGATGTGGACATTGTTTTGAGGATCATTAGGGTTTTGAGATTGAATCCCAGGATAGAGTGAGATCTGATGGTTAGGGATAGAGAAGAGAGGAGGATGAGTCTGGGAGGTTTGAAGAAGCAAAGTTTGAGCAGTTGGATTTGTTAAGATGAGTTGGTGCGCTGAGAGTCTTGCACTTTCTTCAGCCAATGCATCGCAGAAGGCTCTATGAGTTATGAAGCTATCCTTCCTGTAGACTCACAGAATGCACAAACAAAAGAAACCAAGTAGCATATTAGGAAACAAATCACCTTAAGATCATAAATACTAACTAGCCTATAATAAGAATTAATTAATTCATCCATGAACAAGCAATATTCAAAATCATAACAAGGAAAAAAAAAGCTTGAAATACACATAACATATGAGGAAGAATTGAATTTCATAGTGTTAATGTCTTTAATTCGTCTTGCATCGTTTATTAATTCGTAGAAAGGAAATCAAAGGTCAAAAGAATGAGATGAGGCCTGCGGATTGGATAGATATGTAAATGATTACCATAAAGCAAGAAAGCACAAAAGTAGTATTATCTTCTTTGGTCAAACCTGAAGAGGGGAAGGGGGAGTGGGGAGAGGGAGAGAGAGAGAGAGAGTATTCATGCAAAAAATGTAGAAAGACAGTAGAGGGATAAAGATCGAAAAATGAGCTCATGCATGAAACAAAGATACGGAATTGAGACCCCCAAACATATGGTACTGATGAAGAAAATGAAAGCAGATGGGAGAGTATCAGATTTTTTGCAGATTTATTAGCTTTTCATGATGAAAGAGTTCAGAGTCTGAGTGTGTTCCTGAGAGTAAAATTATGACAATCCTCCGTCAAAAATCACGGGTCTTACTTCAAGCCAGCAAACTGTACAAAGCAGTTAAACTCATTTATTTGTTTCACTTTTTTTCTTGTTCAGGATCAGTTACCAGATGTATTCATCATTGCTTTAAGAATCAGGAATTTCAATTACTATGTACCCAAATGTGTAAACTTATGAAAAATGCATACATTGCATCGACTTTTTCTTTTCTCCAGGGAACAAAAGAAAGGGTTTATCTACTTTAATCTTAATTAGTCATTCATTTAACTATAGGAAGCAAAAGGAGAAAGCATAAATTTTCTGTTGGGTTTGAAGAGACAGTAACAAAGAACATGTTATTATGTTGATTGTTCCTTTATCTCCTATTTGTTTTGTTCTTTTGGAATGTGAAGAACTGTCAGGATTCATATTTTGGAGGTTATTGTTTCAGTTAATGAAAGCGTCGACTGTTACTCCTATTAGTGGCATTCATTTCTATGCAATCTGCCAACATCTTTGAACTTCAGATTCCACGCAGAGCTTACATACAACTCCTGCATAAAAACAACTACAAGACGAAACAGACTGAAGCAATATACAAGTGAAAAATATTTGCCATGAATAGTGATGGAGGTCAAGATGATGAAGTTTAAGTGACAAAGAAGGAGATAAGAAGACCGCAATAAAGACATAAATAATAGTAAGCGTTCATCAATTTTTATTAAAAAAAAGGAGCCTAGAAAAGATCGCAAAAAAAGAACTGAAAAAATTAACCTGGAAAAAAGGGTTCTACAGTCACATCTATACTCTATTGTGTCGCAGGTTTTAGAATGAGCTTCCCAATCTGATTGAACTGCATAGATCTTTGAACACTTTTCGCATTTCCACTTCTTTTCGCCATGTTTTCGGCAGTAGTGCTTCTTGATACCAGTGAGGTCACCAAGAGCCCTAGAAGGATGATGGTGAACACATGATGGCTCAGGGCAAACATAAGCTCTCTTTCTAATGTCTTTGCTGTTTCTTTGCTTCAGCTTCCAAGGAAGGTTATGGCCTCTCCTGTGAAGTTGAAGATTTTGATCTCTTTGAAACCCCTTGTTGCAGATCTCACACACAAATCTATTCGTGGCCAGTAAGGTCCTTGGAGATAATGCTATCACTTCAGCATCTGGATCTGTAACCAGTACAATAAACATATAAAATCATCGTAAAATCTTACTAGTACTAACTGAAATTCAAGATACTGAAAGAGAGATTACTGTGTGTATGTAATTACCTGGGTTGCCTGGCAAGCTTCTCTTCTTCTTGATCTTTTGTTGTAGTTGCTGGGGGGAGATGTTTGTTGAAACAACTGAATTTAGAACACAAAAATCCTGCACTCCAGTACCAGAAGAAAGACTGGGTTCCTCAGACAAAGAAGTTGAGTTGGAAATAGCTGCAGAGAACATCTTATGTAGAAGAAAAATCCAACGAAGAAAAACAAAAAAAATGATATTTTTGTTTTGTTCGATATCTTTCCAAAAGTTTATAATCCTTTGAACCTTAGAAGAAACAAGAAGAAGTTTGATGAATAAGTAAGTCCAGGCCTGAAATAATAGAATATCCCAGCTTTGGACAAAACTAAAAAAAACTTTGTTGATGAACAGTTGGCAGTGAAATATAGACAAAGAAAGGTATCATTTATTGGGTAGCAAAAGAAAAATCTCGTGAAGAGAAGATGATGATGATGGTTTATTCTCCAAGTCGCTATCTAGCCATGGATTGCTTGTCTGAGCAACTCTGAAACACAATATAGATGTATCCCTTTCCAGCCTCTTTGTCTCTATTTTTTATCTCTCTCCATCCATCTTAAAAACCATCTAAGAGTTTACCATGCAATCAAACCTAGAAAGACCAGACAATAAGATGGTTTTTGCCAAAAAACGTCTCACAGTCTTCACCACCCAAGTAACCTTCTCCTTTCTGTCTATATATGTCTGTACGAAGAACATGTGGAAAGAAAGAAAGAAAGATTAAGATAAATTATCAGTAGCTAGGTATTGTAGATTATAGAGTGCAGAAAGTGATGATTACAGTGGCAGACCATGAAAGAGGATAGGAAAGAAACTTGAAAATTACAAAGACTAAAATATTTATTTTTTAAAGGCTAGTGAATCCAAAAAGAAAAGGAAATGGATAGCATGGCAATTCTGAAAGAAGAGAGAGAGAGAGAGAGCTAAGGACTCAGAAGAATCCTGACCCCACTTGATTCACGAACATTTTTTCCCACTCAACAATTTTTCTTTTAAATTCTTACTTTGGTACTTTCTGTCTTTTCTTTTGTTCCTGTTATAAAACACCCAAACCCTAAAAGGACCTTGATTTGAATGGAATGATATCAAAAGGAGGCTTACTTCTTGCCAGATTAGCTTAGAACTACCAAGAGGAATGGAAAGCTTAGAAGGTGATGAAAGGTAAAGGGCTAGCTAGGTAGAGATGGAGAGATGGTCCTTCTCAACCTTTTCTATCACCCTACAACCAACATGATTGCTGTATTGATTTGACTCTCTCAGCTTATAAACTTGGCTTTCCAATACATATCAACCACTTAATTTCCATTAAACATGTGGTTTATTACCTTATTGCTGCAATTGTATTGTCAAAGAGATTAATGTCTTATATTGGAGCCCGTTGGAGGGATCATAAGTAAATATTACTTACAAATCTCTACACTTAGTATGCAGAAATTGCTTTTGTTTTATCTCTGTTAGAGTAATGATCCATGGCCACTGGAAATACTCTTGAAATGTCTCAGGATATATAGAATTTAGCTTCCTCCTTGTATGCTCTTAATTAATTAACATAAACATTGACAGTCTTCTCTATGATACTTCGAAGATTTTTGGCATATTACATTTCTTTTTTTTTCAATTATTTCCGTTGAAGTTTCTATTTTTCACAACTTTCTGTTTGTATCTCTTTTGTAATTATTTAAACCCGTACGTCCTAGTGCATAGTGAAAGTGCTGATCTCCTCTCTTTTTTGGTTTCTCATTTATGGATCTTTTTTTCTTGGGTGCAAATCCAAATCTAAAGCCATGAAGAGACAGCACAAATTGTACGATTATACGATTATGGTGGCTATAAGAAGCATTAGGAGCATAAAAATGAGGGATTCTGTTTCCTAAAACATGGTAGCTCAAGACAATAGCATCGACCATGCAAAAACCAATACATAAGCCTTTGTAAGGTATAGGACCCACTTCATCATTTGGATATAATTGAGTGCTACTGTTAATGATACTCTGGAGAATCCTATGTGAGTTTTCTTTTGATGTTAAAAAACTTTTGAATCATTTTGCTAGCTTTTCTTTTGGGATGAGATGAGGTTGAACGTTCGTTGATTCACCTTGCGGCCTGAAAAGCTACGATGATGATGATGCAGGGTATATTCAAAGGATTAAAATTTTTAAAAAAAGTTTTGTGCCTAAGTAAACATTTTAACACCATTTTCACGTTTGAAATTTTGGTGACTAAAGTATAATTGATCATTGAATTCATAGGTTTATAACACTACATCTTCTCAAAAGAAATGAAAAAAAAATACCCAGAGCACGTTGATGAAATTCTATTAGCATAATGGAATCTCCTGGTAACATTAAAATGAAAGTACTCTTTACTTTTTATTTATTTTTCATGTCAAATAATTGGTGATAAAAAGAAAATAAAAAGCGGAAGAAGGAGAATATTCAAGTTTCCGTGTCTACATAACAGTGATAATGAAGAGGTTATTATCTTTTGAACAATCATTTGGTGTAATGATCAAATTCATCTTCTTGTAATATTCAAACTGGTTATTGTCTATTTGGAATTGGAATATATGTTCCACGTTCTAGAGGCATATTGATGAGTATGAAAGAATAGGCCTTTGTGGGTCATTCTTTTCCTTCATTGGTTTTTCTATTCCCAAATTCTCTCCTACAACTTCTTGCCTTCAACAGTCTCAATAAAAGACATAATTGCAGAGGTGCACACCAAAAGATTATATTATCGTTTTCCTCCTTCTCACACATGTCCCTGTAAATTATGTTACCCTTGTGTCTATTATAGTTGAGTTATTAGGATGAATTCTTGCCTCTACTACGCTAGAATTAACGTAACCTAGCAACAGCCAAAACCCGTTTCCATAGAATAAAAAAAGCAAACCAAAAAGCACTTGGATATCAAGCAATCTTGGCTAAGTTTAATTGGAAGCTTAATTTTAGTAGCATTTACAAATCCTTCCTCCAATACAACTAAGTTCCTTGAAAAAGAAAACAATGGATTATTTTCAATTTCTTTTGTCTCTGGTTCTTAGTGTGAAACACAACAATGGAAAAGGAGAACCACAAAAGAAAAGAAAAACTTAGCGAGCTAGTAAAGTGCATAAAACTAATGTTTTAAAAATTGGACTGGACGTCGAATCGGTCAAAGAAAAAGTATAGGATTTAAAGGTTCAATCTGTATTAAACTGCTATAAAATCGATATATAATAAATAAAAAGTAAAAATTATAAGAGTAAATAAAAATAAAATATTTTATTGAAATAGAAAATACACCAATATTTTGTTTTGAATTTTAACCAACAAATACTAATATTTTTAATATCATAAAAAATTAAAATTTACATCTTTATCTTATTTTTCGAATTTTACTATTTATTTCGAGCACAATTTCTTCTCTTTATACTATACATAGAAATTGATATTTTTAAAAAATAGGAGCTAATTATATCACCAACTGTTTGAATTGCTTATTTGTCATTTTATTAAAAAATATTTATTATTACTTATTTTTACCATTGTCATTTAACTTTTATACTGTGATTGCGGCCATACACAGTCTAGAATGTTACTCTTAATCGATATTTTTCCTCAATAGTTCCTAACGCACACCACAAAAGGGTTGAGTCGGATGGATGAAGTTTTGGTGGTTTTCCTTGGAAGATTGAATTCGACTATGAAGGAATTAAAATGAACAGAATTTTTCGAAAATTAAGCTAATGGATACGCAAGTATAATCTCTACGACACCTCTTGGAAACTTGTTCCAAGCAATCACAATGATCAAAATCAACCAAGAGAAAGGAACCAAATAACACGCCACAATTGAATAATTGATAAGTGGAATTAGGTTCTTGGTGAAACGAAAACCAGAGGATAGTTCATCACCAAAGCCGACGGCTACAATAATATTAGTAACAAAATTTCTCGCTGCTAACCCTAATGAACCTATTTATATCTAGGTTAATTAATAAAAAGTTGGGCTAAAAATACATGGAAGCCAGAAATAAAACAAAGGTCTAAAAAATAATAAAAATAATTACGAAAGCTATGCGCCAAAGGTCTGATCTCCATTGCTCTTGAGCTTAAGTGAATTAAATAGCCCAAGTCCCATTTAATTAACACATGGTCGACTCTTACACTCCTTGGGCTTAAGTGATGGAACATTAAAATTAGCCCCAAGTCTTCATGTCTTCAAATCCCAAGTGTGCCCGATCTAAGGATTTCAGTTAAGTGAATTAATTTGGGTTGTAACCCACTAAACACTCCTCCAATAGGCTTGGAGCTCTCTAACCTCTCTAAATATAAGCCCACATGCGTGTAAAGAGCCTCCTTAAGTCTATTAACCCTAGCTTTGGTCACGGGTCCTTCTTGCATGGCAAGCTTGCTCCCTGGGCCTTTGACATCCACGCCTGGTTCATTTGGTGTCATCCTGTTCCTGTTCACATCAACCCTTCCCTCCTCAAGAAGATTCGCCCTTGAATTTGAATCCATATCAAAAGGAGAAAGATCAACAACATTAAAAGTAGCGGACACGTTATACTCACATGGAAGATCAATCTTGAAGGCATTGTCATTGATCCGCTCTAACACCTGGAATGGAACATCACCCCTAGGATCCATCTTGGATTTCCTTTAGATAAAAAATCTCTCATTCCTCAGATGCACCTAAACCTAATCACCAGGTTCAAAGGTCACCATCTTACGCCCCTTGTTGGCTTTGCTTTGCATATACCTTATTCCTCTACTGAATGTGCTGTCTCGCCTTCTCATGTAACTCTCTGACCATCTCAACTTTCCTTTTTCCATCTGTACTAGACAACTTATGGAAGGGTAAAGGCACCAAATCCAAAACAGCCAAAGAATTAAAACGTTAAACAAGCTCAAAAGGTGAAAAATATGTGGTAGAATGCACACTCTTGTTATATGCAAACTCAATAAATGGTAAACACTCACCCCACACTCACCCCAAGTTTTCAAATTCTTACCCATTACAACACGTAACAAGGTACCCAAGGTCCTATTAACTACCTCGGTCTACCCATTTGTTTGTGAATGACAAGTAGTTGAATAAAGTAAATTTGTACCCAACTTGCCCCACAAAACACGCCAAAAATGGCTAAAAAAATTAACATCTCTGTCAGAAACAATAGACCTAGGAATGCCATGCAATCTAACAACATCTCTGAAAAATTAATCAGCTACATTTACAACATCATCAATCTTATGACATGTAATGAAATGCACCATCTTGCTAAGCCTATCCACAACAACAAAGATGCTATCAAAACCCCTCTTTGTCCTAGACAAGCCCAAAACAAAGTCCACAAAAACATCAACCCATGGTTCAGTAGGCACAGGTAAAAGGATATACAATCTATGAGGTTTGACAGTGAATTTTGCTTGTCTACATGCAATGCATTTGACACATACATATTCAACATCCTTCCGCATACCATGCCATTAAAAATGTTCATGCAAAATATCCAAAGTCTTAGCAACCCCAAAATACCCATCAAACCACCACTATGGGCCTCATGCACAAATAAAGCACACATAGAACAATTAGGCACACACAATTTACTACCCCTAAATAGATAGCCATCATGCCTATAGAATTTCTGGAATGCAGCATGTTCGTAAGCAGAATATACAGTAGCAAAGTCAACATCTAAGGAATACAAATCCTTAAACTGCTCAAAACCCAAAATTTTAGAACTAAGAGCAAGAAGTAAAATGTACCTCTTAGACAATGCATCAACTACTACATTCTACTTCCCTTGATTGTATCAAAGCACATAGGGAAAAGTCTTCATAAACTCCACCCAAATGGCATATCTTTTACTAAACTTGCCCTATCCTTTTAAGTGCTTTAAGGACTTATGATCTGTCCTAATGACAAATTCCCTGGGCTGAAGGTAATGTCTCCACACCTCTAGTGCTCTCACAACAACATATAATTCCTTGTCATAGGTTGGATAATTAAGTTATGCACCACTAAGCTTCTCACTGAAGTATGCAACTGACCTATTTTCTTGTAAAAGCACAGCACTTATACCAATCCCAAAAGCATCACATTCCACCTTAAAAGCTTTATCAAAATTAGGTAAACAAGGAATATAAGCAAAACACAATTTATCTTTCATCTTTAAAAATGCATGTTCCTGTTCCTTACTTCATGTAACCTTTCTCTTTTTTGACTATTTCAGTCAGAGGAGCAATAATGATAAAAAAATCTTTTACAAACCTCCTATAAAAACTGGCAAGTCCATGAAAACTGCTCACCTCACCCACACTTTTAGGCGTTGGCCACTCTCGCAGCCTTCACCTTCTCATTATCAACCTCTACTCCCTGAGTACTGACTACAAACCTTAAGAAAACCAATCTATTAATGCAAAATGTTCACTTCCTAAGATTTGCATAAAGTTTCTCCTTTCTCAACACATCCAACACATACCTTACATGCATGATATGCTCATCAAGATGGAAGCTATAAACCAAAATATCATCAAAATATACGACCACAAATTTACTAAGAAACTCATGCAAAACATGATTCATTAATCTCATGAATGTACTAGGTGCATTAGTTAATCCAAAAGGCATAACTAACCATTCATAAAGTCCATATTTGGTTTTAAATGCAGTTTTCCACTCATCTCCCGGTTTCATGCAAATTTGATGATATCCACTTTTTCAAATCAATCTTAGTATAAACAAGCTCCATGCAATTCATCCAACATGTCATCAAGTCTAGGGATAGGATGGCGATACTTTACAGTGATTTTATTCACAGCTCTGCAATCCACACACATCCTCCAAGTCCCATCTTTTTTTGGTACCAATAACACAGGCACAACACAAGGACTCAAGCTCTCCCTCATATGTCTCTTCTCCAATAGATCATCCACTTACGTTTGAAGCTCTTTTGTCTCCTCAGGGTTACTCCTGTAAGCTGGACGGTTAGGAAACTGAGCTCTAGGTACAAAGTCTATATGGTGCTATATGCCTCTCAAGGGTGGCAGTCCCTTGGGCATCTCCTCAGGAAAGACATCTGAATAATCCTGCAAAAGAGATGAAAACATACTAGGCAAAGAATCAAGAGGGTTAGTGTCAGAAACTAAACACTCTCTATATCTCACTATCACTAGTGCTCTCTTCTCTTAAGTTGCTCTCCTCAAATCTTTTCCTTAGCAAACAAGCTCACTTTTCTCTCTTTCTTTTCACTCTTTTTTCTCTCATTAAGCTCTTCTCTCCTGCACATCCCACTTTCTTTTCCTCACTTATGCAGTCACTCCCCATTGGTCCAATTTCTCTTTTCTTTTGGGCCTCTTTTCCATCATCATTTTTCTTTAACTCACTACCCAAACCCTCCTCTCTTTGCAAAGCTTTGATTTGGTCTATGTAAATCTCATAAGGAGATAAAGGTACCAAAGTGAAGTTTCTGCCTTTGAACTTGAATTAGTACTTATTTGTGTACCCATCTTGTGAAACCTGCCTATCAAACTGCCAAGGCCTCCCAAGCAACAAATGTCCTAATTCTATGGGTATCACATCACACAACACCTCATCCTCATACCTCCCTACTGAAAATGGCACCAATACCTGTCTAGCCACTTTCACATCCGCACTATCATTAAACCACTACAAATTATATAGCTCTGGATGTTTCCTACAGGTCAAGCCTAATTTCTCCACCATAGTTCGACTAGCCCCATTGGTATAACTCTCCCCATCTATGATCAAATTACAAACCTTACATCCCAACAAACAGCTAGAATGAAATAAGTTCTCCCTTTGATCAAGAATCTCATCTCTCACTTTATCACTCAGTGCCCTCCTAACTACAAGTGCTTCCCCTGTGACCGCTCTCTCCACACATTCATCATTATCATCATAAACATTATCACAAGGTACTATCCTTAGAATCAATAACCACATTATCCATCATATACATCACTTTTATATTAGGGCATTGTGAACCAATATGACCAGAACCTAAGAGTCTCCTTAAGTCTATTGGCCCTAGCTTTGGTTATAACATCCCGTCTCCTATACATACGGCTAGAACACATAATTGTGAGACACTTATATGACTTAAGATAAATGAATGTT
>JAOQMS010000004.1:13265392-13285206 GCA_027563885.1 Erythroxylum longipes | reverse complement strand
AATGAAATAACTGTTTGAACGATAAGTATACTGGTTAAAGCCATGTGTAAGTTAGTTTCGTTATTGCTCTAACATACTATTATCGTAGGTTATGTGCCTAAAAGCTTAGGTACGTACCCTATGGTAGTGGCTTGCTTTGCATATACCGTATTCCTCTACTCAATGTGTTGTCTCGCCTTCTCATGTAACTCTCTGACCATCTCAGCTTTCCTTTTGCCATCTGTACTAGACAACTCATGAAAAGGTAAAGGCACCAAATCCAAAACAGTTAAATGATTAAAACCATAAACAAGCTCAAAAGGTGAAAAACATGTGGTAGAATGCACACTCTTATTAGATGCAAACTCAATAAATGGTAAACACTCACCCCAAGTTTTCAAATTCTTACTCACTACAACATGTAACAAGTTACCCAAGGTCCTATTAACTACTTCGGTCTGCCCATCTGTCTATGAATAACAAGTAGTAGAATAAAGTAATTTTATACCCAACTTGCCCCACAAAACACGCCAAAAATGGCTCAAAAACTTAACTTCTCTATCAGAAACAATAGACCTAAGAATGCCATGCAATCTAACAACATCTTTGAAAAATAAATAAGCTACATTCACAACATCATCAGTCTTATGACATGCAATGAAATGCACCATCTTGCTAAACCTGTCCACAATAACAAAGATGCTATCAAAACCCCTCTTTGTCATAGGCAAGCCCAAAATAATGTCCATAGAAATATCAACCCACGGTTCAGTAGGCACAAGTAAAAGGGTATACAATGTATGAGGTTTGACAGTGGATTTTGCTTGTCTACATGCAATGCATTTGGCACATACACGTTCAACATCCCTAAGCATACCAGGCCAATAAAAATGTTCACGAAAAATATCCAAAGTCTTATCAAACCTAAAATGACCCATCAAACCACCACTATGGCACAAATAAAGCACGCATAGAACAATTAGGCACACAGAATTTACTATCCCTAAATAGATAGCCATCATGCCTATGGAATTTCTAGAATGCAGCATGTTCGCAAGCAGAATATACAGTAACAAAGTCAACATCTGAGGCATACAAATCCTTAAACTACTCAAAACCCAAAAGTTTATAACTAAGAGCAAGAAGTAAAGTGTACCTCCTAGACAATACATCAACTACCACATTCTACTTCCCTTGTTTGTATCGAAGCATATAGGGAAAAGTCTTCGTAAACTCCACCCAAGTGGCAAGTCTTTTACTCAACTTGCCCTGTCCTTTTAAATGCTTTAAGGACTCATGATCCGTCCTAAGGACAAATTCCCTGGGTTGAAGGAAATGTCTCCATACCTCCAGTGCTCTCACTACAACATATAATTCCTTGTCATAGGATAATTGAGTTGTGCACCACTAAGCTTTTCACTGAAGTATGCAACTGGCCTGTTTTCTTGTAAAAGCATAAAACCTATACCAATCCCAGAAGCATCACATTCCACCTCAAAAGCTTTATCAAAATTAGGTAAACACAGAATAGGAGCAAAACACAATTTATCTTTCACCTTTAAAAATGCATGTTTCTGTTCTTTACTCCATATAAACCCTTTCTCCTTTTTGGCTATTTCAGTCAAAGGAGCAGCAATGGTAGAGAAATCTTTTACAAACCATCTGTAAAAACTAGCAAGTCCATGAAAACTACTCACCTCACCCACACTTTTAGGCACTGGCCACTTGGCCACTCTCGAATGGCCTTCACCTTCTCACTATCAACCTCTACTCCTTGAGTACTGACTACAAAACCAAAAAAAAACAATCTATTAATGCAAAATGTTCACTTCCTAAGATTTGCATAAAGTTTCTCCTTTCTTAACACATCCAACACACACCTCACATGCATGACATGCTCATCAAGATGGGAGCTATAAACTAAAATGTCATCAAAATATACAACCACAAATTTACCAAGAAACTCACGCAAAACATGATTCATTAACCTCATGAATATACTAAGTGCATTAGTTAATCCAAAAGACATAACTAACCATTTATACAGTCCATATTTGGTTTTAAATGCAGTTTTCCACTCATCTCCTAATTTCATACAAATATGATGGTATCCACTTTTCAAATTAATCTTAGTAAATAAACAAGCTCCATGCAATTCATCCAATATGTCATCAAGTCTAGGGATAGGATGGCGATACTTTACAGTGATTTTATTCACAGCTCTGCAATCCACACACATCCTCCAAGTCCCATCTTTTTTTGGCACCAGCAATACAGGCACAACACAAGGACTCAAACTCTCCCTCATATGCCTCTTCTCCAATAGATCATTCACTTGCTTTTGAAGCTATCTTGTCTTCTCAGGGTTACTCCTGTAAGCTGGACGATCAGGAATCTGAGTTCTGGGCACAAAGTCTATCTGGTGCTATATGCCGAGTGGCAATCCCTTGGGCATCTCCTCAGGAAAGACATTTGAATAATCCTGCAAAAGAGATGAAAACATACTAGGCAAAGAATCAAGAGGGTTAGTTTCAGAAACTAAACACTCTTTATATCTCACCATCACTAGTGCTCTCTTCTCTCCAGTTGCTCTCCTCAAATCTTTTCCCTTAGCAAACAAGCTCACTTTCCTCGCTTTCTTTTCATTATTTTTTCTCTCACTGAGTTCTTCTCTCCTGCACATCCCACTTTCTTTTCCTCACTCGTGCAGTCACTCCCCATTAGGCCAATTTCTCTTTTCTTTTGGGCCTCTTTTCCCTCATCATTTTTCTTTAACTCACTACCCAAACCCTCCTCTCTTTGCAAAGCTTTGATTTGGCCTAGGTAAATCTCATAAGGAGATAAAGGTACAAAAGTGAAGTTTCTTCGTTTGAACTTGAATGAGTACTTATTTGTGTACTCATCATATGAAACCCACCTATCAAACTGCCAAGGCCTCCCAAGCAATAAATGTCCTGACTCTATGGGTATCACATCACACAACACCTCATCCTCATACCTCCTTATTGAAAATGGCAACAATAACTATCTAGTCATTTTCACACCCGCACTATCATTAAACCACTACAAATTATATGGCTCTGGATGTTTCCTATAGGTTAAACCCAATTTCTCCACTATAATTCGACTAGCCCCATTGATACAACTATCCCTATCTATGATCAAATTACAAACCTTACCTCCCACCAAACATCTAGAATGAAATAAGTTCTCCCTCTGACCAATAATCTCATCTCTCACTTTAGCACTCAGTACCCTCCTAACTACAAGTGCTTCCCCTGTGACCGCTCTCTCCACACATTCATCATCATCATCACAAACATTATCACAAGGTAAATCATCAACATCACTATCCTCAGAATTAATAACCACATTATCCCTCATATACATCACTTTTCTATTAGGGCATTGAGAATCAATATGACCTGAACCCAAGCATTTAAAACATTTGATAGTAGAATGCTTACTAGACATAGCTTGAGTTGAAGAGTTACCTTTCTGATTAGCCCTATTACTCAGCTTCTTTGGTGTCTCCTCCTTTGTCCTTGGACTTCTCCTCCTTCTTCGGCCATTTTAAGCTCTATGGGTAGCTAGAACTTGCCCTACCTACTCCTTGCTGTCACTTTTGATCTCAATTGCCTCTCTACTTTCGTGGCCATGATCACCATATCCTCAATCTCCACATAATGTTAAATCTCTACCACATTTGCTATCTCCCTGTTCAATCCACTCAAAAACCTCTCCATGGTGGCATCGGGTCCTGCTTTATATTAGCACGGATCATAGCAACCTCCATCTCCTTATGGTAGTCCTCAACTGACTTAAACCCTTGGGTAAGTCTTTGGAGCTTTTGATGCATCTCCTAATAATGGTATGGAGGGACAAATCTCTTCCTCATGCACGCCTTCATTGTTACCCAAGTAGTGATGGGTCTCTCTCCGTTCCTCCTCCTAAAAGTTACAAGCTCATCCCACCATATTAGTGCATAGTTTGTAAATTCAACAACAACAAGTTTTATGTTCTTTTTCTCTGAGAAATTGTGGCATTCGAAGATCAAATCAACCTTCCTTTCCCACTCCAAATATGCCTTGGCATCATTCCTACCTTTGAAGGTTGAAATTTGAATCTTGATAGATTTGAGGTCTTCATCTCGCCTGTTGAGTGGTTCTCCTCTTCGAGCTCTCCTTGGCATTCGCTCCTCATACTCCTCCTCCTCCTCATCAAACTCGTCCTCCTCAGGATCATATCGTGGTGGTGGTGGTCGACGAAAAGGTGGTACTTGTTGTCAAAATGCAGCGCGCCTAACTTGAGGTTCCTTACGTCCCCGAACTTCAGTAATTTCAATAGTTGTAGTAGGAAACTCCAATTTACAAAGTCAAAAGCCTTGTGAAAATCCACCTTAATGAGATAATTTTTTTGAGATTTTTTTAGTTGAGTACCCTTGTAATACTCCTGGACAATCAGGATGTTATCTCCTATAAGTTTGTTTCCCATCAATGCTCTTTGGTTGTCACTAATGATGAAATTAAGGACATAAATAATTATGTTTGCCAGTAACTTCGAAATAATTTTGAGCATAAAATTTGTACAAGAAATAGGTTTGATCTCCCCAATAGTAGCTAGCTTGGTACTTTAGGGACTAAGGTGATGAAATTTTTTTAGTCTCAATTAATTCCTCATTAGAGAAGAAATCCTGAACTGCCTCCACAATAGTAGGCCCAATAATATTCCAAAAATTTTGGAAGAAATGTTCATTATTTAGGACATTAGGACTAGGAGATTTTGAGGGATTCATTTGAAATACAATATTCTTGATTTCCTCCACCATCACTAGACTAACAAGATTATTTGCTTCACCTGAGGTATACATTGTTCAAGAAAGAGGAAAGGACTTGCCTATTACGGTTAAAGTTCCTTGTACACCAAATAATGCTTTAAAGTATTTCACAGCCTCTCCATACATCTCCACAGTATTGGTAATCCTTTTACCATCCTTATAAGTGATAAAGGTAATTACATTGGTGTTTTTCCTAGTCATCATTAAGTTCAAAAAAATTTAGTACATTTATCACCTTCTTTTAGCCAGTTGGTTCTAGCTCTTTGCATGATGATTGATTCACGATCATATACCACCTGAAGGTAGTTGCTTAGCCTCTGCCGTTCTTTCTTTATTAGTATACTGTATCCTGGGTTAAGGTATATAATATTTTGGGTTTTGCTTAGCTCTTCCTTAAATTTCTCAAGCTTCTTTTTAATATTCTTTAGCATTAATTTTCTTCAGTTCCTCTTTAATGACCTTCATTCTTTGGATACAGATAAATTGTTTGCTACCCTAAATCTTAGCTCCAACACCTTTCTTACAGCTTCATGGAAACCTCCTTTTTCTGTTAAGAAAATTGTTAAATCTAAAGGGGACATCTTATAGACTCTGAGGAATAGATTATTAATTTTAATGGGGGAGTGATCGAAGAAAAATGGGTTCATAAACGTGGTTGTACTATCAGGAAATTATGAAAGGTAGTCAATGTTTACTAGAGACTTGTCCAATTTCTTCCTTATATTCCACATATTGCCTTGTTTATTGCTCCAGATAAATTTGTTCCCTTCATATTTTGAGTCCACAAGCTCAAGATCTTCAACACATTCTAAAAAATCCATATTATAATTTTTTGATTATAGTCGCCTTCTACTTCTGATTTATATAAGGTAGCATTGAAATCCCCATATAACATCCAAGACCTATTCCAAATTCCCTTTTAGCTCTTTAAGTTATTCCAAAGATCATTCTTTTAGAAAGCAGTGTTAAAAAGCATAGATAAAAGACATGAGGAAAGTAACTCCTTCCTTAGGGAATTTGATCCTGGTATGAATCACTTGCTCATTCACCTCCAATTACACCAAATCCATATTACAAAAAATTATTCTTTTGCCTAAGGAATGAAGGTTGTGGTTTGATATGATGCTCTATTGGGAGCCAAAAGCACAAAACTTACCAAGTTGTCCAGCTTGATTTTGGTTTCCAAGAGGCAAAAACTAGCTGGCTTTTCCACAAAAACAAAGTCCTTTAAAGCATTCCACTTAATGGACAGTTTATTCCTCTGACATTCTAAGTAATGATGAACATTAAAAACGTTTTTACCTTTGGAGCGCTTCTTGCTACTCCTTGTGTTCTTTCTCCTCTTAACCTCCTTAAATTTTCATCAATGTCCCATTCTTCCTCATCTAGAATTGTAGGACTATTTTTAATCAAGTAAGGATCATCAAGGTTGTACTCTTCAGTATTTGTCCCACTAACCTGGGAATCGACAATCTAGTTATCAATTTGTTCCTCCACAGGAGTGTCCCCCTTTGGACTTTCTAGAATTTCATTTTGGTGTATACCCATTCTTATACATAAACGAGCATAACCTATCCTCTTCCTTCTAGTCGTATTATCATCCATACAAAGAGGGGTATCCAAATAGCTAGCTAACATTCTTTAACCTTTAATAGTCCAGTATTCTAGAGCGACGTTATTAATGTTTATCCAGAGAGGTATATGCTTAATCCTTACTTTTTCTACCTGTACTGCAGGTTGCTAGGCTTGCAAGAAGAGGGGTTGTTGGAACATATGCCAGGGCCCTTGCCCCACAATTTTGATAGCTTCAGTTGGGGAGTTGAAAGTGAATAGTAAGAGCTTATCCTCAGTAAGGAGTACATCATTCTGAGAAGAGGCCCACTTCTCTTCCATTGAGAAGAGGCCCACTTTTGCACCACCAGGAACAAGAGTCTTTTCTCCATAAAGAAACCTATCAAAGTTGACTCCCAACTTTTAGCCTCTGTTTTAAGGGTGACCAAATTAGGGAGCTACAATAGTTCTCCCTCCAATATGTGATATGGGGTAGCAGTGTAAGGAAAGGTTTGAGTTGATGCATAATACCTACCTGCAAGTCTTCCTCTGTTTAGATGGATCCCCAGAATCTGCAGGACCTTTTCCAGCATTGCAGAGATTTTGATCAATATTTGGATTTGGATTGGTGGGGATATTACAAGATAAAGAGGGGTTAGCGGGTGATGACAAGACCGCTTGAAACAATTGAGGCGGGATGGGTGGTCTGAGGGTGGTTAGAGTGAGGAACTTGCTCAGGATTCAGAAGGGGAACGTAGGTGAGCTGGGATAGTTGGTGCAGAGGAGGAATTAAGGGAGGGAGAAGATGAGGAGGGGGTTTTTAGTAGGTGAAGGTAGAGAAGAAAAATTTTATGAGTCCATTTCCTAAAAGAAGGGTGAGCAAGTGGGTAGATAGGGGTTTGATGAAGGTAATTTTCAGATAAGGAAAGGGGTTTCGAGGGTAGGAAGAAATTTACAACTTGAAGACCATAGTGTCCCTAAAATTGGAGACCAAGTTGAAATGTTAGATCTAGGAGGGAAGTAACAGAAATTAAGGTTAGAGAAAGAGGATATGGCAAGTTTCAAGAGGAGAGTCCAGAAGCAAGGTAAGTAGAGCCTAGAAGCAATATGTAAAACCTAGCGATAGAATACATTTTATCCATTGTAGCTAGGAAGGTGTACATAGAAGTGAGAAGATTCTATGATGTCTAGTGCTTCTTTACGCTATTTTACGTACTTTGGGTTAACTCAACCTCAGTCTTTATACATGTGTCAGATTCTCGAAAAATGACAATTTTAAAGAGTCGAATAATAAAATTTTCTATTGTTATTATAAATTTAATAATTAATTATATATAATAAATAATTAGTATGATATTTTTAAAATTAAATTTATTATAATTTGATCTTTTCTCAGATTAGAAATTTAATTAAATCTCATTAATGATTTTATTGCTTTTAGATTTCATGTTTCTAGTAATTCTTTATGTGAAATAAATTCTTTTATTATATTATTCTCGAAACTGATTATCCATGGCATCCTGTGTACGGTAATTTCTTCTAAAACCAAGGATATTATTTCAAATCTTATTAAGGTAACTATAGAAAATTTAAATTTTCTGTTAATTTAATGTAAATAATTTTTATTTGAATAAATATATGTTCATTAAATTATAAATACACGAATTAATTCATATTCATTTAATAATTTTATAAAAATATTTTTAATTAATAAAATTCATAATATTAGTTTATGAAGCTTTTACAGCATGCTTTCCTCGTCCAATTTAGACTTCCGATCTTCATATAGAAGCTACGAGGGATCATGACAAAACCTTAGATTTTAACAAGCTGGTGTCATAAACCAGTTGAGCTTTTCTTGAATCCTTTGAGCATGTTCAAGTATAAGAAAAGAAATGCACAAATAGAAGCGAGTGAAGCTGCAGAATTTGGATCAACTGAAACGTTAGTAATTCGCAAAAACTAAATAGCAGCAAACACTGAAAGGCCTATGACGTTTCAAGAAAACTTGCTACAAAAGAATTTGTGCAATTCACCAAATACCTAATCATCCAAGTTTGAGCACACACACCGCAAGAGAAACCTTTGTTTGTTTTACGATTCCAATTACAATTAGGATACATATGAATGATCAGCAACAAAAACAAATATGTCCAAAAAGAAAGAATCGGCAAAACTGGAACCGACATTGTTTGGGACATCTAATTGAGGTTCAGCAACATCTTTGTCCATTTCAACTGCTTCTCAACAATCTACATTCGTTTAAAAATCCAAAAAATATATTACCATGAATTCAAAAGCACAGAAAACAGATGGGAAAAAAAATGAAAACCTTGAGACAGATCATGATACAGACTACCAGATTCAGTCTAAGCCCTGCACCAACCTAACAAAGATAAAAAGAGAAAGTAAGTATGGGCAAATAATGACAATGAAAATACAAGGGTTAGAAATCTTTTCCAGAGCTAAACTTCTGGGCAACTCCTCTTACTCATCTATCCTGCCAATAGTAAGAAACCAGATGAAAATTCAAACAACGACAACAACACCACTATATTAGCACTGACGACTATTTCTTCTTTAAAGATGATAAAAACTTCATCTCCAAGGCAGAATTCTGAATTTGATGGCGTTCGGATTCGGTGTTTTTAATTACGACATGAGTCTACATAACCCAACCGCTCTGCCAATGTATTGACATCTTCATCTTCACCGACCGCATCACTTCCACTCAGCAATTCATCCCAAAACCCATCATCAAGTTCTCTGTCTACACACTCTGCTCTCCTTAACCTACCATACCCTTGCATTTCCAATGCGAGTTCTTCAAGCTCGGACACTTCAAAGCCATAATCTCCAAACTCTAAAGCTTCAACTTTTATGGAATTTGGACTCTGCCCTCGACGGCTTGATTCTGCACCACCAACTCTACAAGGCCCTTGATCAACTGGTCTTCTTCTCTTGTTAGTCGCGTCTTCTAGTTCCTTTCTCTTCTCCTTCTGTTGGATAAGTTGTTGAAAAAAGGCAGGGTTTTGGATAGCTCTAGCTAAAAATTGCACCATTTGTTGTTGCTTTACTTCTGTCCCTTCTAACCTTTGTTCCAGAGCTTGAACATAGTCATTGGTACTTTGTTGTTGTTGTCTAAGCTTCACCAATTCCATCATCAGAACCTGCTTGTCACGCTTCAGTTGATCGACTGCTTGATCCAGTCCTACACGGCCAACTTCAACACATTCATCAAGAGCTTGATGTTGAGGGAGAGGATGAGAAGTTGCCTTTCTTCTCCTGATGTTTCTCAGAAGATGCTTTTCACCTCTTAGAAATCCTTCATTGGCAAATTCCCACCTGTCATGGTCAATCTTCCTAAATCCCTGCAAGAAATGAAACCAAGATTGATATTTGCTACATGTATACACTAACTCGTTGCCAAATCTGGGACCGACTGGGTTTTTATTAACCTGAGTTAGTGAGCGTGACAAACTAATCTAAGCATTCTTTTTCAAGTTGATGAAGGGAGCATTGAGGTATGCTGAATAGTTAATTTCTAGCCTTCCATTCCTTCACCCACTAAATATTAAAAAGAACCACTGGAGTAGAAAATAAAAAGCAGCAGAGAGACGAGAAAACGTATTAGAAATTGGCTTCCTCCATGGGAGGCATTCCTCATCCTCAGACGAAAATATAAAATAGAAAAAATGGACAGTGGCTCCTAATAAATTTCGTGGGTGAAATTCTGTAACTTCTAGGAAGGAACGAAGGCTTTTGATTGGTGAAAGATCAAAGCATTCCTAACGATAGGAAGGGCAAGTATATATCTGAAACAAAGTAGAGGCATCAATTCATAATACTTACATAGGTGTTAAGCTGCCTGACAAAGCTGGAGAAGTTATTATGCTTGAAGTATCGGGGCAACAGGTTGGTGGAGAAGGAATTAGGATCCCATACAACAAAGCTTAAACCTCCTCTGTTCCATGAAACAATATGATTGGTAATTGGATCATCAACCATGTCATAGGTCTTGGTCAAAAATGGAGGTGGTCCAGTGTCATGAAGACCTTCCATTGGCTGCGGCGGTGGCATCCATATCTGTGACTCATCACTGGACTGCGATGAGCTTGATCCTGTGTATTCTTCCTTCACTGTGAAGAAAGGATTCATCTTTAACTGTATAAAAGCAATCACATACAAACCCTGTACCTACTTTGTCGATATATATAAAATTAAAGCTAAAGGTCTTATAGACTTAATTCCAATTACTGGAGACTGATATAGCCGGATCCTTGGTGCAGAGTGTAGTCTGAAGAGAAAGAGGACTCTTAACTGAAAAGAGCACAAAAGAAATCGAAGAAAAAATGGGTGAGCGTTGGAAATCTTTAAGAGCAAGAATAGGAGGAAGGATTGCAGTGGTCGTAGAGGGTGGGAGTGGGACTATTGCTCTAAAAGAAATGAAACATAAGGGAAAGTTGAAATAACAAAACTCTGAAGACGATACGATCCATCTCAGTCCGTCTCAATAACTAGAAAAAGATGACAAAAGTTGAATTTCAGATTTTCACTCTTCAATTTCTTCTTTAGGAAAGTCGGGTTTTGCCGTTAACTAGTCGGCTGTCACTTGTCCTAAAACAAGAGGGCACATCTACTAGATATTAAGTTTCTTAAATAGATCTAACGGCCTCCCTTTGTTACAAACAGAAAGTTCCGGACTCTTCTATTTGCATTTGGCAAAGAACAGCAGGGAGACGTGTGTGTGCGCGTGTGTGTGGTCTTGTAGGAAACTTCTGGAACTTCCATATTGAGGATTGAAATCAAATTAATAAATAGTAGAAAGAGCTTTTATGGCACACGTAGATTCCAGCAATTTGATTGGCGGGATTGTGGGGTTGATTCACAAACCCTGTTCTAATAATTGGGTAATGCCTATGAAAGTCACCACTAAAATAAAAGAAAAGAGAAGAAATAATTGGTGATTTAAAGCTACCTGAAAAATATTAAATAGTGTCGACAAGATAAGGAGGTGGTTCACGAACAGTAGACGTGTGGCCTGTTTTGATTGGATAAAAGGAAGGGCCATATAGGATGGCTAGTAATCCCAGAACCAAGAAATGGCCCCTTGGATTCTTTGAATCTCCACCAACTTGCTGGCATTTGAAGTTCCATTGCTTGCAGCTTCAAAAGGGACCCCGTTTTTAAAACACCAAAATCTTGAGGGACCATGCTCGTCTGAAAAAAACCAATTATATCTTACCAAATCGAGTTTTTTGCATTCTTCTCGGAAGTGCTAGATCTTATGGGGTCTGGTAATGGATTATATCAAATTATTGGCACAAAATATCTTGCAGCAAAGATAACTATCTAGTTGCGTTCTTTTACTTTTCTTACCTTCGTTGTCTTATTATTATCTTGGACTTGTCTCAGTCAGATTGAAAAATATCTTGCAAGTAGTCTGAGTTTGAGTGTCGGAGATATTTCGTTTGACCGAACGCGTAAAGGGAGGTGGGATGAGGGTATCCAATGATTTGGTCCCAACAATTTTCAGTACCTGTCAAACAAATGCTAAATTTCTACCAGGGTTTTGACTACTAAGACCAGCGAGCGACACGCTTCAATCCTATTCCTAGGTTAGGCACGCATGTTTCCTTAAAGCAAACAGAGTGCTTTAACAGTTGCCAGTTGGCATCCTCAATAAACAAGGTTGCAGTACACGTTCGAAAGAAAAAGAGGTGAATTTTATGCACACGGTTGGAGGGGTTTCCGATTCATTAATGCGTTCTTCACGGATCATCATCGGAGTCTGCCTTGTTAGATCTTCTTCTTGTCTAAAGTACGATCCCAGTCAGTACACGAAGCCTACACCACCACCACGATTCAACAACTTATTTTATTAAAAGGGAAGCATCAAAGGTGGCACTCCAGAGTCCAGAGATATAAATAAAGTAAACAAGTTACAGATATGGCTTATAATTGTATATCTGGCACTTGACGTGTTGAGACCTCATTCACTTAGCAAATCAACAAACAGAGCAACTTATAAATAAATTAATTTAAAAAAGGAAGATGTAACTTCAGATATTGACGAGGGGAGAGCAAGAAAGATTTTGAGAATAATCTTAAGTCTTGGAACTAAACAAAAAGAAGTGGCCATTGACTCTTTGGTAGATATTTTGGACTTGATCAAAACAAAAGTAGTACAGATGTCGCACATACGGCATGAAAGTATGGAAATGACGGGGACATGCTTGGACTGCCCTTTGACGTCACCAGAAAATGGCAACACATTTTGGTATACGGCGTGAAAGTATGGAAATGTTGGGCACATGCTTGGACTGCCCTTTGACGTCACCAGAAAATTGCAACACATTTTGGTGAAGTTCCAGGGGAACCACCCTTCTATCGTACTTTTCTACTCAATCTAGTTTCCAAATACGAAAGCCAATGTAACATACGCTAGTAATTCCTCGTCATCATCGTTATTCAGTCTGAAATTTCACATTGAAGCGGAATCTTGAGAGGTCCAATAGTACGCAGCCTTACTCTTACAAAGTAGAGAGGCTATTTCTGGTGGACCCATATGCAAATGAGACAATATACGAATGATGTAGGATACAGAAAAATAAACAGAAAATAAATAAAAATACAAGGAATAAGGAATACCTGAAGGGGGAAGGCTGCGCGAGCCGAATAGGCTACCAATTCCCATCCCTCCTTGTCTCGTAGTAGGTAAGGTCGCCGTCCTCAGAACCCCTATTGGGGTGACTCCTTAGTGCCCCTCCGCACCTGTCATGCAAACTGCATAGCGTGCCCCAACATCTCCTAGGCAATACTGTACTGCTTTTGAGAATCTGGTACGGTTAATTGGTTACCCTTATTCGGTCTCTCCAAACTTTTCTATAACTAGCCATTACCTCATTAAGTGCCAATGCGGACATATCCTCTTTGATCACTTCCCGCCAATTCTTGTAAGGCCTCCCTCTTCTCCTCTTACATTCATTAAGAGTAATTCCCTCGCAGCTTTGTACCGGATCGTTGGCAAGCCTCCTAAGCACATGCCCATACCACCTAAGTCTAGTCTCTCTCAACTTGTCGGCAAAGCGGGCTATCCGTAGTCTATCTCTCACCACCTGATTCCGGACCTTATCCCTCCTTGTAATGCCACACATCCATCGGAGCATACGCATTTCTGCTACCAACAACTGTCTTATATGCCTACGTTTGGCAGGCCTGCACGCTGCCCCATCTAACATAGTGGGACGAATCACCATTCTATAAAACTTCCCCTTGAGTTTTAAAGGAATCTTCCTGTCACATAGAACCCCTGATGCACTCCTCCATTTGGCCTAACTTGATCTAATATGATGTACTATATCGACATCTATATTACCATCACTTTTGGATGACAGACCCGAGAAACTTAAAACTCGTCCGCTTTGGTATGACATCTGCCCCAATTGCTACCGCCCCCTCATGTTCCATCTGGTTCCCAGAAAAGTTGCATGCTACATACTCCGTCTTAGACCTGCTCATTTTAAAACCTTTCGACTCTAACGCGTCTCTTCAGTGGTCCAACTTGGCATTGACCCCTTCCTTGGTCTCCTCCACTAAGACAATATTGTCCGCAAATAACATAAACCAAGGTACCTCTCCTTGAATATGTTTGGTAATTTCATCTAACACTAATGTGAACAACAAAGGACTTAGGGTCGAGCCTTGGTGGAGACCAGCACTGATAGAGAATGTTTTCGTGTCCCCTCCTATCGTCCTTACGCTAGTCAACGCTCCGTCATACATATCCCTAATTACTTTAATATAGTTGAAAGGAATGCCCTTTGCCTCCAAACACCTCCATAAGAGTTCTCTAGGAACTCTGTCATACGCCTTCTCCAAATCGATAAAAACTATATGCAGATTTCGTTGACGTTCCCTATAGCATTCCATGAGTCTACGAAGTAGATGTATCGCTTCTGTTGTGGACCTAACAGGTATAAATCCAAATTGGTTAGCCAAAACAGACGCCACTCTCCAGATTCTCGTTTCAATTACCTTCTCCCAAAGCTTCATGGTATGACTCAATAGTTTAATGCCTCTATAGTTGTGACAATCTTGGGTGTCCCCTTTGGCCTTGTATATGGGGATCAACAGACTTAATCTCCATTCATCTGGCATTTTGGCTGACTCTAAAATCACATTAAAGAGATGTACTAACGATACAATACCGACACCTCCTAATCGTTTCCATACCTCTATGGGGATTTCGTCAGGTCCCACTGCTCTTCCGCTCCCCATCCCTCTCAATGCCTCTGTAATCTCTCCTCTTGTAATCCTTACCCTTGTGCACCGATCCTGAACATGCTCAGTCTCAGAGGGTTCTCCTAACTCTACGTAGCCCACCATCTCTTCGATATATAGGCCTTGAAAGTACCTCTGCCATCTCCTCTTGATTTCTTTGGTCTCTGTGAGTGCCTGTCCGGCTTCATCCCAAATACAACCAGATTGGTGGAAATCCTTCGTCCTCGCGCCCTATCTCGTGCTAGCTTGAAAATCTTTTGTGCTCCCCTTTGCGTATCTAAGTCCTTGTACATGGCCTCATAGGCCTCCCCTCTAGCCACTGCGATAGATTTCTTAGCCTTCCGTTTTGGTAATCCATACCTTACTCTGTTAATTTCCCTCTCCGCCTCCGTTGAACTAGCTAGGAGGTCTTTAAAAGCTCTCTTCTTTGCTTTAACCGATGCCTGGACCTCTCCCGACCATCACCAACCTTCCATTCGCCCTCCTCCTCGCCCTTTGGGAGCCCCTCTGGATACCCCTAGGTGGTAGGCGGCATTTGCAAGCATTACAGAGGCGACACCCTCCCACATCAGATTTGCAACCCCGCTCACAGGTCATGTGGCGTTTGTCCTAACTTGAGACCTAAATCGTTCTATCTTGTCCCCTCTTAACCTCCACCATCTAATTCGGCGACATTGTTAGGTAAAAGGCTGGGACCTCCATCCTTTGATACCGAAATCCATAACTAGTAATTTATGTTGAGTCGATATGCATACAGCCGGCAGGACTTTGCAATCTTTGCACCATGATCGGGTACCGCTTCTGACAAGGAGATAATCTATTTAAGTCTTGGAGGAGCTACTCTGAAAAGTTACCAAGTGAGCTTCATTTTTCTTAAAAAGGGAATTCGTGATGACTAACTCATAAGCCACGGCCACATCTAATAAAGTAATCCCATTTTCATTTCTAATGCCGTAGCCGAATCCCCCATATGCACCTAAGTAACCGTTGGTACCAGCTCCTATATGTCCATTAAAATCACCTCCAAGGATGATCTGCTCCTTAACAGCGAATTGTTGCAATACCCTTTTAGTGCCTCCCAGAACAGTCATTTTTGCTGAATGTCTGAACCCGCTTGCAGTGCATATGCACAGACAACATTGAGAACTACCTGGCTAAATACAATTTTAGCCACCATAATCCTATCATCTATTCTCGTAATCCCTACGACTTTACTTATATGGTCCTTAACCACCAGGATACCTACCCCATTCTTCTTCCGTGTACTTCCCGAGTACCAAAGTTTGAAACCTCCTATCTCCTTTGCTTTAGCTCTTGCCTACTTTGTCTCTTGGATGCATGCGATTTGTATCCTATACTTGTATAAAATGTCCACTAGTTCTAAGGACTTACCCGTTAGGGTCCCAATGTTCCAAGATCCGACTCTCAGTACGTCTTTTCCGCCTTCAGCCCGGCCTACTGCACGCCTTGACCCACTCGCACTAGATCCACCCGCTCGAATTGAAGACATCCTCCTGCCTTGGGCTGTCACTCTTCCCTCAGGACTACTCCTAAGAAGCCTCTAAAGGACCTGAGCCTACTAAATACACAGCACTAAAAAATTGAAGTGGGACGATACTGAAAGCCGCACCTCCAAGAAAACTACAAACAAATCACTAAATAGTAATAGTAATTATAAAAAACAGATCTCAAGTATACAGCTAAAATAAATGTCAAGTACCACTAAAAGGCGACCTACTGGAATAATAAAAATAATAAATAAATAAATAAATAAAATAAAGAGTAAAAATATACTAATAAGATAATACTGCTAAACTAATAATAATAATAATAAATAATAATAATAATAAAACTAATAATAGTAATAATAAAAATAAAAATAATAGTAAAAATATATAATAGTAATAATAGTAATAAGGATAGGAAAATAAAATAAAATAAAAATAAAAATAAAAATAAAAACAAAAAATAATAATACTAATAATAATAATAATAATAAGATAATACGAATAATAATAATAATATTGAAATAATAATAAAATTAATACCACTAAAAAAAATCAGCCCAAGAGTCAACCGCGAGAAATTAAAAGCCAAACAAAGAAGGAGAAAACATATACCTACGAGTGACAGAGGCACAATATACTAGGAGCAAACACTAATATCAATTGAGAAAACATGCAAATAAAGAGGGCTGTATAGTAGTTATCTTACGCTCGCTAGAGAGATTGTACTAAAAAGGCATGCAATTAACAGAGAATGCGAAGCCTGAGAAGCAGTGCGTCACGTGAAAAGCGCTCTAGAGAAAAACTTTGTAAAGAGACTGTGGTTATAAGGGAAACCAAAACAGAAACACCGTTTAGGGAAAACATAGCAAGTTAAAAAGTGGAATAACCAACGACTCTAATCAGGAAAAGAAAGAGGGCCATACCATATCAGGAGAATCAACACAGTCACAAATAGCAGGCTTGTCAGGAGTTTCGAGCCAGCTACCCGAAAAGACCATTGAAGTGCCAAATCTCTACACAAGTTGACAATACGTTCCTTGCATGTAGCGCAGGAACCCAAGTTACACCCTCCCTTACCGCCATGCTTGGGCGGACGGACTGGATTTGGGTACAGGACAAGGCGGCAACGCCCAGGCTAGTTTACACAATCTCCATATCACCCACCAGCTCTCTCAGTGCCTGTAGCACAGGAGAGCGTAAGCGGTACGAGAATCTACTAGAGGTAAGAATAAAAAATAAAAAAAAAACAGCACACGCGTCCGCCTTAAGGGAAATGGACTCAAAACAAACGGTACAAGGTAGAGCACCAACCTCTCTGGCGACTAGCATTTATGCTTGGAAATGTAACAAATGCATAGGTTCCCAGCAGTAGAGGGAAAAGAGCACGTAAACCATGCAGAAATACCTGGGTTTTAAACCCGCAATGCAGAAGACAATGGCAAAACGCATTTGCTGTCTCTCATTGTCGGCTTCCCACAAATGCACTCCATCGTCCTCCATATCTGCTGAAACCTCCTCCTTACGACTGTGATTTAGGGATTGACTGGACCAACGACTTGTAGGCTGTGACGGTAATCTTGTTGACGACGGCAACCATAACTGAGGAGTTCCAAAAAAGAGACAAAGGTAATACAAATATTGGAAGTGAGATAATAAACCAAATAACTGATCGCTCCAGTGGTGTTTCTATCTCGACCAAGCTCATATCTTTGCTTGATTTGTTGTCCCGTAGGCTCCTGTAAGACAACAAACTTATGGCCATTCGCGCCATGGTCAATCGAAACAATGGGTGATTAACTAAAAGAATAAAACCAATCCAGAGAAATAAAAATCACAAAAAGAAAGTTATATTTAAAAACAAAACGGCTTAGAAAGGGTGAACATTCCGACTCATCTCCTTAACGTTGGTGAAAATTCCCACAATACCATGTCGATACGACAAATATGACTTTCGTTGGTAACTCTCCTTCAGCTATCTGTTCTCAACGTAGTGCCTCTCCGCCGCCGCCGCCGCCGCCGCCGCTACTCCGCCCTTCTTAACTATACTAGCCACTACTAATTCCTAATATTTACAAATTCAAATTAAGTATTAAATTCATAAGAGAAGAATTTTAAATTCAAATATTCGACACTGGTATATAATGAATTAAAAGTAAAAATTATAAAATGTTAATAGTTTATTTTAACATTAATCAAAGAGTAGAAAATAACTTAATATCGAGAGTAATTTTCCAAAAAAAACACACACAAACAAGTAATACCAAAAACATGGTTCTATCATAAATTCATCTCTAGGCTCGTCACATGATGTTATGACTATAATTCTTTTTTAAGTATTTTGTTTGAGCATCTCGAACTTTTATCATAACAAGTAGGGATGATCGATCTACTAGTTATTTCAACATGACAAAGTGAAACACAAAATCAAAAACGCAATCCCAAAAGCATAGGTTTATTATAAATTCATCTCTATGAATAGGAATGTCAACGGGCCAGGTAGGCTTGGGCTGGCAATGCCCGGCCCGACCCCGACCCCGACCCGTTGAGAAAATATACAGGTGGGCCTAAATGGCCCAGCTCATGGCCCAACCCATAAGGGTTGAATACGGCTCGTGGCCCGTGGCCCATCGCCTGTCAGGCCTGAGTCGCCCCGGGCATTTAATATATTTTTAAAAATTTTTAAGACAATTTTAAAAAATTGCAATTGTATTTTTAAAATTTCATAAATTATAATTATAACATAATCATTTATAGTAAAATGTAAAATGAAATTACCCATAAATTATACAAAAATATTTATATAAAATAAAAGATATAAAATACAAACCAATTTATATTTATTTAAAATATAGTAATGATAATGTTGTTGTAAGTATTCTCTTTCTCTGTAAACAAGTCAATTTAAACTTTTTATTTGATTTTTCATATTTAGATAATATATACATTATGCATATACGTATTTATATTAATCTTAAAATGAATTAATCACTTTATTAATCCTAATATATCAATGATTTAATTCCAAGATAATATATAAGTGATTCAGTTATAAAAACAAATAAGTACATTATATTAAATTGAAAATAACTATTATTACATTCATAAATCATAATTTTTTTCTCCTAATGTTAGAAAATTCATTTCTACTTAAGTCACTCAAATTAAAAGTTTGTTAAGAGTAATTCCTTAGATCCTTAATGAAAACCTTGATATAAGATATAAGTATTACTTTAAATACTTCTCGTCCTCCTTAGAGTATTATAAGCATATCATATATTCATATTTCATAAAATTAATAAAATTTTCACATTTTTTCTTTTTATTATATATATTATGTGAAAACTTTAAATTATAACAACATATAATTAATTAATTATGATATTATAAAGTTATTGAGATGTATATAATGGTATGATTAATTATGACATTTAATTAAATTAATTAGAAATTTATATGAAAATTTAATAAATTAATAGTTATAGTTAAAATTATGAATTACATTAATTACGATTTTTTAATTTACTTAAGTTATTTATTAATTATTATAAGAGGTAACTGACAAAACCAAAATCATGTTTTATAAAATTAATAAAATTTTCACCTTTTTTCAACTATTAATTATAGCAACATATAATTAATTAATTATGATATAATAA
>JAOQMS010000004.1:13247927-13265292 GCA_027563885.1 Erythroxylum longipes | reverse complement strand
ACTTAAGTTATTTATTAATTATTATAAGATAGAATTGATAATTAATTATAGCAACATATAAGTGATTAATTATGATAAAATAAATTTATTGAGATGTATATAATGGTGTGATTAATTAGGACATTTAATTAGAAATTTATATGAAAAGTTAAGAAGTTAATAGTTATAGTTAATCTATTATCTTTTACATTATTTATTAATTATTATAAGATAGAATTGATAAATCAAAATCCATTTTCCATAAAATTTATAAAATCATTTTACAATAAAAAGAGATACAATACAAAATTAACAGCTACATTGGAGAGTGCATACGACATACATGTTAATTGTTCAACCATTCAAATTACAACCATAAACACTTGTCCTCCTCAATCAAAAACTCAAAGCACAACCAACACCAACGTCTAGTCCACATTCATCTCCAACATTCATAGTTTCATACAAGTTTAAATGTTCATGAATAATATGAAAAAAAACCATACCTTAATAATAAGCAAACGTTGGTTGGTTACTGGTGGTGAGAGTGCAGAACGCTGGGACGCCAGGAGATACAGAGAGGCAGCGAGACAACATCGACAAAGTGAGAGTGACGGAGAGGGGCGGCGATGACTGGTGAGTGTACAGAGACTGGAGCGAGACTGCGAGAGTGAGTGACAGAGAGGAGGGAGGGGCGACTGGCGAGGGAGAAGATGCGTGCGTCGCTTTTCATCAGACAGACAAACGACGTTGTCTTTATTTTTTGCAAACTTTCAATCCAGGAACGATGTCGTTTTACTCTTAAAGCAAAACGACGTCGTTTTACCCATGGCAGAAATAAGTTAGCAAACATAAAACGACATCGTTTTACACCGAATAAAATGATGTTTATCGTTTTATGTTTATAATGGTGGGCGGGCCGCGACCCACAGGTTAGGCCAGGCCATCCGGTCCACGCGTTCTGTGGGCTGCCCCCTCCTGGCCCGTGGCCCCACCCGCCATTCTATGGGCCATATACACCTGGCCCATGGCCCGGCCCAGCCTAGCCCTTGGGCTGGTTTGACCGGGCCAAATCGTTGATCACAGGCCAGGTCTGGCCAATATTGACAAGCTTATCTACGAATATCGTATGCCCACATTAAATTGTCATTCCAAAAGGGATCATCACATAATGATGTGACTATAATTCTTCTGAGCATTTCATTTGGGCATCTCATACTTTTATCAGTACTAGTAGGAATGACCAATCTAGTGAATGTTTCAACATGACAAATGTGAAAACAAAATAAAAAAACACAATATTAAGAGCATGGTTATATCATAAATTCATCTCTGTGAATATCATATGCTTACATTAACTTGTTATTCTAAGAGGGGTCATTACATGATGATATGACTATAATTCTTTTGAGTATTTCATTTAGGTATATTGTACTTTTATCAAAATTGACATCGATGACTAATTTAGTGGATATTTCTATATGACAAGGTGAAGCATTCAAAATTTTTGTTATTCACAAGTTGCTTTACAAACTTGTTGTTTAGAGAGTCATCCCCTTCTTCAGCATTTATTGTTTAGGAGATGATTCTAATGCAATTTTACTTTTATACAAGTCACTTGACGAGGAGTTTACAAGCATTTTTCTTTTTAAAGGGGGGAAATATCTCTAAGACATTTTTTATTAATATCAAATTGATCTTTTGTTTAGTTTACATAATTTAAATACTATGTAAAAACTTGAAGCGATCTACTACTCTGAAGATGTATCTAACCTTGAACTTATGAAAAATTGGTTGTGCGTTTCTTTTAAAATTCTATATAGTATTCTCCTCTAAAAAAACAAAGTTCGGATAAAAAATCTTTATAGCCTCTTCTTCAAAATTTCAATTATTTGTTAATATAATGGTAAAGAATAACCATCCCATTTTCTATGTGATTTATATCTTGCAAAGCCATTAGAATGTTGTAAACAAAGAATGATACAATTGTTTAAACTATCCCACCTCCAAAGATGTATCACAGCCGACTTCAAGTGAAACATTTTGGAAGCCACCAATTAAGTGGGTTTTGTGTCAGAAGTTTGTATACATCATTAAGTTTGTTTAGTAAGACATTAATTAAATTAAAATAAGCAACTAATGAAGTAATGGAATTTTGTGGTAACTAGTAAATACATATTTTAAAAAATACATCCAAGTTAATATTAGAATCATTATTAATAACAAGTGATAACATCTAGGTCAGTCTAATATCGACAATTTTTGGAGAATCTATACAGGCAAAAAATTTCCTACAATAATCACAAATGCAAATGTCAAGAACAATGTCAAAAATGAAAACAAATTTTCAGATTTTGTGATCACCTGTCACGAGGGAAATTGTTTTAACATTTTATTTTTTTGGTTATAAATAACAATGCTCTTATAAGTTTTTACCTTGTCAATACTAATAAACTACACGTGCAAATCAAAAGTAAGATTAGGAACTTATTTGATAAAAAGAAAAAGATAGAATTGAGAATACCACAGGTTAGCATGAGGGAGATGAATGATAAAGAAATGAAAAAGGAAGACCATGAATGAATATCTTATTCACACATAGCACAACAACAAATTCTTCTTTCTTCGTCCTCTTTTTTGATGGGGAGAGATGGTGGAGATAACAAGAAGTTAAAAAGACAACACTCTCATTGCTTAGTTGCTTAAACACCCTAGCAACGTGAGTGGAACTATCTTTGCTTTCTTCAACAGAAATGTTGAGAATTGTTAGTTTATACCCTTCAGCCAATCAATTGGTTATAGTTTAGTGAAATAATTTCTTAAAGGCATTTTTTATCTTATTTATATTCAGATGTATATGATAAAGTCTATTAGATAAAACTAAATAGCAAACAAAATTATGATGAGATCCTAGTTATAAAATTCATATTGCATTTATATGCTATTAATAAATTGTTCCTAGTTATTGTTCTATTAAGATTGGACAATAATAAAAGGTAAAACTATTATCACATGTTATGTTTCTTCCTTATGAAGGAAGGAGTTGATCTCATAATTTAAAATATGGAGACACTTAAACAACTATGTGGATACTTGTTCAAGAACAAGTTCACTGAAATGTCATATGAGAATTTGATATGTGCTTAATTGATTATACATTTACTCCTTAATACTTAGTGATTGATGCTATGAAATGTTAAAGAAAGTCATTTTAGTTTATATTTGGTTTTAGGTACCAATTTGAAATTAAAGAGCTAAAATAAATTAAAAGCACATTCTTTGGGCCATCATCTTGATGTTCAAACTCATTTGTTTTTATGGAATAAGAAGGAGATGGATTAGGGTGAAGATGAGACAAGAAAATGAACATTTCAACATGACCTTCAAGATGCACGGTCGTGCATCTAGGTTACTGGAGAATTTTTTGTTTGCACGGCTATGTAAGTTTTTGCAAATGAGGCATGTTTATTAATTTGCACGGTTGGATGCAGGGTGCATATGCCCAGAAACCTAGTTTTTGCTATAACTTGACATTTTGAGTGGCCAAAAAGGGAGGAATGGTTTTTTGGAACACGAGAAGGGGGAAAAATCACTTCTTTGGGATCTATGGAGAGCTAATCTACCTTCTTCCAATTCGAAGGTGAAATTGAAGCCGAGGATCACATTTGAGCATCTCTTCATCGTGTCCTACTGAATCTCTCTCTCTATAGGGATTGTTTATGTTATTCTTTGCTTATTGATTTGGGTATTTGTGTAAGGATGGTCTGAATGCTTCTATTAGATTGTTTTTATATAAACTCATTGCTACAATCTCAAATTCAAAACGTAATAGTTATGTTTTGAATTCATTTGTAACAAATAATGGTGTTCAATTATTAAAGATAACGTTACATAGTTTAACTGGCCCGAGCTTGCCTGGTTATTACCTAGATTAATCTATTTTCCTTATTCATAATGCAACTGTCCTACTAAATTAAGAGAGCTTGTTCTAGGTTGTTCCATAACTAGGTTTAGTTAAATAACTTATTGTGATTAAACACGACCTAAAGTAAAACGGGGGTTAACAAAGCTTATTGTTAATCTACGATTAATAGTTTCTAAAGGAAGTGTGAAAATAACAAGATAATGAAGCATGTTTATTTGTGTGTAGGCTAAGATTGAGCCAAGAAATGTATTCGAAAATCATTCATCAAATTCTACTTTTATTGTTGCTTAATTTGATTTATTTCTACTTGTATTGTTGCTTAATTTGATTTACTTTCATTAGTTTAATTTTAGTTTGTTTTGTTATTTAAAACCAACCAACACCCCCCCCCCCAAATTTAATTTATTATTTACAAATAAATATAATTTAGAAAAGTGATTTGATTAAATCTCTGTGGGATCGACCTAGACTTATCACTAGTTATAGTTTTAAGTTTAATTTTTTTTGTTGTAGTGTTCCGACACACTATCAGAATTCTATTTGGAGCATTACTTATATGTCTATAGAAATTCTCATCATTATATAAGTGATCCTTTAACTTAAGATCTTCAAAGTTTTTTGTACAGGGATTGTTATGTTTTGATACTACTTATTGTCACTAGAGGTGTGGACGCTCCCTGGGAGATGGAGAATAGCATCTAAAAGGTGATGGTGTCTAAAGAAGTTGAAGTTAGAGGGCAAATGCTAATAGAGGAATGACGATAGGTGGCAACTATAACTTGTGTAGATGGCTAGCGATCGAGGTTAGCATGATGGAAAAGGTTGGTGATTAGTGTGGCTAGGGTATCAACATTACTCAACGTAAAAGATGAGGGGTGTTAGACATTTGAATAGATTTTGTCTTGTTTGGTTACAAGGCTAATGTAACCTAAACTAAGAACAAGGCGTGTCTAAAAGTAAGAATAAGTTATGCCATACTTAGAATAAAGTTTGTTTGGGTATGAGAATAATACTATTCAATTGTTAAAAAAAGGCTTATTTGTTTTTGCATTAAAGTAATTTAATTATGGATAAAGTTACCCTAGGTCTAGAATTGTGTATTCTAAGACTTAATTTAAATTTAAATCAATCCTAGAATTATATTAACTATGTTTCTTAATACAGTTGAGATTAATAATTAAATTGATTCTTAATTAAAATTTTAGAAAATTTGTAGAATTAAAAAATTAATTATATTGAAATTATATTGAAATTAATTAATTAAACTCTTTTAAATTATTAAAAGTATTTTAAGTAATTAGGAGAGATGTTTCTTAATCAAACTTATATATTTCAATTTGATTGAAATAAACTAAAATTATTATTTTGCTTATTTAGAGAATTATTGATCTATTTTATTTAGAAAATTTTCTTTATTTATGAATGAAAAGTTTCTTTATTTATTATAAAAAAAGCATCTTTCTTGATTAAATACGAAAATGTATTTCATTTATTAATTTAGTAAAATGACCTTTCTTTAATATTTTTGAAAATATTTTTCTAATTTATTAAGGAAATATTTTCTAATTGATTAACGAACCAATCTTTAAATAAATAATATAAAGACTTTCTTGATTAATTTAAATGTTTTATTCAAGTTTGAAAATATTTTCTTCTAATATTAGAAAATAGTTGTTTAATTAAGAAAAAATAATTTCTAATAGATTAAAAATAGTTTTCTAATAGGGTTATAATTTATTACTTGTTAAATTTTTAAAAAAGAGTTTTTCTAAATTACAATAAGTAAGAAGATTAATTTATTGCACATTGTTATCAATTAAATTTAGTAAAGGATTCAAGGTTTCCCAATTGAATTTGAAAGTATTTTTAATTTAAATTAAATATCTATTTGAAATAAGAATTTAATTCATTTAGGACTTGATAAGTTTAGTCTAATTTAATTATCAAAAGAGTTGGAAAAATTATTTTAGAATATGAAGATCAATGACTAGAATCAAATAAATATTGATATTTTATACATATAATTTGATTATATGTGTATCAATTACATGTTTTAATATATGTTTGATATATAATACATGTTGAATTGCATGTTCATGTGTATGACATTTTACATTCAATTTTCTATTTTATGAGATAAATTAAATTAAATTCCTTATTAAAATATCAAGTATATATGTTGAATATGATTATTGTCTTCCATTGTTTTAAGAATAAATCAGAGTTCAATTTATTGTTAGGCTTATTGAGCAAACTCAAGGCCGCTTTAACTCGAATATGTTTAGTCATATAACAATAGATCCAACTTAACTAAATTTGGTTGACTTGGATGAGCAAACTTATAACCACATGAAATTAGAAACATGATTAGGAATAACATATATGATATGCTTAAGTAATAGTTGTTACCTAACCAATCTAAGAATCACATGAGATGTGATTGATAAAGTTGTTGTCCATCTAATTTAAGTTTAGTTGGTCTATTTAGTAAATTTAAGATCAACTAAATGTAAATAAGATCCTAGCCTATTAGAGAGATTAGAATAATTTTTCGAATAGTAGTAAGGATTATTATTTTAAATACAATAGTGGGAGTAACTAGATACATGATTAAAATCCTTTTGGTAGTCATGACTTATAAACTACTACTTGCTTTCTTACATTTATATTTTATTTTGAGAAAAATTACATATGATTAGTATAGTGATACAAAGTTATTAATGAACCAAGTTTTTTGAACATAGGATTAGATTTGAGAAGAATTCTCAAAGTTAGAAAGAAAATTGTATGTCTATTATATAATTTTGCCATTAATCCTTATTGAGGATTTGGGTTTAAAGTTTTAGAGACATGTTAAAATTCATATTTATGGAAAAATGTAACGACATTTTGAGTTAACTGATATCTTATAAACTTTAGTGGCAACATGTAAGATGAATGTCAATGTAACAATAGCATGATATAACAGGTTACATGAAATAGAGCTTAAAGTTACAAACCTTTGATGGAATTGCTCCATCCAGTTTTGCCTACTAAAAGTATAAACATGGACTACAAATGAAGGTATTTGCTATAATGTGATAATAGTTATCATTAGAAGAAAAATGATTGCATGACTTTTCTTGTTTATACTTGATATGATAGAGATCATATATATTTCTAGTTTATGCTTATGAGTATTTGATACTAAATTTAGATTCCACATTATTACAATGTTGAAGGCGTAATAAGAAATAAATTATTGAGTAAAAGTAGTTGATCTAAGTTTATATACATATTTTGTATGTGTTGGATCAAAGGAGACTTATGCTTAATATAAGTACCAAGAATACAAAGTTGGATAACCAAGACTATCCTTTTATGTCGTGTTGGTTAAATAAGCCTGATGAGAATCATAAAGTTATAAATAAATGATATATGAATCCTTTTAATTATGAATTGTACAAAGCATGTGAAATTTATTAAGTTGAAAAATAAAGAAATCAATCTTTGGTGAAAGGATGGTGATCATATTGAATTATTAAATGTTATACATGTGATGTATTGGATGTAATAATAATTCATAAAAGAATGATACTTGTACTTCATTAGATTACTAATGACTTTATGTGTTATAATCATGTGTATTAAATAAAATATTGATTTAAAAATTTTAAAAGTTTCAAATTATTTAAATCTAAGTAGAAATTAAGCATTGAGAAAGTAAAATCACTTTATTGGGATTCTCTAGTAATTACATTTAAAGCTCAATTCTATAATAATATGAATTTATGTAAAGAGAAAAATACAATATGAGATATTATATAATGTAATATTTATTTCTTTTATAGCTACACCTAATACTATAACTTTCTTTTGGTAGTTTTAATTAAATTAATTAATAAGCTTCATATTAGATATGAAATGGTAATACTTTGAAAGAAACAAAGTCTATGATTTATAGATGTGATACTTGGTTGAAGCATAGATTATCCAATAGGTTTAAAAATAAATTAGGTAATAAAAGGTTATGAAATATATAAAAGATTGGATATAATTTTACAGATCCATTAAACAAAATGTTTGTTCCAATATATACTTATAGGAGAATGGTTCCCAAGATAAATAGTGAGAGTAGGATGAAATTTAAAAAGTCTAAATCTCATGGCAATATATCTAATTAGAATTAGTGTCTTTGTTCATACATTTGATGTATAGTTAGAAGGTTATGAGATGTTGAAATGTTACGAGACATTGAAAGATTTACTTTCATAATGAATTCAACGAATTTCTTTTAGAGATGATTGTAAATTTATCATGCCTATAAGAAAGTTAGTGGGAGTATATTGTACTCTTCAGTAGGAGTGTGTAGAGACATACTACTCGTAAAGAATAAAATCTATGATAGTCCAATTGGAGATGAAAAGGTAACAACTTAATTTTAAGAATTAGATCTATAGAGATTGATAAGGAAGTTATTTACATATTCTAGTCCATGTACATAAACAACTTACCAAAGGTGCTTAGTACTTGAGATATATGATACATATGAAGAATTAAAGATATCCATCTTTATATTTATGAGTTGATATTTTAGTTTAAAGTTATACAGATATTAACTTTAGAAGCAAATCCTAATTAAGGTATATTTTACTTAAAACAATATTATTTTGTGATTAGAAAGGTTCCAATGTAGCATTAATTGTTGATTAGACTATAATGCATTTTTCTTTTAGAGAAAATAATTAATTGGATCAATAAGTCCTTTATTGAACTTGGTATAGTTTTTTGCATTGTTTAAAATGCTAATGTACTGTAGAACATTAAAGTCGTTGGGCTTGCGAAAGGAGTGAAAGTTTCATCAAAGATGTAAGTATATATTTAGGCAACATTCTTAATTATGATGATAATTAATAAGAAAATTGTAAGATTTATGTCTTATTAAACTATTGTTCCAGTAGTATCATGGTCGTCAAATAAAGATATGGTATAAGATATTTAAATGATTTGGCTTAGTACAAGTGGGAGATTGTTTGTTATGCCTTACAACCAATCAATTGGTTGTAATTTAGTGACATAATTTCTTAAAAACATTGTTTATCTTATACATCTTCAGATGTATATGATAAAGTCCTTGGGATAAAGGTATATTGTAAACGAAATTATAATGAGATCATAATTATGAGATTCATATTGCATTTATGTATTGTTCTTGGTTATTGTTCTATCAATATTTGACATTAATAGAGTATAAAAAGATTATCACATATTATATTTCTTCCTTATAAAGGAATTAGTCTATCTCATGTACTGAATTCATTAAACTGATCTAGGGTACGATTGTTTCTCCCGCTCTCTATTGTTGTTTGTTTTTTATTCGCTATTTATGAAATGGTATGTTGTTGTACTACGGTTTGAAATGAGAATTCTGTTTGGAACATTAGCTTTATGTTTATAGAAATTCTTACTATGATAATGATATAAACGATTCTTTAACTTAAGATATCAAAAGTATATCATATAAGGATTGTTATGTTTTGATACTACTTATGACCTATTCTAGTCAATGGTAGCTTAGTCAGTAGTCATTGGATATAACATGAACTATATAGAGGTAGTTGAGTGATCAATATATGATTCATTACCCAAAAATGTTTTGGGGAGAATGTTTCATTGTTCTTAACTAATTTAATTCAAAAACTTGTTGGCAAGGTGAAATGACACTTTGAAAATATTTTTAAATGTCATTAATATAATCAGTTACAAATAGTAGAGAACTAATATGATTAGACTCAAATAGTGTTGGCCCCGAAATATTTTTGTCAAATTAAGTATGGTAGTTATGGAATAAGCATGGAATTTGAATTTTTGCCTTAGGATGAATTTTGAGGTCGTAATAGAATTATTTAGTGGAAATTAATTTTTTTTAGTTATTTCAATGTTGGTAGGATTTTACTTCACTAGTAAGTGAAGTTAATGTTTTAAGAAGGAATGAAGGCAATTTTGGTATGTCATTATGTTAAGAAAGTCAAGAAGTATTAAAGGAAGGGCAAAGATGATCTTTAGCTCTCATTAAGGGTAAAATAGGTAAAGGAAAATGTTGTCTTGCTTTTATAAAGGAGAAAAACGAAATTTAAGGAAAGAAAGAAGAGAAAAACGTGAAAGAAAAGAAAGAAAGGAGAAAGTCGTGAGAGAAGCTAGGAGAAAAGAGGAGATCAATTTGTTAGAGGTAAGTTTTCATTTTTCTTCTTGTTTGGTTTGGCAAAGGAAGTAGAGAAAATGGGTTTTGTGTTGGGAATGAATGTGGAAGAAGATGGTTTAAGGGAACCCATTTGATCTTAGGATTTCTAAGTTAGGTTTTGGGTTTTCTAACCTAAATAGACTTTGGGTAGGTTAGGTTTAAATTCAATCTTATCATTTCTTTGGTTCTTGAAGTGTTATGAACTTTCACTTGAATATAGATTAAATAGAAATTGGTCTATTTGAAGGGAATCAAGAAAACCTTACTCAAGAACAAGAGGAAGGGCAATCTTAAGCTTAGATTTTTCAGCAAAATTAGGTGGGTAATATGTTTATAGTTGTTGTGTGATGGGCAAATGCCTTGTGTGTGTATTGTGTGCTAAAAATGATTTGCTTTGAAATGTTGTGATGTGAAAATTGCATTATGATGCATGACATTTGACAAAATTGAATGGTGAGTACGATCATGCTATGCCTTGGAATTGTATCATGGCACTTATGGAAAGAAGACGAAATTTTGATCAACTTATGCCATTGAAATATGTGATGGCATTTTGTATAAATGAAAAGAAAGGAAAGAGCATGAAAAGTATGAAAGCATTTCATAAAAATGTATTGAGCATAAATTTGATTGTGTTTGGGCGAGAGAGGAACCATTTCGTAGTCACGTGCACGTCGACATAAGCCTTCTCCCAGCTGCCCGCTTGTGGCACACGAGATCTGATAAGTGGACTCGTTTGGTTCAAGGAGAAAACTTCGGTTTCTCTGTTTTGTTCCACGGAACCCTTGAGCCAAATTGGTTGTGCATTGCATAATTGAACTGTCAAGTATTATGCATTTTGATATGTTAAGATGGAATGCAAATTTTTATGTGATGCTTGATATTAAATTACATCCGACATGTTCTATGTAATGATATTTTGAGCTATGAACTGTGAATGATAGAATTTCTAGTCTAATGTGGTGTAGACGTATATGAATATATGAATGTACATATATTTTGATTGTGTGGCTCGTTGCCAATGGCTATAAATATATTAGCCACTGAGCCGTGTAGCTCACCCCATGATTTCCCTCCTCAAGTGCAGATCAAGAAGATCAGTGATTCTTGCAAGGCATTCGGAACTCCAGGATAGCTAGAAATCTTTTGTAGTAAGATAGTGACTATTTTTGGATGGCTTTATAGGCATATCAAACATGAGCATCTTTTGTATTTTTGTATTAAGTTGATGTGAATGTTGATATGTAACTAAAGCTTGCTTAAACATTGATTTTGTTTAGAAATGAGAATGAGAAGTTGAGGATTTGCTGTTGTGTATGATGATGCTATTTTAAAGTCCTTACTAGTTGAATAGATATGAAGAGATATTGAAATTTGAAATCTTTCATAGGTGTGTAGAAATTGTTTCTGAATTCAAAGGAAAAACTGTATCGATTTAGGTAGAATTAGCATAGTCGTCTTCATGAAAGTTGTAGTTTATCCTCTTAGACGAATCGTCTGTGATGTTGTCGTCTTCGTTTATGATGACATCAGTTTCGTCTGTAAAGACGAATCGTCTGTGATGACGTCAGCTTCGTCTGTAAAGACGAATCATCTGTGATGATGTCATCTTCGTCTATTATGACGTCATCTTCGCCTGTAAAGGCGAATCGTCTGTGATGACGTCAGCTTCGTCTATGATGACATCAGCTTCATCTATAAAGATGAATCGTCTGTAATGACGTCATCTTCGTCTATGATCATTTCTTCTACTTTTTCTCTCCATCTGTCTTCTGCTTCTTGCTTCGTCTACCTTTGTGCTTCGTCTGTCTTTTGTTTTCGTTTTATCTCTGAACAGTTGGGCTCCGAAAACGGGGTCCAACAATGATAGAAGACTATGCCATAGCCCTCGATCGTGGCCTAACTACCACTATTGTGACAAAAAGGTTTGATGCAGGCCATGATCGTGGCAGGCAGGGCCAAGATCATGGCCTGTGTCGGGTAGACGTGCAAATAAGAGAAAATGTCAAGTGTTGAGAGATTTTTTGGACCTTTTTGACCCCAAAAAAACCCAAGGGCTATTTAAGACATAAATGGTATTTAAAGAATAGGAAGAACACAAGAGAGGGAGTTTTTGCATCAACCACAATTTTGAAACCTTAGAGAGTTTTATCGAGTGATTGAGAAAGAAATGAAGGAAAGGAGACGTGGAGAAAAAGCCTACGCGAAGTACTTCCTAGAATAGGAGGTTTTGTTATTGACTTCGTCATCCATTCTGAGTCCATTTTCGGTTTAATTTCGATTTTATGATTGTATAGAATTTGGGATAGTCGGTAATGATAGATTTGTCGAGTGTTGAGGATTGTTTAAACTCACATTTGGGATATTTTATCTTTGATATTAATGAAATTTGATTGTTGCATTTTTATTGGATTCTTGTGATTTAAATTCTGCACTTGCATAATTTGGTGATAAACTGAGAGGGTGATTCGAGTAAAAAATGATTAAATTGGACTAACGAGAGCTAGTTAATTTAATAGAATAAGAATTAAACCAAACTAGTAAATTTGTGTGAAGAGAGATCTTGCATAGGTTTTTGGTAGTTTTTGGACAACTTAAGATCTAATTTAGGTTTTGGATAAATTATGAATCGAGAGATTGCAATTTCCATAATCTGATTAGAGTTTATAAATTAGAGTTAATGGTTATAACTCAAGAGAGAGTAATCAAACCTACGACCTTCTAGAATCGGTAATCCAATAAATTTATAATCAGTTAGGTTTTCATCAAAGTTAGATAAAATTCCCCTTTCTTTCAATTGGTAGTTCTTAGGTTAATTCTTGATTGGGTGTTGCTTCTGCTATTTGTTTATATTTTTGAATTTGATTCTTGGAATTAATTGCGTAATTGAAATAATTTCTTGCTTTAGTTTTGTTCATTTTGAGTTATTGCGAATTGTGTTTAGCCTTAGATTTTATGATTAGATTAACCCTTCTCGTGGGATCGATACGTTAGTACTACGCAAACGAATCGTGCACTTGTGGAATATGAAGGTTAAATTATTAAAGCTTTTTCATATCGAAAACCTGCGGTCAAGTTTTTGGCGTCGTTACTAGGGAGGCAATTAGTTTAGTGCTATAGTTTAAGGCATTTAGCTTAGTTTTTAATTTTTGTTTTCATTCTTTCTTTTTTATTTCACAAATCGTGCTCTTGTATGAACACAAGAGTAATAAGAGGTTTGAGTAGCGTAGCTGAAACTTTAGACTTAGATATCACTTGACTAGAACGAACCATTAGGAAAGCTCGGTGTGAAAAAGAAGAGGAAATCGTGAAATCAACAATGGTTGAGGAATTTCAGCAGAATATGGACTACGGAGCAAACCAAGGGCATCAACAACAGACCCTTATGAACTTCATGAGGTCAGGGTTCAATGCAGCTAACCAAGGAGTAGCCAGGTCTCCTGTTCAAGTAGCCTCATTTGAAATTAAACCAGCTCTCCTAAACATACTTCAATAGAATGCGTAATTTTATGGATTAACAAATGAAGACCCCAATGCATATATAGTGAACTTTCCCAAAATCTGTGATACCTTTCGGTACCATCAAATGTTAGAAGATGCAATCCGAATTAGGCTTTTCCCCTTTACCCTTAGAGATATAGCAACAACTTGGTACCATTCCCTTAGCCTAGCCAATGTCATGACGTGGGATCAGCTAGTTCGTGCTTTCTTTTATAAGTATTTCCCTTTGACCAAGACCACTAAGATCATTAAGAAAATTACCAATTTCCAGCAAGGTGATGAGGAATCGATCTACGAAGCGTGGGAGAGATACAAGGATTTGCAACGGAAGTGCCTACATCATAACTTACCCAAGGAATTCCTCTTGCAAACATTCTACAATGGAGTAAACCCACCGATGATGTAACATCCTGTTTCCATACAAAGGGTTAGAACCCTTAATTTCTGTAAATGAGAAATAGTAATGAGAGAATAGAAAAATGCATTTCATGTTCATGTAAAATATTAGCATACACACACGTGATTGTTGAAAATTGCACACATTACAATGATTGTTCATGAACTCATTTGACATTTACCGGGTATAATTGATTTATGAATGTGATTATATGGTGAATTGTGGATAATATGTCTTGAAAATTGATTTGGTGTGTATAATTATTGATTTATAATTTTTGGTAAAAATTTGGGAAATGTCTGAATTTTATATGTATTTTGGAAGGAAAAATGCCAAGTGGCAGGACAATTGATAAATGGTAGTAGAATTAAGTGTCAAATGGTAGTAGAAATAATTGATACGTGATATTAGGATTTAATGACAAATATCATTGAAATTTGGTAGACAATTGAACTAAAAATTGGAGACAAATTGACTAGTATTTAAGAAAACCAAGGGAGACCATAGGAAGTGGACATATGGCAAGTGACAAGTGACAAGTGTCACTTGCCAAGCCATGCATCCATCCCCTACGACACTCTCTCCCAAGTGAAAGACCATTTTCATTTTTATTTGTCTTTCACTTTATTCATTTGCTCTCACCTTTTGTTAATTTCTCTTATCATCTTCTTCAATCTTCTTCATCTACGATACTCATTTCTCACCCTCTCAAAGTGAACCTTGTTCTCACCTTTCACTTGCTACTTTCATTTTGTTATCTTCTTCATTGTCACTAAAAGACCTAACCCTAGAACCTTTTTTCTCCTTACAATGGTGATGATCATGTGGTTTAAGGAAAGCTAGGGTTAAGTGAGTTTTTGAAGATCTTGAATTAAATAAGTGAGTATAAGCATTACTCTTCTTTATTTGTTGAATGAAACATGTTTTAATGATAGTTAAGAGTTAAATGATCATAAAAATGAGGATATGTACATGCTGAAATGTGAATGAGAAATTTGGGTAGGTCCATGGCTTGCTTTTACATATATGATGATCAAAATTTCATAAGTTGTTTTTGAGATGATTTGAGTCAAAATGATCATTGAAATGATGTAGAATGGATGGTTTTTATGTTATGTTTTCTTAATGTATAATGTGTATCTCTTTGATTGTTATAGAGATGAGTTAAAATGAGTTTGAAGCTAATGAAAAGGAGTACTATGGTGTCTTGAAATGGAACGAATTAGTGTGATAGTTTAGAAGTGAAATGAATGTGATAATGGAGTAAGATATGTTTGCAGAAAATATGATGGATATGTGTATATGATATGTTCTGTTTTTGGTGTTAATGATCAATCATAGAATATATTTGCTTGTGATTGATATTGAGCTAAAATGGAATTTGGAATGAAGAGGAAATAATGAGTAGGAATGAAGAGGAAATAATGAGCACATGAGCTAGAAATGATAGACTAAGCAAAATAGATGAACTAGGATGAAAATGAAGTTAAATGTGCGCTGGAATATATTAAATGGATTGTTTTTATTGAATAGGCATCTATATTTTGTCCATATATTGATTTATAGATATCCAAATGGAATTAATTTTAATTAAAATTAAACTAGAGACATATGACTACAATTTTCATAAAGTAATTGAATTTGAATTCTATCCTTAAGGGTTTTGAAATTTGGCTTGAAGTTAAGTACTAGGTGCTGTTGAAGTTTGAGAACCGTCTTTAGTATTTTGGGATATATCTCATAGAATACCGAACCAAACTGCATAAATTATATGTAATTATAAACTTAAGACATATGGGAACATTTGTTTAGAAGAAGTTGTTGAGTACATACCTCATTTTCTTAGTAATAATGGTCATACAAAATTGACCTGAAAATAGAGTTGGAAAAGCTGGAGAATGGGAATGACTTTTGCATGAAATATGTTTCTTTTATGTGATGTTTGAGGCAACAATTAATAAGATACTTTCCTATGGTGCATTTAGGCTTGAATGAAGTTTGAAATGAACCTAGTATTATGCTTGAATAAGTGATTAAATGTGTGATTGCTTAGGGTGATACTTGAGGTTATAATTAAGGAATTAGTTGAGATTAATAGGATTAAGTAAATGGATAGATTTTAAGGAAAGAGGCATAACTTTCATTGTGGATGTCGGATTAAGGTCATTTAAGTATTATTTCAAAGAAGACTCTGAGTTCTAAAAATTCTATGAAGACTCCAAGGAGAGATTTTTCTTTCTAAAAGGTCAACATTTCACATTTTTATAAGTTTCTAGTGAATGTCCGCCCAGTGGATAAGATGTGTTGGAGCCCGTTCTCGGACCCCAACTTTCATGCAAAATATCATAGAACGTGAGCTTTTTCTAATACCAAACACCTTGACCATTATCAGGTCATCTTCTCAAAGCTCCCCTTTTAAGTTTAGCTTAGCTCTTCGAATATTCGACTACTCCATTCATCCACTTCAACCCAAGAAACCTCAAGGAATAGCGTTGGCGAGTCCACACTTTACATATATACATGCTTCGGGGTTGTTGGTATAAATTTTTCTATATACATCTAATTCAAGGTTTCTTTGCATAGCTTGAAAGAGGATTTCAAGATCTACAGCTTTCATGAAGACCTCGAAGGCCAATTATATCTTCTGGAGGGTTAAAAATAAGACATAAGGTAACCATGAACAGTAACCCAGATGATATCATGAACAGTAACACAGACGGATCCTTGTGAATAATACCACAGATGAAGTCTGCGAATAGTAACACAGACTAAGTCTGTGAACAGTACCATAGACGAAGTCTGTGAATAGTAACACAGACGATACTCTTCAACTAATAACACTTCTTAACTTCTTCTTATAATCCTTGGCTTATGATCTATCCTCTGTGATTGACTTTTATCTTTTGTGTTCACCCTTTATCGTCTGTGGTCTATCCGCTGTGCTCTATCCTCTGTAGTTGAATTTTATCTTCTGTGTTAACCCCTTATCGTCTGTGGTCTATCCTCTGTGTTCTTACGTCATCACAGACGATACTTTTACTCTTGATTAATCCTTTTCTTTATGTTCTGATGTCAGCACAGACGATACTTCGCCTTTATATTTTTCCTTGCCTCTGTGTTCTGACGTCAGCACAGACGATACTTCTCCTTCATATTTTCTTTGCCTCTGTGTTCTGACGTCAGCACAGACAATACTTCTTCTTCATATTTTCCTTGCCTCTGTGTTCTGACGTCAGCACAGACGATACTCCTCCTTCATATTCCTTCTTGCTCTGTGTTCTGACGTCAGCACAGACGATACTTCTCCTTCATATTCCTTCTTGCCTCTGTGTTCTGACGTCAG
>JAOQMS010000004.1:13229980-13244964 GCA_027563885.1 Erythroxylum longipes | reverse complement strand
AATTCAATTAATTAGAAATTTATATGAAAAGTTAATAAGTTAACAAGTTAAAAGTTATTGTTAAAATTATGAACTACTATTTCACAGGCCAAGGGCCGGCCCATGGCCCTGTCCGCTGGCTCGCGGGCCATACATACTTGGCCCGTGGCTCGGCCCATGGGCCAGTCAAACCGGGCCAAAATCGTTGACAGGCCCATGAGCCGGATCGAGCCGGGCGGGCCGGGCTCAATTTAACAACTCTAATTAGAGAAAGCAATGTAATGGCAACATACAAAGTCTTTGCTGATGTGCTAAAGTTGCAATCTCCAGGTGATGATGTTTTGCCCAAGGGCCGGCCGCGCGGGGTTATAGATGTTGCACTTCTGAAGACTTGTTCTCCCTGCTCCAACAACGTACTCACATTTGAAAAACAAGTGTGAAATGCTCTCACATTGTCATTTGCACAGGTAGCATCTCTTAGCATGATGGTTGAATCTGTTTAACCTATCAATTGTGGGAAGTTTCTCTAGGATGAATCTCCATAAAGTTGTGACAGCTCTAGGTAGATTATATTTACACTAGACTATTCTGTGCTATGTTACCTGTTCTTCACAATTCTGCTGTAACAATTTTTCGAATCACGTATTATTGGAGTCAGGGCACCCCCAAATTTTGCCATTATTTATGCTGTTGATTTCCAACTCTATGTGGCAAATGTCTAACCTGAGAAATATCTCATTCTTCAACTGCAAGGCCTTGGCAAGATTCTAATTGATAGGAATATTGTTTTTAAGATCCTCAAGTTCTTCTCTGCTATTAAGTTGGACAACCTGTCATCCAATTATCATGCCAGGAAATGGTGTCTTTGCCATTGCCAATTTGCTTCCTGATGTGAGCTCTGAGCTCTGATTATGCTTCTCCCGTGGAGTATCTCTTTCAGAAATCCACACTACTTTTTATTACATGAAAATAAGGACATTAAAAATCTTATCCCTTTCATGTTTGATTTAAAGTGTAATAACTTTTACTTAAAAGGAAACTAATAACTTAATTAAAAAACTATGTTAAAATTATTGACTTTTCGTGCAATAGAAAAAACGTTAAGCTTAAGGAGATATTATTAAGTTTTAATATAATTAAGGAGTGAAGTTTTAATATGTTAAGAATATTTAATAAAAGTAAGATATATTACGATAAAGTCAAAAGTTATTTCTTTTCTATTTTAAAAAAGATCTATGGTAATATTGCAGATTTCGTTTTCTCTATTTCTATTTTTTATACTTAAAAAAATAAAATTAAAAATTATAATAATAAAAAGTCTGTCACAATATACAATAATATAATTATCTTTTATAATTACATGAAAGATATATATCATCATAGGTATTCATATCTTTCGATAACAAATAGCATAATACATAAAATGCAAATGTTTAGAGTTAATGAAACCAAATTATTTAGTTGAGAAAACTATATTTCTACATAATTTACTAATTCTTTTTATAAAAAATTAGAGCTCGGTTCTTGAAGGAAAAGACTCTTTAAGTAGATAACGATATGATGGTTTGCTTTTGATAACATTTAAAAAGTTGTAAACATTCATAGAAATGCTGATTTTTTTCAACATATTAATTAAGTATGGGCCAGGCTTTCGTTAGAGTCCAAAATTTTTGGTTGTATCAATAGACGGGTAAGTCCTAAGCGTACTTACACCAGCGCGTCTCTTTATTGTAATTTTTAATTATTTTTAAGTAAAAATAAAAACATATTTATTTGTTAATGTTGGTATAAGTTAATAATTTAAAACTAAAATTTATTAATTAATTAATATTTACTTTAAATATATTTTAATTATTAAATCAAAGTTTATTTAAATTATATATTTTGAAGATATATTAAATTTAATTAAACCTTTTTTTCGAAGACAAGTCAACTTTAAGCTACCAAATCTTGCAACTAATGAGAAGGCCATATGGAGTAAAGGAAAGCACGTACTTTGTCACACTCTCTACCTTCGAAAGGTGCCTAAAGGACGAGTTAGGCGTTGATGAGCACATTTGACTATTCAGCTCAAGCATAACCGCGCAATTATCAAGGGCAAATTCTACTATTGGGCTAACAACTTATCGTGTGGGCCTCTTGCTAAAGGCTCGGAATGTTAAAAGCGAGAGAAATCTCATCTCTCTCTTTTGTTTTTTACGTCTTCATGTCCCTACCAAATGGCGATGTAAAGTTCAAAATCAAAAGGGAATCTTATCAACTTGTTTTTAGGTAATAATAAATCAGGTTAAACAAAATAAAAAACTTTTTGTATTTTTTATAAATATTGAAAGCAGAAAGAAATTAAAATAAAAATAAAAGATCTCAAATAAATATATATTTTTATAAACTTTGAAAATAAAAATAAACAGTCCACAAACATAAAGACCTTAAAAAAAAATTTTAGAAAGAAGAACCCTTCTTCCATGTCTTTGTTTTCAGTTCCTGAAAATTTTAAATTTAAGTGGTATAATTTATCATCGCACCTAGTCCGAAATTTCGCAATAAAGTGGGGTCTGGAGAGATCTGATAGTATGCAGCCTTACCCTTACAGAGTAGAGAGGTTATTTCCAGTAGACCCACATGCAAATGTGACAATGAAAAAAGAAATGATGCAGGTTAAAAGAGTAGCTATGTAAAACTGATATGCTAAAAAAAGTATGTAAATAAAATTAAAATTATTGAATAAATAAGTAGAATAAAATAGACTAAAAGAAAAGATTGATGTATCAATGCAGAATTAACGTGAAAAAGAGTAAACACATACTTGCTTGGGACGACGACCGTGTGACACTTCTAACACCCAAAAAACTCCTGAACTGCATGCTTCTATAAGTGTAACTTGGCCCACACTACAAACTATAAACTACAAAGCTCCTAAATAGACACTCTCTCCCCTCACCTAAGTCTAGTACAATGCAGCTCTCTTCAGTTTCACTCCCCTCCTTACTATTACTTATCCTCTTTCTTACGACCACTACTCTGTCCAACGCACACAACATTACCCGCCTTCTCGCAGAACACCCAAATTCCTCCACCTTTAACCACTATTTGACTGCCACCCACCTTGCTGCTGAGATTAACGCCTATATCCCATCACCGTTCTAGCCGCTGACAACGTCACCATGAGATGAGAGACATCATATGACTCTAAAAAGCTTAGTGCTTTTCAAAGTCGTCGCACCCCGGTAATGACATATCAAGGACATAAACTTGCACGCACTCATAATATTGACAGCAAAAGAGTAATAATCAACAAAAAAGAAGAGGAGGAGGAAAAAAAAAGGACAACTAACATGCCTAGTTATCAAAACAGCTAAAAACCCAAAAGGAGCAAAAACTAAGCAACCGCAACACAATGAGCAAACAGAATATCAAGAAAACAGGCAACAGTCTATATCGATCTAAACAAGCATTGACAAGCAACAATCACCCAATCCACGGGAAGAGATTGCCAAAATTCGCGAAAGAAGAGAAGATTAGGGGTAAGATCTCAAACGAAACTTGGAGATAGAGTAATAAGTAGAAGGGAAAGCCAAGCTTTTGATGGCACTTTCGGAAATCAAGGTCAAATTTCACAATGAAACATCAAAGAAATTAGCAGAATGGAAAGTTAGGGTGTTAGTAGCTCAAGAAACTACACTGCGGATATTATCCCAAACAACAAATCAATACAACTAAAAGATTAAGTGACGGTTGTAAGCCTAAAACCACAACTTACTGACATAAACATCGATTCGTAAACAAGTAAGGGGAAAAAAAAAACTCAGATCTGGTCTATGTCATGGTTGGCATTACCATAGCAAACAAGATTTGTCATTCCATATGAATGTATTTACCAGAACGCCACTTCCAACTCTGATCGCTCACCGGAGAAACGAAAGCACCAAGTCCTAAGACCTCAATTTTTGAATACCAAGCAAGAAGTTACCTTTACCAAAAATATAGTATAAGACAATAATCATAAACCAAACAAAGCAAAAGTTGCAATTCAAAGTAATGTCTTGAGATATGCAGAATGCATTGGTAACTTGACAAATTTAGAACTTAAATTTCACTTCCTCTCTCCTTAGCACTTAAATTTACGTTAAGCGGTACAATTCAAGCTTCAAAAATCGAAATGAAGGAGAAAAACAACACGTGGAGTGTTGTTAAGAGACCATTTCATCACAATAACTTAAGCTGTTGTGTGAGGCCAACTTAGTTAGTTTTATATATTCTCTAACACACCCCCTCAAGTGAAAGCCCTTTGTGCTTCAAACTTGCACAGGCCTACTTTACCTTTTGCTTAATTTAATAGGTGAATGGTAGGATTCGAACTCATGACCATTTGGTCACAGAGGTTCTGATACTATGTTAAACGACCATTTCCCCACAATAGCTTAAGCTGTTGTGTGAGGTCAACTTAATTGATTTTATATATTCACTAATATACCCCCTCAAGTAAAAGCCCTTTAGACTTGAAACTTACACAGCCCACTTTACCTTGTGCTTAATTCAACAGGTGAGTGGTAGGATTCGAACTTAAGACTACTTAATCATAGAGTCTCTAATACCATGTTAAGTGACCATTTCACCACAACAACTTAAACTATTGTGTGAGGTCAACTTAATTGATTTTATATATTCATTAACAAGTGTTACTATCCTATTTGTAATTTTGGGGATGACAATCCTCAATTACCTACGCGCTAGGATTTCTTGGCCGACCAGATTACGGGTTTGGCTTCAGCTGGGATTGTCCGAAAAAGATATCAAAATTTGAAATTCTTTTAAAAATTTAATAAATTGAGCTTAACTAACCCAATTACTAGCTGGGCCACGGCCAGTCAACCCAAGCCCGACTGTTGTTATTACCACCCTTATTAATTTATTTATGAAAAAAGGTATTTTTACATTTAATCCTCCCCATTTGAGAGAAAAAAAAAAGAGTAGCAAGTATTTGAAGACCATTTTAAGAATGTAAGGAAAATAAGTGAATTCCAACAGAAGATGACGGTCACAACCGATGGAAAGTTGTTGGTGTTAGGGTTTGTTACCACGGTGTGTTCAGCGATAATTTGCTCCGGAGAAGAACGGTCCACGTGCTTGATGGTTTATAAAGAAGGTGGTGCTCCAGCGGTGCTTCGATCCCCAAAATGCCCCCGCTGGAACCTCCCAAATTACGATTCAGGACAACGCACGGCTGAAGGTGGCAACCCCCGATGTCAGTCGGCGTTGCTTCAGGGCCGCAGGAAGTCCCAGGAGGACCGCACCCTCTGCAATCTTGATCTTCAGATTCCATTTCCAGGTTTTTTTTCCCTCACTCTCTGTATACTACATACACTCAAAGGAGGCATGTTTTCGAACAGGCTGTTCCTTTACGATATACAAAATAGTTGCGAATTCTTGCTTGATTCCGTAGAATTTCGTTTTGATACTGGAAAGTTAATGCTTTTATAATAATGGGAGTTGGACCCTGTTATCACAAGATACAAATGAATTATGTATCTTTATATCAACTAAATGAACCTTCACATTCGTACTTACGTGATTGTCGAAGTAAAAAATTGCGTAAAATATGAAGATTGACATATCGAAGTAAGAAATTGCGTAAAATATATGGAATTTGATGTTTGAGTAGGTAAAGGAGGTCTTAAGCAGGTGAAGATTGGGATTGTGGCGGTTTTTGATGGTCACAATGGTGCAGAGGCTAGCGATATGGCTTCAAAACTTTTACTGGAGTATTTTGCTTTGCATACTTATTTTCTTCTGGATGCCGCATTTTCTTTTGTTTCCACTGGAAGATTGCCAGATAAAGCAGGCAAGGAAGTTTTCCAATTGCTATACCCTGACCAAAAACTGGGTCACCATGACTTGAACTTTAAGAGGTGCTTTTATAGTATCTTTCGTCTTGATTTTTGTAATTCCCACATGCAGAGTTACGCGATATAGTCTTCCCTTCTGAAATGGACAAGGAAATATAAGTCGGTGTATTGAGATGGATAACCTTTTTTTTTTTTCAATAATTTCTGTGCTTCTAAATTCCAGCATTATAAAATATTAGTCTTCCTGTTATGGAAGCAAAATTATGCTTGGTTCTTGTGCATAAGAGTACACAGGCAAACTTGACATATATCCTATCTTTTTGTGCCTGAGGAATTCCATGTCATGATCTATGCATCTTAAACAATTCTTCTAATTGTTGATTTGCAATTCTGAAGGAATGAAACATTTACAGGTTTAAACTCTCTTTACGAGAAAATGTTGACAATTCTTTTCATTTGGACATTTTGAAGGAAGCATTGCTGAGGGCAATCCATGATATTGATTCAACGTTTTCTAAGGTATGTTGAATTTATTTCTTCTTTTCGTGTTCTTTCTTTCTGTTTACTCTTTATATGCTTTACAAGCTGTTATTCTTACTTTGTAAACAAACTAAACTTTTTTTTCTTGAGTCATGAAGGAGGCATATCGAGATAATCTTGATTCAGGATCTACAGCTACCATTGTGCTGATAGCAGATGGCCAAATCTTAGTTGCTAATGTTGGAGACTCAAAGGCTCTTTTGTGTTCGGAAAAATTTCTCTCTCCTGCTGAAGCAAAAGGTTGCAAAGATCTGGTCAAAAAGTTGGTCTTGATTCTACTGTAGTTTATGCCATTTCATTATTGTGCGTTGGCGAATAGTTATATATTCTGTTTACTCTTTTATGCTCTTGCATGCTTGTCATTGAGGTATGAGAGCTATAATTTTCACTGTATGAAGTGATGGCCTCTGTAATGTATTGTTCTTTGAATTGCAGCAAGTTGGTTAAGATTATACAGGGAGAAGAGACGAAGTGGAGTTGTTTCACCTAGAAGAGACTATGACGTCACTACGTTGTCATCATCTAAAGGACTAAAAAGTTTAATTGTTGAGGAACTAACTAGAGATCACCATCCTGGCAGGGATGATGAAAAATTCCGAGTGGAAAATGCTGGTGGTTATGTACTTGAGTGGGGTGGTGTGGCTCGAGTGAATGGTCAGCTGGCTGTTTCCCGAGCTATTGGTGATGTATCTTTCAAAAAGTGAGGTTCACAACCGTCTAATTCCTTGATTGAACACGTTGACTTGCTAAGTGCATTTTCCCCTTTTTATCATTCAATAGCCTCTCCTGGATTTACTATTTTAATGCGCTCTTCTGATCCGGGGTTACTGTTATTTATCATTAGTTATGGTGTTATATCTGCACCGGAAGTGACTGATTGGCAACCTATCACCTCAAACGAGAGCTACTTGGTGGTTGCATCTGATGGTGTGTTTGAGAAGTTGAGTTTGCAGGATGTTTGTGATCTTTTGTGGCAAGTTCACATTCATGATACAGAGAAGTTAGGACTCTCAAATGTATGTTCATTCTCTTTGGCTGAATGTCTAGTTAACACAGCCTTTGAAAAGGGTAGTATGGACAACATGGCAGCTGTTGTTGTTCCATTATCATATATTAGAGTCTCTCAGAAACAGCCAAGGGAAAAATGTGTTCGGGAAGGAGATATGTATTCTTCAACATTTGGACTAAATAACATAAAGCTTGAAGAATCAGGTAAATTTAATTTACTTTGAATTCTAACATTTGTTAAGTATGTGGTCCCTTTACAATCAACTTTGTCTGGGTCCTTGCTGACCTGGCTGTTCAGGTATTCCAGATCATAGCTGTATGTTGTTGTTCTCCAAATCTGGTGTAATAAGTTTAGACCCTGCATGATATGATCTGATATATTAAAATAAGGTTTATATTTGATACTTTTGACTGTTTAAGAGTTTGTGTCCTACATACATGAACATCTTCACCAGCTCTAATTTGTTTCACCTTGCATTGTAATGGTGAATACTTAATTGTTGTGACTGACTTCTTAAATGACCTTATATCTTTTCTCAATCTCTCCTATTCAGTGTTGTTTATTTGGATTATCTAAATATAATGGCTGATAATGGCGTTTTTTATCATTAATTTTTGACAGCTCATGACCTCACTTCTGATTTAGTACAGTTGGGGCATTTAAAGCCACTTACCACAAAGTTTGACAGGTTATTGGTAAGGTGTTAATGCTAGCTTGATGATCTTTTTTAACCTGTAAATTCATCCTTTGGCTACATAAAGAGATCACTATTTGTTTTGTCTGCTTTATCAAATGAAATTTTCAACTTACAAGAACGGTGCTAACATGTTTTTATTCTCGACAGTCATGTGAAAAACTGATAGCTTTAAATTACATTATTCTCAATCTTATTTCTTCTGTTTGATTGAAAGATAAGAATGCCTATCTTATGTTAATCATATTGAAGAAAGGAATACAAGCCTATGCAATTTGTAAGTTTTAGATTCCATGATATAGGTTGATTTGTGTCTGCTGTCGTGATCTTGGTATTGGTGGGTTTTGATACTGATTTTCATATTCTAGGTCGAAGGAAAGTATGAGAATTTTGCTTGTTATTACTTGTTTGAGAACCTTGATGATAAATTGGATGTATTGCAAGTTCAAAGAAATGGCCAGGACAATTATGAGCATGACCTACCACAGGCTTTACCCAAGTCATTTAGTGATCAATATGGTAAGTCAACCTTTTCATTTTGAAGTTGCTGGCGTATTGCCATTAGGTTATCATGGTTGCTTACTGTTGTGTTCAGGTGTTGTAACTTCTTTATCAGCTGCTTCTGTAAACGGTTCCGTGACCTTACAGCATTATCTTTTCTTTGAAGTCAGTTATCAAGTCAAATGTAGGGCTGGGTTTCAGGACAAACATATCTTGGTTCTAGTAATTTCAAGTTTGTATATTTTTTGTTCTAGGTGGGCCTCTGAATTTGTACAGTGACCGGAATTTATGCTTGAACATTGGGATGGATGGAGGTCAAGACCAATGCATTAATGCTGAAAGCTTTGCTACTTTCCTCACCATGCTTGAATCGGTCCCATTCTATGATTCGGATGCAAAAACTGAACCAACAGAATATGCAATACCCAACATGAGGTTAATATTTAGCCTTTAATATTTTCTGTTGGGTTGGTTTTGAACCATGGCAGTGTTGATGTAGAACCTTCAAAGGATCTGATATGAATAAGTTAGGAGACAGATCACAATCTGATCAATAAAATCCCTGATTAGTTTAATGGGTTTCTCAATTTAATCTTGTTCAGAAGGATCCCAATTCTAGTGTGGGTAAAAGCAAGCTGTGTTGGATCAGGGGCCATGCTATACTTGGTATTTAGAAAATTGAAAATGTTTGTATGAGGGTTTGTAAACTGTTCTATTAGCATAGTACGAAGACATTCTCTTATGGCTATGTTATATCTCTGCTAGTTTGATTTTTGCTTCTTGTATTACATGTTTATCAGTCAAGACAGAGCTGTCTTATTCCTAAGAATGAACCTTGGTGACACCATTGATCCTTGGTTGTTAGGTATGCACTAAAGAAAAGATTTGGTCGTGGGTCATATGGGGAAGTATGGCTTGCTTTTCATTGGAATTGCCATGAAGATAATAGAGATTCTATGAGTGGAAGGAACAAAAATGTTTCATTTAACTTTGGTTGTTTTCGTCCGGATTTAGGAAATTCAAGTCATAGTTCTAGTCATGAATGCAATGACAGTTCTCCTGAGCCCAGCTTGTTCATCTTAAAACGCATCATGGTAATGTTTAAAATTCAAATTAGTTGGATATTTTGTCACAAGTATTACGGTCATATATCTTTATTCTATTTACTGCATGCTCCCTACATGAGTGTCGTTATGTTCTGAACCTAAATTTGATATTTGTTCCAATTGTTGTTGATAAGGAACCTGCTGCTTTTTGCAGATCAATATGAAACCATGTTTAGCTCCCGTGAATGGTTATAGGTCACACTTTTTCCTTATGTGATTGTGGAAAATTGACCAAAAATATTGTTAACAGTTGTTTCCTTTGAGTTTTGGACTAAGTTTTGGCAGAGGGGGATTGGCTTCTCTTTGTTAATTATGGAAAATGAACAAGTTTGGGGAAGAACTTGATCCCTGAAATTTCTTTAGTAATATGCTCTCTACCCTTTTCTAGACGTTCAACTTTTCTTATGCTGTAATTTAGGATTTTCTTTTTGTTCGAGTTTAGTATTAAAATTACTGCTGCATATTGAATTTTGCTTGAAGGATCATACTGATTGATTATTACTGATATCAATGTACTAACCATAGTCTTGGTTATGAGATTCTGATGACCCAGAAAGGACATAATAGGGAGATTCAAGTAGGATATAGGACTTCGCATATGTTTATGGGTAATGTCGGTGCAAATAAGCAATGGACTATTATATGTCATTGTAGTGCCCTTTAAGCTACAAATATACAGTGAAATGATGTTCTTTACTACTAAAATAGAACTTATTAGAAATGCTTTTAGTTGATTTCTTTTAGATGCTAGTGCAATTATTTGCATTTAATAAAAACGTTATCTCATACTTGAATTCTTCAGCATTTAGTTGTTTTGTTGGACATTATTGCTTTTAGCAATCTTATTGTCTTATAACTTGACAAATTTTGTCTACATTTCAAGAAGTAGATGGGGTGCTGCTTTTTGTACTTTACCAATAATGCCTGAATTCTCCTTTTGGAAATCAATATTTTGTGATAGAGTTGATTAATTTGAACAGGTAGAGAGAGGAACTGCAGTTTACTTGAGTGGCCTACGAGAGAAATACTTTGGAGAAGTTTTCTTGAATGCCTCCAGATGTCTAGGAGGTTCAGTGGATGATGGAATCGCTACTACTATGATGGAAGAATCACAGATACGTTTTAGTGATATAATCATGAACGATACAGTTTATGGATCTGGAAATATGAATTTTAAAGATACGATTTTTGAAAAGTTGAGACTGCAGAGTGCTTCTTTTGAAGAAGGTCTGAACCATATAGCAAGATATGTGGAGTCATTTGAATCTCGATTAAATGAAATCTGGCTTGTATTCCATCATGAAGGAATTTCCTTGTCAAAACTCATGTATACAATGGAAGAAGTGAAAACTAATGATGATGAAGAAAAGGCCAGGGAAGTGAAACATGTTCAAATATTGCGCCCATCAAATTGGTGGCATTGGATGAAAACAACAAAAGCTGGAAAAGAGGAGATGCGCAATCTTATATGGCAGTTGGTGTGTTTCCCACAAAAACTTGTGCATACTTTTATTTGTTCATCGAAAGTATTGATTGAGCTTACTACTATATCTACTGTCTTGTTTTTCCATGTGACTAATAGACAACAGATAGTGTTAAAATGAAGCATGTGATATAAAATTTTCATTTGTGAGTAGCATAAAAATAAGTATCTATCATATGTTGTATCAATATTTCTGTTAATTCCTTGGCTTTTATAGAAGAAATGCCTTGGCTAATATTTTTAGCTTAGCATAACAGCAGTCTTTCTCTTCTTTTTATGCCTTGGCTAATATTTTTAGCTTAGCATAACAGCAGTCTTGCTCTTCTTTTTATTGATTCAGCCCTACCACATTATTCTTCCCTTGCTGTTTTCTTTTTATGGAAAATCCGCAATATCTTGTCTTAGAAATGTCACTTTAATTTATTCAGCTGATGGCGCTCAAGTCCTGTCATGACCGCAACATCACCCACAGGGATATCAAACCTGGTGAGAGGATAGGTCTTCTTGAAAGAGACTATTATTGCATGTATTGTTTTGATTGTGATCATGTTTTCGAAAAAATGATAGTTGTAGAATTTTGAGGGAAGTCAACAAAATTTCTAATACTTGTAGAGTCCAATTTAAATGTCATGCTTGTAGGTAGTTCCTATCTTGACTACGACATTTCTCTCATGTTGGTGTTTATGCTAATTTGAGGATCTTTATATTTCTCATCGGCAGAAAACATGGTAATATGCCTGGAGGATAAGGTGACTGGAGTTTGCTTGAAAGGAGTTCCAAGCAAGGAGAAGAACTATACAACCAAAATGTGCTGTACTTATCTCCTACCCTCACCACTTGCATAAATTTGTTGTTGGATGTTGTATGCTGGGTCATTGATTGATAAACTGGATGAGTACTGATATAAAAGACAAATGTAATCTATCTGTTGTCTATTTGCTATTACTATGTCTGCTTATCTGTTCCCTTTTCTCCAACTGGTTAGGCGCATTATAGACTTTGGTAGCGGGATAGATGATTTCACTTTAAAGCATTTATATGGATCAGGTGGACCTTCTAGGTATTCATTCATCCTATGATGTGGAGAATTATTTCTATGTGCATAGTTTCGTTAGACCTAACCTTATTCTCTCATTTGATGGCTTTTCTCTGCAAAATAGGACCGAACAAACTTATGAATATGCTCCACCTGAAGCTTTGCTTAATGTTAGTTGGTACAAGGGATCAACATGCAACACATTGAAGTATGTTCTTATATCATGTGCTATTTACATTTCCCAAAACATTTTGGATTTTTGTCCTTGTATGTCATTAAACTAACTTGTTGGTTTTTCTTTTGTTTGAAAGGTATGATATGTGGAGTGTTGGTGTGGTGATTCTAGAGTTGATATTAGGGTCACCGAACGTATTTCAGATAAGTTCCCTAACACAAGCTCTTCTAGATCGGCATATTGAAGGCTGGAATGAGGATCTGAAGGAGCTTGCATATAAGTTAGATTCTCTCTTTTTGCTTCCATGCTTATTTACTTTGCACCTACTTTTGGTGGGGAATTGTAAATATTTCATAGATGATGATTATCCACGAGATTGATGAATATGTGTGCTTTATGCTTGTTTCTTAAGAGTTTGTTTGGTTCTACAGCGATTTTTGGTAAATTTATTTTCATTTTCAAATTAAGTATAAAAACTTATTTGGTTAAGTTTTTAGTTTTGATTTCTTTTAATTTTCATAATTTACAAAAATTATAAAATTGTTTTTTTTTCATTTTTTGGTCATAATATGATTTACCATTAATTAAGATATATACTATTCAATTATTTAGTATTAATTGCTAATAAGAATTATAATTACTATATTTTAATTATTCAATTTGTTTTATTTTTTATTATTGACTTAAAATTTGAATAATTGTTTAGAAAAATAAAAAATAAAAGTGACTATTATTTAATAAATTAAATATTAAAATATCTTAAGATACATAAATTTCAATTTTTAAAAAATAATTATGAAATAATTTTTAAATATCAAATATTTAATTCTAAATAAAATTAATTTTAATTGTTAAAATATATTATATAAATAATATTTCCAATGTTTTTGCTTTTTTAATCATCTATTTTAATAAAATATAATGACTTTTGTTAATATTGTTAATAAATGTTTTAGAAGAGATTAAAACAAACTTAGTTAATTAATTTATAAAAGTAACTTAAAGTTTTATGTAATATTTAATATCAGTAATAAAAGTGATTATATTAACATTAACAACCAAATGAGCTTTTGTTTTTATTTAACAAAAAAACAGAAACTAAAATCAAGAAAGGAAAATAAAAGTTACAACAGAACAATAGATGTAGAATGGTCCTTAAGCTTTTCAAATTTGGGTGTTGTATCTACACTCAGTTACAAACAGGGAGTGTTTCATTCCCTGTATGATGGAATTGGGAAGGATGCAAGAGTTGCACTGGTTTAGGTGGTGTGACAAATTTATGATTAGTAAAATGAACTTTAATCCCTAAATATACCTTTTTTTTCTGTTCTTTCTTGTTAGCGGTAGAACATAAATTTCTCTGCTGTTAGAAAGGGAAAATTTGCTAATGATTGCTCTCTCAGTTTAGGTAATGAAAGAATTTCAAGCTATCAGAATTTCTTCTTGTTATTAGCTTGCGTACCAAGCTTTTACTTCTTTATAAGTTCACTTTAACTTGTTTTCTCTTCTTTTCCAGACTCAGGTTCACTTTAACTTGTTTTCACTTCTTTTCCAGACTCAGGGCATTCATGGAGTTATGCATCTTAATCCCAGGGAGTTCCTCAAAGCATTATCGTCCGATAGGCCAAGTAAGTATAGCAACTGTTCTCATTAATTCTCATGATTTTGTTGTTATGAGATAAGATATTCATAAGTCTTACAGTTGAATGTATTTGTCTTTCTCTATTTACTGTAGTGATGATTAAGGTTGTAGAAAGTGGTGTTGTAGACATTGCCTTGTATAACAGATTGAGTTCATTTGCTAATATGGTTAGCTTTTTCTTTTAAATGACTAAAATGTTGGTAGATGGATGAAAAGTGAGAAACGGAAGTTGTCTCATTGAAATTTCTTAGTTGGCCAATTAGCTACCCATTTGGCAGATTCATGCCTGGATGAATGCGAGTGAGAAGCATTTGGTAGTTGGTGACTCACCAATATACCTAATAGATTGAAAGAAATAACAATAGGAAGAACAAAAGAAGAGAATAACAGGAGCAAATTGTGTTGGTAGTGCAACCATGTTTTTGTTTTCAAATAGGAATTTCCATTGTAAGTACTTTGTTTCACTGAGAATTGAAGCTAATGATACAGTTTGTTCATCCTACTGAACATAATTGATGATGCTGTGGAAGGCAGTCAACTTCTAGTTGGTGAGGAAGTAGTTTGCTTGCTATGGCTCAAAAAATAAGTCCAAAAATGTCTTATAGTATTAGAATATCGAATATCAGGATGGATCCTGAATATTGAGATTTTCCGACACCAAATCAGCAAATCAAACTGTTGATATGTGACCCAAGTAGTTTGTAGGTACAGACAAACTTATTATCAGTTATCTTGTACAGTTAAGGTAGTTTGATTCTAGAACCACTTCCCTCCTTACTTTACCGCATCCCACAACCTACACCTGAGTGCCCATAACATTCGCTACCTGCCAAAGAAATAAAGAGAAAACATTACCCTACGTTTGGTTGCTGTCCCCATGGGTGGGGACAGAAGATAGGGACAGAAAAATTCTGTCCCCGACCTGTTTGCTTGCTGTCCCCACCAATTTCTGTCCCGACTCCGGAGACAGAGA
>JAOQMS010000004.1:13211012-13222145 GCA_027563885.1 Erythroxylum longipes | reverse complement strand
AATTAATTAATTACAATATTTTAATTAATAAATGAATTATATTTTAATTAATTATATTGTAATTAATTAATTATATTTAATTAATTAATTAATTTTAAAAAAAGAGTTATTACTAAGGAATGAGTTTCATTCCTCTACTAAATGGAGGGAATGGAGGATTCCCCAAAAGTGAGATATCAAAGTATTACCCCTATAATAATAATCAACAACTAACCACTCACTTTTTATTCCTTACCTATTAACTCTTTCTCAAACCCATCAACCAAGTACCCCCTAAATCATATCTTTCCCTTGCATTTTCTACTCTGAATGTTTCCATTACGCTTACATATATGTCTACGAAGATTGTGAAAATTATATACTAATATAACTATGATGGGATAGCTTAGGATGGTTTAATAGTAAGGAATGAAAATGAACGCTGATTACAGGGTAATAATTTGGTATCCGAATTTAAAGGAATGTTTTGATACTTCTCATCTATCGGAGAAATAAAACCCATTCTTGCGTCGTCGAGGATGTCCCAGACGTGACAAGAGTATCATGTGACGCTTCTTTTTCTTTTTTTTTGATAAATATTTTTAATTTTAATTAATTAAATACGAATAATTAATTAAAAATAATAAATTAAAATAATATTACAACATAATTAATTAAAATATATTTTATTCATTAAGTACAATATTATAATTAATAATGAATTAAAGTATTGTATTTAATTAATTACAATATAATTATTAAAATATAATTAATTAATTAAAATATAAAAAAATTTTATTTCTCAATATTTATAATAATTATATCTATTTTTATTTTTTACTATATTCATTTTCATTCTTATTCCCATTATTTGGTATGAACTAAATGTCCTCTTATTTTCTTATTTAGTTGGAAAATACTTTTCAACATCAAAACTGCTGTTCAATTTCAGAATAATTTAAATACATATTAATTATTTTATATCTTTAAATAAAATTGTAAAATTATATATATTACTATTAATATTATCCCTCCCTTTTTCTTTTTTTTGGTTTAAGAATGAAACACGTGGTTGTGCTGGTGTATCATACAGACATGACCGGCAGTTGCCGATGTTTTCGCCTCCAAATGCTCTAGTTTAACAAGAGTGTAGGGAGAGCTCACACGTTACATTACTACGGCAAAGCTTTCCTTGCGGATTCGAGCTGTAGCCAACCTATACCTAATATAAATAAAAATATAAGTAAGCCCTTTTTTGCTTTTCTCTATAAACTTTATATTTATTGCCATAAAAAATTATAATATCATCACTAGTGTAGATAATGATTCCTCTTAAGTCTAAGAAAGAAAACAGTGCTGAATTGGGTGAAGTTGGCGTGAGTAATAGAGTAGATGGTGACAAACGTAAGTCCAACAACAACACTTGCTTGCAATGTTGATTTTTCGGTTGTCTTACCCTGTGATTGTATATTAGTGAGTATATGCATATACTCATATTTTATATACTAGTACTGTTAGTAAGTTGCTGTAGGTATTAATTGATGCTAAGCAATAAAATATATGATTTTTACATTTTACTTTGAAAGGTAAATTTTATAATATTAGTTTAAATTTTAAAAAATAACGTTATTTTTTTTTTTGTTATTAGACTCTTAATTAGACACATGACCCACACATAATTTATTTATGTCATGTAAGATTAAAATATAAAAAATAAACTCTTTAAAAGCCAAAAATAAAATAAAAGATCTTGATTATTCTATTAATGCACTCTCTATCTTTTACAATGTCAAGTTCATGCTGCTCCTCTAGGTTTTGCTCTCTTCGCTTGAATTTCTGTTTTACAAATTTGGCTTGTAGCGACAGCTCGTAAAGAGACTATAGAAAACTCATATCAAATCTAAGAACTTTGAGGCAATTGAAATACAAAAACGAGAAAATAAAATTCCTTTTGCTTAAAATAAAAAAAAGGCCATTAAATTTGATGGAAACTTTATTGGCTGCAAAGGCCGTAGAGGTTAAAGAAGTTTTGACCCAGTTGGGCCTCAGGAAAAGTGCCGTTTAACTTATAAAATCTACGAGATGATGCTGATAACATAACAAAAGAATACAGTGGTGTTTATAAGATGAAGAAGAGAGTTCCCAACTTTCAAGTGTCAACATGGTAGAAGTATATATCCTTTTATGAATTGCGCTTTTGGGGCACACTAGCTTGTTAAAGAAGGAGACTAAAAAAGGAAAAAGAACACGTAGAGAGTCTTATCCTAAGAATTTTAAAATTTTAAAATTTTTAAATCATGTGAGTTTGCTGAAATGACAACTATAATAATCCGGATTATTTTCATTAAAAATTGAAAATTAGAATATTTTAATATTACTTTTTAAAGTTAGAATTAATGTTGAAAAATTGAGTAAAAGTTTATTTTTTTTCATAATTTACAATATAAATATTGTATTGAAACTTATATTAATTTTAACATAGCTATGATATAGTATTGATATTCATTAATTCCTTATAAATTTAGGGTATGTTGACCTTAGATTAACTTATAAAGAGAGCATTTATCCGTTAAATGATAATTTATGACCCTTTTTGTTTAAAACAAGATTAAGACTTAGTGAAAATAAAAAATGTCTACCACCGATTAATTTAATTTTAAACATTAAAGTAAAAATTATATTTTTATAACCAAAATTTATAATTTTGGAACTAATAATTGCCTTTGATTACGATTGCTTGTACATTATAATACATGTCATATCTTTATGGTTGAAATTTTCACTTTTCTAATTAATAGTTGTATCTTATACCATTTTAAAATTAAAGACAATGTTAACTTTTCTATAATTTGTACTATTATTTAGAAAATATTTTAAACTATAATTTAGATAGTTACAAACTCTCCGTATGAATTAGTTTAAGATCAATGAACAATATTGAACGTTTTTTCATGACTAACCTAGAATTCGAGTGTTATATACAGAGTAATTCTCCAAAAAATGTGTTTAGCTTCTAAATTGTGATATAAGTGAAATTTGGAAAACCAAGAGAACAAAATTATAAGTTACTAAATTATTAAATGCTAAACAGTGCTAAGGCTTAAAATTTGAGTTAAAAAGGGTAATTTTATTTAAGCAAAAGATGAATATAAAATGAAAAGCAAGCTAGAATGATGATAGGTTATGTGTGTTTGAGTGGTATGATTGTCCCTTTCTTATTATAATGTCGTTGTGTACAATCTTTTCGAATCCAACTACCTAAATAGTTCTCATGTAATTGCCTAACCTACTTCGAATCATGGCCACAATCTAACTAACTGCCTTTTATGCACTATTGTTTTTAAAGCATATGTTAACTATGTATCCAAATCATAAAATTCATAACTGATTCCTATGTCTAGAATTTCCTAAATAACAATAACAACAACAACAACAACAACAATAATCCAGTAAAAGCCTCATGAATATAAGGTTTAGGGAGGTCTAGAAATACGTACAACTTATCCTTAACTGGTAGAGAAACTATTTCTGATAGATCCACAAATATATAGACACACACACGCACACACAGACACACACAGAGAACAAGGTAAAAAAAAACACGTTATTATAAGAAAACGTTTAGGCTATGTAGGGAATAGTTTCAACTAAATAACTAATGGGAAGAACTACATATAAAGATAACACTAAATACAAGATATACAAATCGAAGGAAAAGGTCTAAAAGTGCTATAAAAAAAAAATCTCTAGGTGAGATCTTCTACCTGTATCCTAGTATGCCAAAGTTTTTTATTAAGGGTTACATGAGTGGTAAGTTCTAGCTGAGTCGTATCATTCTTGATTACCTCCTCCTAGCTCTTCTTAGGCCTTTCTTTTTTCCTCTTATAGTCCCTAAATACAATCTTCTCACATCTTCTCACTATAGTATCATTTTTTCTCCTTTTAATATGTCTGAACCACTTAAGCTTTGTCTCTCTTAATTTTTCATGAATAATAACCACCTTTAATTTATGTCTTATCATTGCATTCCTGACCTTATCTCTTTTAATAAGGTCTCACATCCAATGGAGCATCCTCATCTCCACTGCTATTAACGTATGACTATCCACCTATTTGATCAGCCAATATTCTGCCCCATAGAGCATGAATAGCCAAATCATTACATGATATAATTTACCTTTGAGCTTGAATAGTATCTTCTTGTCACTTAAAACTCCTGATGCATTTCTCCATTTAATCCACCCTAATCTGATACAGTGAGTAATGTTCTCATTGATCTCTCTATTGCTTCAGGTGATAGATCCTAGATACTTAAAATAACTTTCTATGGTATAACTTTTGAACTAATCTTTACCTCCACATCGGAAGCTACCTTATGGCCCAAAAAGTTGCATTTTAAGTACTAAGGCTTAGTCCTGTTCATTAGGCCTTTTCATCTGTGGGATAAATAGGTTGGATTTCACCCATATTATCAACAATTTCCCCTATATGTATTTGATTGAACAAACTAAATGTATAGTATTGGAGACCTTTTAGAATCCTTAAAAAAGAGTTCAAAGTTGTTAATTAAATTCTTAAATATGGACTAGTGGTTTTGGGAAGTTCAAGAACCAAGAAGAATCTGACTAAAAGAATAAACCTAGAAGTATCATTAAGATAACCTTCATACAACCCTTAGCCAAAAAGAGTCCTCGATTGAAAGGTAGCATTGGGCACAAGGGTTGTATAAAGACTCCTTCGTGTTTAAAGCTCTTAATTACCCACTCGTTTTGGAAGCTAACAGATTTATTCTATTTGAATTTCAAACTCCCATTTCTCCTCTAGGTTTTGCTTATTTTGCTATAAATTCTCCCCATTCTCAACCATTTGCTACTTTAAACCCCATTCTATCTTCGTCTTCCATACTAGCTATATGTCTCTTCCTTCTTTTCCTTACAAATTCCTTTCCAGTGAATTCTTCCTTTGTTATAGATATCGAACATCATACATCTTCTTCATCCTCCACTAACTCCTGTAAGTTAAATGCTATAGATGTAAGCCTTCGACTTCTCCTTCTCTTTTATTTTAGTATTCTTCTAGTTTTTCTCATTTTTATTCTACACGTAGGCTATAAAACTAAATGAAGTCTTCATTCCCAATATGTAATATTTCGTTTTCCATACTAAGGTTTAAGAGATAAAATCCTAGACCACTATACATGAGAGATAGTATTGAGTAAATTATGAGGTGCATTGCGTTTATATGCATAATATTAACATACACGCATACGAATTATGATTTTTGTACTCGTTATAAAGATTGTTTATGCACTCAATTGACATATTCTGGGGTATAAAAAATTTAAAATGATTATGATATGAGATGTGAATTATGAATTGTTTTGTCTTGAATTTTTGGTTTGATGGATTATAATTATTAATTTGAAATTATGAATTTATGTGTGTTTTTGGATTAGAAAAAATGCCCAGTGGCAAGACAAATTGATTCGTGGTAGTAGAAATAAGTGACATATGGCAATATAAATAAATGACAAGTGGCATTAGGACTAATTGACTAGTGGCATAGAAAAATGGGTTAAAAATGGCTTGGAGATTGAGAGACAAATGGACTAGTTATTAAGAAACAAGTGGAATCACAAGAAGATGACATATGGCAAGTGACAAGTGTCACAACACTTGTCACCCACCACTCATGAAACAAACCTATATGAAAGACCATCTTTCATTTGTCTTTCATTTTCTTCTTTTGCTACATGCTCTCTTCATTTTCTTCTCTCCAATCACGACATTCACAACCCAACCCTCAACATTGAGCTTTGTTATCATCCTTCACTTTGCTACTCTACATATTTATTTGTATACACTTTGATGATAAAAACCTAACCTTTTCCTTCTTGAAATGTTGATGATCTTGTGAGCTTGGAGGGATTAGGTTAACCCACGATTTGAAGAGATTTAGAGTTAAACAAGTAAGTAACATATTATTCTTCATGGCTTGTTTAAATAGAAACATATATGATGATAGTTTAAGGATAGATTGATAGAGATAATGTGTGTTGAAAGTTATGAAATGTTGATGAATGAATGGATATGAACATGTTTTGTTTTTGTATAAATGATAAACTGTAGTTTATAGATTGTTTTATGGATGATTTTGAGATGGAATTGAGGTAAAAATGATGAGGAAATGAAGTCTAAATAATGAACTATGAAGAAGATATGTTTGGTATAGGATGTAAGGGTTAAAATCTGGAAAATTGGAAGGAGAAAGAAAAGTAAAAATTTCAGATGTTATAACCCACAATTATGGGAAGGCCTTCACGGTTGTGGGAAATGCATAGAGAGTGAAATTGTTTTAGGATGACACATCCCATGATCATGGGATGGCCTCCACAATCGTGGGAAAGGTATTGGATGTGAGTTCTTCTCTTTTGTGTGATGTTTGAACCAGCTAATGATAAGATACTTTCCTATGGTGTATTTAGACTTGAATGAGGCTTGAAATCAACCTAGTTTGAGGTTGAATAAGTTGATTAAAGTGTTTGATATGTTTAGGTTGTTAAATGATGCTTTAACTTAAGAATGAATTGTGATATCAATGTATAAAAAATATGGAAATTTATGAATGATATATGAATGAAGGTGTTCTTAAGAATACTAATGTGCTTTAAAGAGTATGAGTAATATGTATTAAGTATGAATGAAGGAAAAATTGGATATTGTGTGATTATAAAATGTTAGAAAAAGGATTGGTGAATGTATGATTGAAGAGTTAGAATAACCAAGTTTCTTTGAGGTGTAAACCTAAGTACAAGCTAGACAAATACAAGTGATAATGTTTAAATGATCATGATTCGTGTTGCCTAAAAATTCTCAAGCCTCTTAACTCCTGTTATTCAATTATTTATTAAAAACTCTTCCTTTCTTACACTAATCCAAGAGTTTTCAAAGTGGGTGGTAATAAGGCTTTGAAGCCTAGCCTTTCTATTATGGACTTAAGCTTTAAAATATACTTACCTTATATCTAGAGTTAGCAACTTGGTCTTTTCCCAAAAATTCTTCCTATTGTTCACCTTCTAGACTACCCAGTAAGAGTCCCCTTTGAATTTAACACCATTAATAATAAATTCTTGCATGAAATTTTTTAATACTGCCATACCTTGAAGTGTAAGATTTATATGGAAAATGTTGCCAATATCGAAGCCTACGATCTTTGGTAGAAAAAGAGCTACCAATAGCTGTTTCCTCGCTCAGATCTTGCAATCCTCAAAGGTCTTATTCTTGTCCTAGTCTTTTAGAGATCAGTTAATTTCAGTCTTAATGACTAACTTCTACTATTCCAGATTTCAAAATTCTAGATATTAAAGGTGAAGAAGAGGAAAAGACCACTGCCCAAAGAAAAAAAAAGTAGAAGTACCTAAGAGCCTTACTACCAAAAGAAAATTGAAAAAGAAGTCCCCATCTGATTCAAGTTTCGAGAAAGAAAGATGCCAAAAAATCAATCCGATCTTTCACTAACCTAATTAAAGAAGTGGAATTCCTTGCACTCATTACTGAAGAAACTGCCCTTAAAGGCGAGACCTTTTCCTCTTCAGAGAAGTTTGTAGAAGGCATCACTGATGATACCTCACTCATCCCTAATTTTGTTTATTTTATTCTTGACACACATTCATACCTTTAATTTTCTTCCATAAATGATCAAACTTTAGACCTGCCACTACTTGCCTTCTTTAATGAACCAAAATCTGAGAAGATAATAAATTTTCCATAATTGATATCATCACTCACATCCATACCATCATTAGTATCCATATAGTCACTAAAATCAATATCGTCACTCATAAGATCTGATAGTATGGTAGAAAGAAAAAGATTCCGTGAAATTTATGATGCATTAAGAACTCTAATTCTTAACTGCAATTCATTGCAACTTTTTTCTAACCATACTGTCTTAAGCTGGTTTTATGACCCAATTACTTGCCATTGGAGGACTTCATAGCAAAACTCAATAAGTATTATCCTCCTTTGAGACATCTTGCAATGAAGAAGTTGTCTACTCCAAAAAATTAAGCCTTTCTAAAAAGGCACTAAGAAGATTATGAAGCAGAGGAAGCTAAAGGTAAAAACCTCCTGGCACATATTAAAAAAACTAAAGAAAGAATTTGAATCCTTAGATAATCAAGTTGCTAAGCATTAAAAAGCCATCAAGTTGATTATGCAAAAGCAGGAGACTTTAAAGCAAGGTGGTAAGCAACTTAACCAAGAATTTAACGAGGTTAAGTAGACGACTAAAAGGCTTGAAAAATTACTGATGTTACAAAAGGAAGAATTCAGCCTTTGGAAATAACTAGTCTAGAAATCTAAAGAAGATCAATTTTCATGCATTAAATAATAGGGTGAGATATGATCTTTTGATTTGGATCAACTTTAAATTCACTACATCCTTCATGAAAATTTTATTGGCCATAGATTGGCCTATTTGGATTTGAATATCAAACAATTACTAATTTAATAATTTTTTTAGTTTTCATTAATTACTGAAGAATTTTATTCTTTTTTTTGCACCCTATCTCTCCCACAGAGTAGGCACATAACGTTTCAAATACTTTTGATTAATAAAACATTTATAAGGTTCACCTTCTAGGCTAAATAGCCAATAGGATTTACTTTTCAGCTGTAAATTTTGAATGGCCCTTCCTAATTAGGGGACTATTTTTCCTATTATTGGAAAAATCACTTTCTACACCATATAACCTTTTTGGAATTGCCGTTTATAAACTCTCTTATTATAAAACTTTGCCACCTTTTCTTTTTGTCTAATCATGTTATTCAAAAGCAGGAGACAAACTTCATCTAAATCCTCTAATTCCATCATCATTGCATTAGAATACTCAAATGTCTTTAAAGCATTATGCTTATCCACTCTTAAACATGGGATTAGTACTTCTACAAGGAAAAAAACATCCTGGTCATATGTTAGAGTAAAAGGACTAACCTTTGTAGTATGTATCTAGAAGTTTGATATGCCCATCAAGTCTAAGAAAAAATCCTATCCCACTAAAGGATTGTCCTCTAACATCTTCTCTAGGATTTCAATGACTACTTTATTCGATGCTTCAGCTTGTCCATTAGCCTGAGCTAAAAAGGAGTTGAATTCAATAATTGTATGTCATAATTCACGGCAAAGTCTTTAACCTCCACATTTGTTAACATAGTCCCCTGGTCACTCTTTATTGATTATAGAATTCTAAATCGATGAATAATTTATCCCTTAAGAATTTCACTATATCAGCTTATTCAACCTTTTTAATAGGTTAAACCACCACTCATTTTGTAAAATAATCTATTGCCAACAAAATAAAATTATAACCTTTAGAGAAAGGTGGATATTTATTTTAATAAGGCCAATGGCTCAACCCCTAAAATGTCATGACATAATTATATGGTGCAACTTAGATGCTATAATTTGCTATATTATTCCATACTTTTAGCATTGTTGGCACCCTTTTGCACATGAAATACAATCCTTTAATATTGAAGGCCAATATTAAGTTAATGAGCCACCTCATCTTAATTCTAGATTGATGAGCCTCTTATATCCTTATATGAACCTGCATCATTACTATCAATGCCTTAGGCATCCTTAAACATCTTTAAAAAGTCCATCACTGCCTTGTTAAAATAAGACTCCCTCAACTAGCACAAACTTGAGTGCTAGTAATTTAATTCTATGAAGCACCTTTTTATTGGGGTATTTTAAAAAGTTTTTAATTCCTTCTTTCCAATCCTGAGCGAATTCTTTATTGATATTGAAATTTTTTAAAGAAATCCCCTTTTTTATAGATATGAATTTTGTTTTATAACAACTTATTTATGAACGAGCTCCTTAGAAATCCTCAATCGAGAGACAATTTGAGAAAGTTCATTCACTTTCCAATTATCTTCCTAAGGAATATGTTGAAATTCAATCTTATTAAAAATTCTAATAATTGAACGACAACAGTGTAATAATGTGATAACATTTACTACCTACATAATACCAATTGAGAACCTCCCATAATGAGTACTTATTTAGTCTCGAGATCTACTAGAAGTTCTAACCTAGTTATTAAGCCCTCATATTCAGCCTAAGTTGTTGGAACCCCTCCCCGGGCAGGTCATGGGCCCGACGTTCTACGTGACATCTGGACGCGTGTCCCACGAGGGAGGAATTCCCCACCAGGTCAAACTTAAGCAAAACAAATTCGTTTAACCTACCTCTGAACAAAATCTGAGGTAGATCATAAGAAAATTCAATAAAATGTTGATCCCGGGAAAATGCGTGGTGGGATCGTAAAATAAGTATAGACATTAAAATAAGTCAATCAAGAACAAAAATTTCAGAGAAATATTTAATAAACAATTTTATAGATAGCAATGATTTAATTAAAAAGGCTAATTATGCCTATCATGTGCCAAAAATAATCTAAGCATATTTAATTTGGTAGAAAAATCAAAAGAGGGCCTTTTGGAAAAGTCAGTAGAGAAAAGAAACAAATAAAATAATATATTTGGCTGAAGAAAATGGGGGGGGAGAGGTTACGATCGTTCCATGGAACGATCGTAACTTTCCATGGATTTGGAGAAGTTAAACGATCGTAACTTTCCACGGATTTGGAGAAGTTACGGCCGTTCCATGGAACGATCGTAACTCTCCTACTTAAGCTCGCGACATGAGCAGCGGAAACGTTCGCTCGCGATTGCGCAGTGCGACGCGGCATATATGAATATTTTTTATTTTTATTTTTATTTACTTTATTTCTGATTTTCCTTTTGGATTCTGACCTCTCTCCGCTCATTTGGTCATAACTTTTTCTTCCGACCTCCGATTGACCTGATTTTCGAAGCTTTGATTTTCTAAGACATTTTTCTACCTCTCCATACAAATGTATAACTTTTGATATTATTTTTGAAACTTATGGATTAAATCAAAGTGAAAGAATCGGATATTTTTCTGAACAGACTTCAGTCTTTTGGCGATATTTTGATCTGTGGAGCTCCAATTGAGTTGATTTTTGTTGCTAAACAAACTAGAGTCATGGAGCTAAAATTTTCTGAAGAAATCAAAGATCAATTTAGGCCCTAAAAATTTCAATTTTAGGAGTGATTCGGGTGT
>JAOQMS010000004.1:13192102-13210912 GCA_027563885.1 Erythroxylum longipes | reverse complement strand
TAATTCATAAATTCTAATTTATTTCCATGCTTGATAATCTAATAAAATAATTAAAAGAAAATAAAAATATAAAAATCCTGAAAGCGGGATCCAACAACTACTTTTTGGGTGGAGCGAGTTCTTTTATTCATTAAAATTTTCATCTCCCTTTTGATAACTTTAAGTTTCTGGACACACTCAAATTGGTGTGTACCTATAACCACAACTTCCAATCCTTTGTGAAGAGCCTATGTAAACCCCTTATTATCAAGTAGTAGGTTGCTAAACCTAAATGGCCGTCCTGGCTATGTAAAGGATTTTCAATTAACATAAGTGTATGGTCTAAGAATAAGGGGTCTAGGAAGGAAGTTACACAAATCAAGAAATATGTAATCCAAACTTTCTTGACCATAGTTTGATCAATTTTTTTCCTTAAAGCCCATACACCCTTCTGCTTGTTACTCCAAGTATAAAAATGCCCCTGAGACTTTAGATCAAAGGTTCCTAGCTAACCCACATAATTATTGAAGTCAGTTGAGTAATTTCTCAGACTGAAATTACCTTTAGCTTCTATTTTATATAATGTGGAATTAAAATCTCCATATAGAAGTCATGCCCCATTGACTCGATTTTGAAACTGAGTTAAACTATCCCATAACTGTTTCCTTTAGAAGGCATGATTAGATCCATAAATGAAGGAGACAAAGATAGCAGTATTTCCTTGAAGGAGATTACATGTCAGGTGTATGGCTTGCGTCTCTATGTTAACGACTCGAACATCCACCAAAGTAAGGTCATATCCAATAATGATTCTCCCATATCTGTGGGCTTGATGATTAAAGATAAATTTCCATTTTAAGCCCAGTTTATTCAATAATCTCATGTTTTCATTTCCAATTTTAGTTTTCAAAAGAGCAAAAATCCATGTTTTTGTGTTATAAACAAAATCCCTTAAAGCCGATAGCTTTTTAGGGTAGTTGATCACCCTTACATTCCATGCTAAGATCTTCATTTTCAAGCAATATTGATTTTGAAGCACTTCCTTTTGCTCCTATTAGTTCTCCTTTTAGTAACTGCCAAAAATTCTCCAATAGTAGGATCCTCCTCCTTGTTGTCCGTAGTAGAGCCAAATTTTTCCTTTTGATCGAACACTGAGTATTAGAAACAAGATTATCTAGATAATCATCTAATAGTTTTTCCTCATTTGTATCATCCATAGTAACCTTTGTTGCTTTACCTCCAGTATTAGCTTCAGTAGAGGCTCCTTCCCCTACATCTATTGCACTTCTTATTTTCCCTTCACCATCTGCCAACACAGATTTCTCCCCAACTCCTTCTAGGTCCTTTTTTCCTTGACCATCTTCCGATACCAGCACAGGCCTAGTTTCCTCATACTGTTCTACCTCATTAGCTTTAAAACCAACACCTACCAGTTCTTTATAGTCCCCTCTAATAAAAGTCTTACCTATAGGGATCCATTTTTTATCTTGAGCAAAAAGGGATGGCTTCCATTGGTATTGAACTGAAACATTGTCCTCATAAAAGGAGTCGTCAAGCCCTAATCTCATAATAGGAATGGTTTCTGGTAGGTTGCTAGAAAGATTCATATTTATACAAATTCTAGCATACCCCAACCTCCTTCTATAAGATGTATTATCATCTAAGCAGAGAGGTTTGCTAAGAAAATTAGCAATCATGCTCAAGCCTTTAGTTGTCCAATATTCAAGAGGGACATTTAAGAGGTTTACCATAAAATGGGAAATTTGCTACATGCCATGGCCCTTCTTCTTCAATGCTTGTGATTTAGAGGAAATATGAACAGAATGTATTTGTCCTCTGCGATGATAGCCTCCACAAACGTTTTGTTCTTCCAAGCATTTTGAGCCTATCTTTGGATGACTGGAAAAGTAGGTCTTCTATCCCAGAAAAAAAAAACCAATGAGGGGATTTTCCTAGGATTTGACCGCCTCTTGTAGCATTTCTCTGTCAGGAAAAACAATAGCCCGACCATCTTCTATCTTAAGGGGGTAGAAATGCAGAGGAAGGTCTGCAAAACCACCTACCACTTACTTCCATGTTGTCCTCTTTATCGATGGGTTAGTAGGGGTTGGGGAGGGCAAGAAGATGGTTATTGAATGCAGGGAAAAGCTGCTAGTACTAGTGTTAGCAAAGTGGTGAGGTATGAGGACTTGGGTTGGGGTAAGTAGGGTTTTTTCAACTGCATCTAAGGGTGAATGTGAGGAAGAGGGTGAGGGTAAATAAGGTAAATCCTCCTTGTCTGTTGCTTGTTTTGTGGTGAGGGAAGCAATCTGCATATTTTGTAGTGGTGAGAAAGTGAAAACGGGTACTAGAAAAGGAAAGTTAGAAAGGCGAGAAACTGAGTAATAAATGGAATGGACTAAAATGCCCCCACTGAAGGTTAAGGGTGAATGGGTGAAGTTGAAGGAAGGAAGAGTTGACGAAGAGCAAATGAAGGAAGGGTGGAGTGGAAATCTAAAAAGAGGAAGGAAAGAAGAAGAGTAGTAGCAATGGAGGAAAGGCAAGCAAAATCCGCAGAGCTAGAGGCTAGAGAGATGACAAAGCATTTCTCTTTCTAACCCATCTTGCCTAACTGTCTAGAAGGGTTTTTTTCCTCCCTTTTTCAAGTTATTTTATCAGATACACTTCCCCATAAAATCAGGTAGCAAATCCCCACATAAAGAAAACAACTTGATTCCCAAAATAATTAGAATCCTATATCTATTGAGTATGTTTTCAAATCAGATTCTGTTGATAAACTTTTCCTTTGCACGTGCCCATGCTTAGCCAAAAACTTTTCTGCCAGCTGGAAACTCGAATTGCCTTTGCTTTTCTTACATCTTTTTATTAAAATTCATCTTCATGTGTTGAAATTCTTATTTAAAATTAATGGACTTGTTTCTTAATTGTTCTCAGATGATTTTTAACACATTAAAGAGATTTATATCCAAAGTTAGCATAAAATAATAACTTATCACATATTTAATAATTGATCACAAATAAGTTAGCACAATTTTGATAAAATATCATATTTAAGAAATTTACAAGTAGTTAAAAGAATTTTTAACAATTCTTAAAGAGATATTTGTTATTTAGTACTAATTCAATATTAATAGGGACCACCAACTTTGAGAACTACTTTTCAAAAATAATTTTTAATGAGATAGGAATAGTTTTATATTAAAATCAAAAATAAAAAGATAGGAATATGATAACCATGATGAACAACAAAAAGGGGTGCTTTCCATAATACTTGAAAATAATAATAAGGATTCAAGTAACATCTATACTTTTTACACAAAAAAGATGTTTTAAGGTTCCTTAGTTCAAGTAATAAGTAATATACATTTTAAGTAAGTTTTTAAGAATGTGTGATTGATTGTTAGGTAATATACTTTTTTAGGACTATGGAATTGATTGTTTCATTTTTAATTATTGATCATTATGTAATTTATTGTGTTATGCATGATTCAATTTGTTATAATTTGTAAAAAAAAACTTAAGGGTTGTAATAACATTATGGGTTTTGAAAATTCATGGATTTTGCATGACATGTTACATGTAGCAGTATGCATTTGAATTATGTTTAAGGTATCATAGAGACACTATTGATATTAGGCATATTATATATGTGTGCATTTATCGTATTGGTGTCATATATTATTAGAATGTCATTAATAAGGTTCATGCATATTATACTAAGGCACATAAGGGGCATCTGTGATGTATTGTGAATACGTTTATGATGCAACTAGAAACAAGAACAACTAAGCAATATGCTTAATTTGAAGAAACACGAGAATCCACTCATAAAAAAAGCTTAAAGCTAACTTAACCTGATAATAATATTAATTAAATGAATAATACAACATTTAGAAAGCCTGTTGATAAGCTTGACAAAGCAACCCTAATTGAAAGGAAAAAAGGAAGCCAAAACAAGTAGAAAAGTTATGAAAATAGATGTTTCATGTTAGTTCCTTTAATTTAGGAAAATTCGTTCTAAAGTGAAAGTCCACTATCAACATTTCACATTCTAACTCGGTAACAGTAAGGAAAGCCTGCCCTTCTACTTCAGAAGTTTTAGATTGGACATTCTTTCTTTATAAGTGAAGAACAACTTTTTCACTTTTTTCTAACTTGTACACATTTTTCCATCCATCATACTAGGCAAACAACATCAAACTGTCAGGGAATTCCCAATAATAAGTAAAAAGCATCTATATCCATAATATTAAAGTAAATCTCATTCCAATATTGATCAATAGAAAATGGTACCTTATAATGCTCAGTTACACGAAGCTTGTTTGTTGACTTAATCTACCAGACTATTTAAGGATCTAGGTGTTTCTCAGTCTATAATCCTAGCTATTTCACGTCATCTTTACTAATGATTTCTCATAGCCTTGACTGTTAATAATCACATTAAATAACCAATCTATAATGGTACAAAGTGTCTAAAATAATTGATGAAAATGAGTTTTTCCTTCTTATTTTAAAGTCAGTAATAACTTCTGAATTACATAATTCTCTCAATCCTCTTTTTTTCCTTTTTGGCTCTTATACTCTACATCATCTTCTTCCTCATACTTTACTTTTTGCTAGAGACACCAGTTTGAAAAATGCCCTGATTCTCTACATCAATATAAAATACTAGGTTGAGCCTTGACATCAGGATTGTTCTCCTTAAGGGCCTCTTTATTTTCACCCATCTACTACTTACTTGTAACCTTATCCTCTTGGAAATGATTCTCTTATGAAAGAGGTTCTGGTAAGGTCTTTTTCCTTTTATGAGAACTTGATAAGCTTCTCCCACATAACTTCTACAAGGAGTTAAACTCTACCTTTTTCCTAATCTAACAATTCATCCTTCAGTGTAAAATTTTGAGCCTTCGAAAAAGTCTAAAGCAATAATATCCTGATCTAGTCTCGTAAGACAAACCTCAAAACATCTAAGAATCTTGAAATCATCTTCCACTCTATCTCTCCCAAATCATTACGTTGAGATAACCTTACAAATTTTTTAATGTAGTCATGTACACACCAAGAACCTTGTATGTATTGCTAGTACTATTGGAATAGAATATACTTGTAATCTAGGTAGAAATCCCTCTAAATCATCTATTTCATCTGCATCCAAGACCATGTCTAATACTTTCTGTCATATCATATCCTCTCTTTGTTCTTCTCCCAACAAGCAAAGGTGGCTCCATTCAACCTACAAGCCATAAACTTTACCTTTCTCTCTTCAAGTATCTTATAATAATAAGAGAACTTCTCAAGTTTGTAATCTAATCAAGAACTCCTTCAATAGTAAAATCTCCAATAAAGATAAGAATATCTACCCAAAATATGAAAATATCATTAATATCTCTTTGGTTTTGCAGTCTGTCATATGGGAACTCCTTATCTAGTTATGATTCACTATCATAGATAGGTTGCTTGACCTCAAACAGGAATAAGTCTCTAAATGGGGTACTTTAAGGCTAACTATTCCCTAACATAATCTCCATCATTGTCCCCATCCCTATTGGCAAGTTATCTGAATCCTCCTGCGTAAGGACTAGACGGTGGTGCTACAACATATATACTGAGACGGGAACACGACTGCTGATTGGTTAGCAAGTTATGCACTTAATTTTGACCTGGGATATCACCAGCTTGATCACTGCCCGATAAGGCTTAACTATTTCCTGTATGGGGATGCTATGAGGGTCACCATGTCCCCGAATATGCTCTGTGTAATTTTAATTTTTTTAATGCATTGGGCTAACGCCCCTCTTTTCACCCAAAAAAAGGCCCCAAGTTGTTCATAATCTCCTCAAAAGGTGCGCCCAAATGATCATCCAACTACTGGATAATCCCATGTTTCATATCTCTTAATGCCTCCCCTAGATACTCCGATCTAGGGTTATCCATAGTGCAATTGTCATCACTACCCATAAGAGTAGGAGATTAAATGTGCTATAATATTACCCGATACAATGATGAATAAAGAATAATTAAACAATAAGCTTAATTTGAAGAAACACAACAATCTACTCATAAAGAAAGCTTAAAGCTAACTGAATATGAGAGTATTATTGATTAAATGAATAACCAATGATTAAAAAATCAAATAAGTTGGACAAGTTTAAAAGTAAAAACCTTGTATTGACTAATTTTTTAGTTCAATTTTTAACTTTTTTGGTTTGATTTATTTTAATATTCCTTATTAAAAACTGATAAGTTTATTAAGTAACTAGCTATTTTTCGTAAACTAATCAGTTTTTAAAAACTAAACTAAAATAATTAATTTTCATTTAACTAATTTCTTTTTCAATTAAATTTTACATTTTGCAGTAGGTAAGGACATTCTTCTTCAATCATATTTCAAATTATTTAATTTTATTCAATCTTTAACCAATTTTATGATGATCTAATATTAGTTGAACCTTTTAAACTTTAAACCTCTTGTTTTACCGGTAAATTCTGATCCAGTTTTTAAAACATCGTGAATAACACAACATCTAAGTGGCTTATTTATAGACTTGACAAAACAATCTTAATCTAAAGGAAAATAGGAAACTAAGGACAAGTAGAAAATTTAAATAAAATAAGAAACCAAAACAAGCTGAAAATTTATAAAAATAGGAAACTTTTAAAATAGACATTCCAAGTTAGTGTGATATGTTGAGTTGTAGATGAAAAAATCAAGGCAAATGTTTGCTAGCTATTGGAGTTAATGTTCAACATTAAATTGAACTATAAACTAATTGATGTCTGATGTAATTTCTGAAGTTAATGTAAGGTAGAAAACAATCCATGCTTGTGACATGTATGGTGACTTATAGATGTCTCCAAATTGAAGAAAAAATAAATTCGTGGTCAGAGTGAATTTTTGGGACCACATTAGGGTGTAAACCATTTAGTGGTAGAGCATATATCTAGCATCTACATTAAGCAGGTATAGTATATTATGTAACTATTATTAATAGTTTTATTTACCACATGTACGTGGTTTTTAGATAGTAATGATAATTGTGTTTGCATAGCATATTTTTTATCTTTGTAAGTAAATACTTTTACGTACCACCTCACATGCAAGCGCATCAACCATCACATGCATGCACATCAACCATCTTTTTAGAGGCTCAAAGCATGCAACAACATGATTCACATATAAAGCTCACTTAACTAGTATATAAGGTACCTAGTTATAGAAAGTTACATACTTATTGGTCACCGACACTTGAAATCCCAAGTTCCTTAATCTCTATATATCCATAAATCATGCAAAATATACACACTTTCCATAAACACATTTCTTATAATTAAAAAAAAATTCTAATGTGGTCCTGTTCTCCAAACTAATGTTCTTCATCAATCTATCTAAAAATAAAAATTAAAAGTCATAATCAATTAATTGATAATAAATATGACATTTAATATGAAGATTTTAAACAAAAATAACTTTAAAAATAATTGGGTACGCGGATTCATTTCTATTGTAAAATTTTGTTCTCCGTTACTCAAATATCTCCTACAATCACTAATTTCTAGCTTGTAACCATTGTTTTCTTTTATATGAAATTATCTTTCTAGCTTTTATGAATATTTTCCCCTTATTTTATGAAGTAAATCCAAAGTTATGAATACCGTACCAGGCTCGGTACCAGATTGAGTTCTAGAACGGAACTATACTGGTACCGGTCGGTACTGGGTACCGTTTCGGATAATTTTATAAATTTATGAAATAGTCCCTAAAATTTTAAAAAATTGCAAAATAGTCCATATTGATATATTGTACAGTTGTACTGTATACTTTACTAATTTACTGTTTACATCAACCATACTTTTAAAAATCTTAATAATAAATAATAATGACAATTAATATGAAATAACAATAATTTTAAATATTTTACATATAAATAATAACCACAATTAATATAAACAAAGACAATCATCATCATACAATTATAAAATTAAGAATAATACAATCTTAATTCCATTTCCCTTTCCATTCATAATTCTAATTGAATTTCCAACAATTTCAAACAATTTCCAATTCCATTTCCAACAATTTCAATTCAAAGTTTGAAAAATAATGATCAAGTTGAAGGGTATGATGTGATTTACATAATTAACAAATAATGGTTGACATATCTTATACAATTGTTCATAGTTCATACACATATATTCATAACACAATCGTCAAGTTCAAAGATTTATTCAAAACATGAGATCAAGTTGAATGGTATAAATTTTTTGGAAATTTTTTTCCTTATTTAAACTTTTGATCTTTTTTTTCATTTTTAACAAACCATAATATTATATACACCATTTCATATTTCATTCTTAAATATATATGTTGCTTTTACAATTTTTAATTGACATTAATAAATGTAAGTATAAATAATTAAAATTTGCAAGTCTACAACATATTCATAAAACATTGCAAAACAATTCCAAACATTCAAAAATTCCATTCCAAAAATTTTCAAACCAATCCTCATTCCAATTTCCAAAACAAAACAATCAATATTCTCTAATTAATCCATTCCAAAACCGTGACTCCACCAACACCACCTTCTTCAACAGTTCAACCTCCAAATCCAATCCTCCGCCCACCGATAGCATATTCATCAACACTAATACATAAATCCAAATCGGCAAATCCAATCCAATCCACAACACAAAAAAACATTGCAAGGTTTACTAGTAATTTTTGGAAACACCAAGAAGAGAAGAGATCAACTCATCAACCAACAAAATCAAATATCAACACACCCAAAAAAAAATTTTAACCATCGGGTGAGAAGGGTCATCTCTTCACTATTCAGGTTGGGGCTTCAGGTTTTCGGGTTGTCCGTTGTCCAAATCCAGCTGTCCACCTGTGAGCGTCGGAGGGTCAGTGGTGGTGCAGTGGTGCGGCGAGGAGGAGAGGTGCGGACTTCACAAACCCAGATCTACACGATGAGGCGAGGAGGAGAACCGGGGCGAGGAGGACAACCGAAGAAGACAACAAGCAAGCGTCGGCGACAGTGAGACGATCCAGACACCGGCGAGAGAGACGGTAAGAGTGAGAGAGTGAGAGAGAGAAGGTGAGAGTTAGAGAGAAAAGGGGCGGTGGTAGCAGTCGGGGTCAGGGGGTGGGTAGATTTTAGTTTAAATTTTTTTATTTGCAAATTAGTCCTCCGAATTTTTAAAAGTTGTAAAATGACCTGAAATTTTTCGGTATGTTGGGTACCGGCCGGTACCCAACGGAAAACCCTGGTACCAGCCGGTACCCAAAAGCGTGAGTAAATCTATTTTGTTTTTATGTAAAATGACAACGAAGTCACTAGAAGTTTTAAAAATTAAAGAATCAAGTACATCGACTAACTGAGGATCCGGCTTGCCAATATCAACTCCTCATGTTTTATTAAGGGATGTAAAAAATTTTATTAACTTTTTATAACTTCTTGAATTGCACTAATTTAATATTACTATTAAAAGTTATTATTCAAATAAAGACAATATTAAATGATGACACAAACTAAACTCATAATTTTCTTTTACTAAATTATCTTATTTGGATTTTTTTTATAAATCTTATTTGGATTTAATATCAACTTATGCAATATATCACAGCTTATAGTGGTTTGGCTTTACTAACTCTTTTATTAAATGGATCATGACTTGTATCTTAACTCCTTCATACAACATTTTGATTAATGGTGCTTCTTGTAAAAAATTCAAAGGCTCCATAGGAATTAGACAAGGAGATCCACAATTTCTTAGTTCATGTCTTATAGCCAATCGATTGATTGTAGTTTAATGACAAAATAATTAATAAAGGCATTCTTTATCTTTATATATTAATTATATTTGATGTTTTAGTACTAAAGATAAAATCCCTGGAATAATTAATGTGTAATTGAAATTATGATGAGATCATAATTGTGATATTCAATTTACATTTACGTATTATTCCTAAATTTTCCTAGTTATAGTTTCATCATGATGAGATATTGTTGAAACGGTAAAACTAGCACACATTATGTTTCTTTCTTCTAAAGAAAGTACTTGATCTCATAAATTAAAGTATGAAGATACTAAAACTAATGTGTGGGTGATTATTAAAGAATAAGTCACTGAACTGACCCAACTATGAGAATCCCAAAAGAAATATTACTTATGTGTCTGTGGATTTTCTCATAATGTTGCTTGTATAATTGATCCTTAGACTTGAGAGTACTAAAGTATCGTGTGTAGGAATTACTGTATTTTAATACTACTTATGAATTGTCTTAGGATAATTCAGTCGGTAACACTTAGATGTAGTATGAATCACGTAAAGATAGTTGAGTAAGTCAATAAAGAATTCGTCACTCTAAAGTAATTAGAGAGAATGTTCTACTGTTCTTGATTAGTACTGATTTATGAAATTCTCTGGCCAAAGTGAATTGACATTTGAAAAGACATTTTCAAATATCAATTATAAATCACTTACTAATTAACAAGAATAAACATGATTGGATAAAAAGAATAGACACTATATCCATACTCTATCTAATTGGAACATTGGATGATGAAAGGATTAGATTATACATCATAACTATGCATGGACAGGTTAAGTCAAACCATTTTGACATTCCTGATTTTGGGTGGTCATGATATGTTGCTAGATGTCAATCTTGAACTATGATTATTAATTGCTTAATTGGAGAATTAAAGATAAATTAAAAGGAGTTTTAATTTATCTAATTCTAATTGTGAATTAGAATTATAATTTATAGTCATTGTCAATATATTAGGAACCTAATGGGTCACACATTAACGAGCAACTTATGAAAGAAAAATCAATTTAATCAAGTTAGACATAATTATAAAGTTTGAGAAACTTTGGGGATCAAATATAAGATATTTGATTTTATTATAATTAACTTAATTTTAATAAAATTACAAAACCACCCTAATGATGCTTCTATTAATAGGAAGAAAAGAGAAAGCAGCTAGAACTCTTACATTCTTCCTCTCAAAGGTGTTGAGAAGCTGCTCTGTGGATACCATTAGAGACTGGACAATTGAATAGCTCGTGGTTGACATATCGAACAAATTTCAAAGGATTTCAATAGGAAAAGAAAAGTGAATTAGGTACAATTTCTTATGATTCATATTGGAGTTTTTATTCAAGTTACTCGATTATCAAGATCTGCTAGGAATCTATAAAAACTTTTTTTCCGTTGCACTTGTGATTTGATCACGATTGGATTCCAACACTATCTCCTTACCTATTTTCCATCTCTATGGAAATCCTTAACAAAAGCTTAAGGATTAATATTTCAAGAGCTCCTCTCTTCAGATTTCACCATAAATGTAAAGAAATGCTTCTAACTCATCTTTGCTTTGCAGATGATCTCTTAAAGTTATGTGGGGCTAATCACTCCTCTTCTCTTGATAGTATAATTCTTTTCAAACCTTATGCAATTTGTTTGGTATTTGTATAACTCTTCAAAAAGCTCTATATGCTTCTCCTCAAACATCTCTAACGTTGGAAACTTACAAAAAATATTTAATTTGGAAGTGCATTGCTTGCCTTTCAAGTATTTGGGAGTACCAATTTCATCCAAAAAGTTGAGTTATAAGGATTTTCTTATGATTTTAGAGAAATATAAGAAAAGGATTAATGCATGGCAGAATATAACACTCTTCCAAGCTACTAGAGTTTATCTTATCCTATTAGTTTTGGACAATCCCTATTTACATTGGAGTTCTCTTCTACTTCTTCCTAAAAAGATCATCAAGGATATTGAGAAATGCATCAAAAAATTTCTGTGGTCAGGCAAATATAGTAATCCTAAAGGTGCTAAGTTTAAATGGGAACAACTCTGCTGGAGAAAGCATGAAGGTGGACTTGGTTTGGTTTCAATTTAGTTACTCTAGACAACATAGATCACCAAGAGAATTTAGAGACTATTTAATGACAAAGAATCATTATGGAGCAAATGGATGAATGAATTCTACTTAAAGAATCCTATTTTGTGGCAAATTTCTAAAAAACAAGAACACTCTTAGCCCCTAATTGACACCCTTTCTAGTTTGTGGAAATTTTCTAAAAAAAACAAGAGCACTCTTAGTCCCTAATCCATATCCTTAGAATGAGGCAATTGTTGTATTCATTTATCATAATTCAAGTGGGGAATGCAGACAACACCTGGTTTTGGTTTGATCATTGGTCTAGCCAAAGCCTTTTATATTTGAGGGATGATTTAGCAACACTCTTAGTTGGGATACCAATTCATGATATCACCATGGTTATTTCTCATAACTCTTGACATTTCTCTTTAAAAAGGGCTAATAGGCTCCTGAATTACTATCCTAACTACTTGCCTAATAGTGCACAAATTGATAATCATATTTGGATCCTCAATAGAAATGATTCTTTCGCTAACTCCTTTTGCATTAAAGCTATCAGACCTCACAATCGTTCCATCCCTTAGTTTAACATTATATGGAAGGGAACTTTGATTCCTAAAGCATTTTTCACCACTTGGTTGGATGCAAGTAGAAGGCTTAAACAAAATATAGGATCATTGGTTCTAATGATCTTCTCATGTGAGTTATGCTGCTTAGAGGTTGAATCTATTAATCATCTTTTCTTCAAATATAATAATACTACACCCATTTAGGCCAGAATGGAACATACGATGAACCTTACCTATTTAGAGACTGATTAGCATAATATTTTGATTTGGCTGACAAATAATTACTAAAGCTGGGGAAGGATCAAATATGTCTTAGTCGTAGTTTAAATTGCTTAGTATATGTGATTTGGATGGAAAGAATCCAAAGGCTTTTCCACAAAAAGAAAACTGAAAAGTATGCATTAGCAAATATAATTTAATGTTGGACTAGAGAAATTTTATGAGCTCATCAATGGGTAGGAAACGTAAGTCTTTCTTCTAGGAGAAGATGGAACCTTTAATTTATCATGTTTCTAACTTTCCCTGGATAATAGTCTTATTATGTCATTTTTGTTATATAATTTCAAACTGTTGGGCATTGCCTTGTAATCCCTTTTTCAGTACATTTCATGACTCTCATTGAATTCATTATGTTTTTTAAAAAATAACTCGTAATATTTGCTTATGTATTATGTATTATTCTCTCTCTTTTAATAACATATTTAATAATCTCATGTTAATATTTGTATCAAAAACTATATAAAAATTAGTGAATAGTAGTCAATGGTACAACATATTAATTAACATAATTTTTGTGAATTTTTTTCATAAATTTTATCACTATAACTAATTAATCCCATATCTTCTAAACTTTCAATATAATCTCTAGCTGAATTAATAAACATTAAAATACTCTTAAATTATTAATATAATATTACAAACTCAAAATTTTGAAAGTTTACGTTATGATTTTGAGGAAAAGGCTAGTTCTCGACCATCTAAAAGGTGTGTTCTTGACATTCCATTTCGAAGATTGTTTCTTCAACAATATAAAGGTGAGTTATAACATGTAACATGAGCCTTAGACACGTATCCCCAATCAAAAATGAAAGGGAAATAACGAAGAAATGTAAAAGTACCTGATTTCGATTCCATAACTTTCCAACAAGCTTTTCGAAGCCATAACGAGCGCAAACCTACTGAGATCTTCACGAGAGTTGCTCACCTCAATGCTTTAAAGCCTTTCTGTATATGTGAACCTCTGAATGGGCCATAATATTCGTACGTTCACTATTTGCTACAACAACTACAAGAGACCTTAAGCTTTTATATGCAGCATCCATATCAGGCCTCCTCACGGGCTCAATATGGGTCTAGTCCATACTGATCGTGGTCTATTTTCCTCCTAGACTTTAGGCTATTAACCTAGATCCTTTATTGTGCCACTTTATTATCTTTATCTGGATCAAATTACATAATTTAGCCAATAAGTTATTTAAAAATCGATAAAATGAAATTAATTGTTGTCCACCAAATGGGAAAATATCTAACATTCTCTCCCTTGGACAAAAACCATTTGCATTATTGACTCAAGTTTAAAACAGTTCAAAATGCAGCTAAGTCATGCTACTGTATGGTCGACAAGGTTTAAAAATAAAAATATTTGATCTAAAAATAATGAAAGTCCACCATTCCATCCCGCAAGGCTTTCAATATCGAAATATATCAAACACATATGTCATGTGTGACATAGTTCCAATATAATCATGCTTATCTAATACTTCACTAACATGAATGAGAAAATGGAGTATGGCTAATACCTATATGATCTAATATGTATCATCTTTTTCTTTATAGTTCTCGATTTCTCTAAACTTTATGTTAAACTGCATATGTGAAACTGCACTAGAGAAATCATGTTTTCTCTCACTGAATGTTAAACTGCATTAGAGAAAAACATTATGTTCTCTCACTGAATGCTAAATTACATTAGAGAAACTTTATAGAATTAAAAACACTTATTTCCCTTATGTCATGTCAAATCCATGGATATACGTGTTAAACTGTATGTCTTCTAATGACATAGGTCTAAGATCAATCTGTATCTATGCCCAATGACCTTTAAATGTTTAAGATCGACACAAATCTTAAGACTTTCATTTGTATTATGACAATATATAACAATACTATGACTGAGGATAAATGATGATCATCTTTATTGATTAACCACCATACTATCATAATATATCAAAATGTATAAACATATAAAGAGCAAATATAACAATCCCTAACTAACAGTGTCTAAAGACTTTAATACACCTATACTAAATACATATGTTTCAAATACAAATGGGTGAAGTCCTTTACTTATAAGAACTGCTAACTTTTCCTTAGTCCTTAAATGCTCCACCTCAATGTCACCTTTCTATATCAACTCCTTTATGGTCAAGTATTTAACCTCTAAATACTTAGACCCTATGACATTTTTATTTTTGTTGCTGAATAACACAATAATAAGATTATTATAATACAATCGATGAAATCACCAATGTCTGCTTGACACTCTTCCACGATACTGTAAAATCTGCTAACATAAAAACATAACCTGAAGTGGACTTGCTATCATCCAAACACATAGCAAAATCTAAATATGTATACCCTACAAGGTTTAGATTGTTAACCCTTCTATATGTCAACATATAATCCTTGGTTCCCTTTAAGTAGCTTAACACTCTCTTGACTGAATTCTAGGGTTCTATCCCTAGGTTAGCCAAATATCGACCTAGCAGTCTAATAGCAAATGCAATTTTTGACCTTGTGTATATTGGGCATACATCAAGCTACTAACCACTCTAGCATATAGAACATTCCTCAAAGCCTTTCTCTTTACTTCATTCTTTGGACACTGTGCCAAAGATAATCTCTCACCATGAGAGATAGTTGTTGCAATGGTTTACAGTCAACCATATTAAACCTTTGTAACACTCACTAAATGTATGCACTCTTCGAAAGGCCTAATAAGTGTTGAGTTCTATCCTGGTAAATTTGTATACCTAGGACAAAAAAATGCTTCACCAAGGTCCTTCATGTCAAAATGCTTGGCCAAAAGTTGCTTAATCTCATGTAACATGGTCAAGTCATTCAACTTGAGCAATATATATCATCCATATACAACAATAAGAAGATAACTTTGTTCCCTTAACCTTAGAGTACAAGCATCCTTCAACTTTGTTTTTCACGAAGACGAAAGAGGTTAGAACCTCATCAAACTTAAGGTACCACTATCTAGAAGCTTGTGTCAAATCGTATATCAATTTTCTCAATTTGCAAACCTTGTCAGTCTTTCCTTGATCCTAAAATCTGTCAAGTTGCTTTATATAGACATATTCATAAAGGTCATTATGTAAGAAAGAGGTTTTAATGTCCATCTGATGTAGCTTCATATCATAATGAGCTACTATCGCTATGATCACTCTAAATGCATCCTTTAAGGATACAGGAGAAGGTAAAATTAAAGTCAACCGTTTCTCTTTGAGTGAACCATTTAGTAATCAACCGAGCCTTAAACCACTCAACTTCATCCTGAGTGCGCTTTTTGGTCTTAATCAGCCATTCACAATCGATAGGTTTGCAATAATAAGGCAAATTAACTAGCTCCCATACCTTATTGTGCTTTATAGATTGCATCTTGTCCTTCATTGTATCCCACCATAAATTTGAACAGGGTCTAGAAACAACTTTTGTAAAAGTATTTGAATACACAACATGTCCAATATCATAGTCTTATTCACCTAAATAGACTATATAATTAGATGGGATAGTAGGTCATCTCACTCTAATGGATCTTCACAATTGCATTAGTTCTTGTACATAACCTTTCTTTGTGCAAATATGAGTTCCTATTCCTACACAAACATGGGACTCAGACCTTAATCTATAAGACCTTACTGTTTAAGTGGCAGATACAAAATAATTGCAGTATCCGTCCTGCTATCATCTGAAGGGTGAGAGGGCTTATGCTCATCAAATACATCATTTTCTAGAAACATAGTTGTTTATGATTAAACTATTCTAGCTCCCTTCTCTACAGTGAAATTTGTAGCCTTTAGAGTGGTCGGGATATCCGACTAAATAACAACAAGTAAATTTGAGTTCCTATTCTTGTACCTAACCTTTCTTTGTGCAAATATGAGTTCTTATTCCTACACAATCATGGGACTAAGACATTGATTCATAAGACCTTACTGTTTAAGTGGCGAATATGAAATAATTATAGTATCCATCCTACTATCATCTGAAAGGTAAGAGGGCCTACACTCATTAAAGACATCATTTTCTAGAAACTTAGTTATTTGTGATTAAACTATTCTAGCTCCTTTATCCATAGTGAAATTTTTATCCTTTAGAGTGGTCAGGATATTTAACTAAACAACAATAAGTAGAATGAGTTTGCAATTTGTTTTCATAAGGATTATACAACTGAACCTTAACAGGGCATCTCCATACACGAATGTGTACAAGGTTAGGTTTCCATCCATTCCAGATAATTAAGTAGGTTAGTCTTGCTCTGCATTAACTTCATCATGTCCGTTAGGTGTGGTTACGCCTTTCAGCCACACCATTTTTCTCAGGACTACCCAGCATAGTGAACTGAGTCACTATTCTAACTGATTTCATATATCTAACAAACGAACCTTTTTCTTATTCTGAAACACAATGTTTGGCATAGTACTCTCCTCCACAGATTTGACAAGCTTGATGGATTTTCCCAATTGGTTATCCATTTCAGCCTTGAAGATCTTAAATTTCTCAAGAACTTTACACTTTTCCTTAAGCAAGAACAGGAAACTGTCACGAGAATAATCATCAATAAATGTCAAAAAATATCTAGAATAGCATAATGTAGTTATTAGGGTCCACTGATATCTGTATGTATAAGGTCTAACAATCCAGATGCTTAAGTTGACCCCTTTTCTTTATTTTGGTCAACTTGCCTCTACAACAGTCAATATATATTTCTAGATCATCAAAATCTAGAGTTGGGATAATGTTTTTCTTTTATCAATCTCTCAGCTCTATCTCTAGAAATGTGGCCTAAGCGTTTATATTGCAACATTTATGACTTTTCCTTAATCAGAGGTCTCTTTCAAGTAACAAGTTCAACAATATATAAAGAAGCATGTATCTCATGAGGGACAAGACGCATTACATATAATCTATATGACAAGAAGGTAGTTTCAATATGTTTTGCATTGAAAAATAATTATACAACTGAATTATCAATGATAAAAAGGTAACCTTTTTGTCTAACACTGATACAAATATTAGATTTCGTTAAAAAAGATGGCATATAAAATGTGTCTTATAATATAATTACAAACCCCATATTTGGGTTCAAACATACATCCCCCAGAAACTGTACATTAACTTCTTCTTCTTTTCCAACCATCAGTTTCTCCTTCTTCCCTTTAATTGGCTCTCTCCTGGATATGAAGCTTTAGCAATACTAGACTAACCAGACTAAACATGCGAAGAGGATTTGGATTTCTTTCCTTTGGTTATTACAATTGATGTCGTATAAGAAGTGTTCTTTAGCTTCTCCTCTTCTGTAACACAACGGTCAATTAAGGCATTGATGTCGTAAGTCTCATCCTGCTGATAATATGTCATCACTAAAATACTACACTCTAGAGGGAGTCTGCTCAAAGCTTGGTGAACTATGCAGACATCAGGAAGAGGACTATTTAGTGCCTCTGGGAGACATTATCAAGAAATTTCTACTCTATGTTTGTCTCCGAAAGTCCACTAAGTAGATGGTGAGAAATGGATCTTTTAACAATCATGCAACATAATCTATTTGACCGATGCCAAGCTACATAAGCTATTTTATTAGCCTCCAAACTATTGGATGTAGGTGGAGGTAGCCTATCAGTACTTATGGCCATATCAATATCTGTCATCTCCATTACAATTAATACATCCTTTATCCACTTGTTCAAACTAAAAACAGTCAGGGTTTTTCTATTGACACTGTGCTCATTGACCAAAAAGGTGACTACAAAATGACAATGTAGCAATCAGCACAAATGTAGGATAATAGCTATACTTAAATAAATAAAATAATATCTTTACTAAAATCCAATTACACATATTATGAAACACGTTTGGGCTGAATACATAATACATGCAACCAGACCTCCATATAAAAATGATCAGAGTACACACCATCAACTCTCATAGCACTACCACCTTTGGGTGAATAGATCGTTTAAGGAATGGTTTTCCTCTATCTAATATGTAACATCCCATCACCATATTAAGGGTTAGGACCTAAAATTTCAATGCATGTAAGCTTAAAAAGAGATTAAGGAAATGCATTTTTCTTGCT
>JAOQMS010000004.1:13172888-13186611 GCA_027563885.1 Erythroxylum longipes | reverse complement strand
TAAATGTATATTATAAATATTTAATTATTAAAATTATGCATCAACTATAATTTAAATATAATGATAATATATTTTTTTAAAAAATTTAAGCAATAAATTTACCGACGGAAATAAACGTCCGTCGGTAACTTTCTAAATAACTTACCGACAGTAAGGCTATATTCTGTCGGTAATACACAAAATATACCGACGGATGTGAAATTTCATCGGTAACTGCTCAGCATATTTACAGATGAAAAACATGCTACCGACGGTAGTAAACATTCTGTAGCTAAGTTTACCTACGGTTAAAGAACTTACCATCGGTAAATTTAGTGTCGGAAAATGTTTACCGTCGGCAAATTGACAGATGGAATGCTTGTTACGGTCAGTACATTTTCGGTATATTTATCGATGGTTTATCATTTTCCAACGCTAAATTTACCGACGGTACCATCGGTAAATTTAGCTACAGCCGATTCTCTGATGTTTTTGTCTGTCGCTACATTCTGTTGGTAAGATGTTATACCGGCGGAATATTTGTGTTTTCTGTCGGTATTTTTCGTCGCAAAATGACAGTTTTCTTATAGTGTTATAAGTTATGATGAGTGACATATATATATAAGTTAAACTTGCATCCCTACTTTGATTTTCAATATTTAATTTTATCATATTAGTAAACTTAATTTATCTTGTAAAAATCTGAGTAGGTTCTAGAACAAAATTTTAAGAATAAGTTTGCATAATATGACCATCGATATTTGCTTTAAAAATTTATAAGAAAACTTAAAAAGACAATACAAAGCGTCTGCTATCATTAAGGATCATATGTAGAATATTGCTTTATATTGTACAAGGTAAGGGTTTGAAAAATAGATGGCAAAGTTAAAGAGTACACACAATAAAACACATGATTAGTTGGATAAAATACCTAAAAAAAGGTCGTATAGGCATGCCTTTGATAGAAATGCAAGAGTGATCTTTTATCAAACAACAAAACATAATGTTTCAATGCATACCTGAGGAATGTTAGGGACAAACCTATTTTAACTCATTTGGAAGTCATCCAAAGGAAATAATAAAGAGCTTCAACATAAAGAAGGAAAGAATGACTACTTACAATGAAAGCATATGTCCAAATGTTTTGAAGAAGCTTAACAAGAACAACAAAAGAGGCCACTAATTACTTAGGTTATTTTCAGGTGATAATAAGCTTGAAATTAAGCTTTACATGAATTATCATCATATAGTTAACATAAGAATAAATAAGTGCACTTATGGTAAATAGGAACTAATTAATATCCTATGTAGTCATTAAATTTTACCAAGTATTTTAAAGAGGAGAGATCTCAAGAATATGATCATGGACACTAATCTAAAGAGACACACCTAAGATGCTATTGGAAATGTATAAATACAATTCTCAATGAACAATTTTGGTCAATACTTGGAGAACAATATGGACAGTTTATAAATCCTCCAATATATAAGTAAAAAAATAAGATAAAAAATAAGATAATTAGAGAACTTAGTGAGGGGAAGAAATGTATTCTGTTAACTAGAAGTAGTGATAATATCACTTGCAATAAATAAAAAAAGGTTGTACACAATTTAAAAACATGCACTATAATTGGATCATAAAAGTTGGGGTCATACTATAATCAACCTCACAAATGACAAGGTCCTTTTATATAACACTGTAAAGTTCTATAGATGCTTATAAAAGCTATAACATATGATCTGGCTAGGCATAGACAATAAATGTTTGCGTCGGGCCTAGGTTTGAAGCCTGATTGGGCCAAACACTTACAATTCAAAACTCAGTCAACTTTGCTCAAACTTAATGACTTCGAACTGGGCCTGGATGGACAAAAATTGTCATTCCTGCATATGATTTATTGTTATGTAAGGACATTTTTCATCTTAAAAAAGTATTATGCTTAATCTTATGAGAGACAGATGAAAACAACCTACTGATGCAAACATAGGTCAAAGAAAAAAGACTAGTTCTCAAGGACAAAAAGTGGGATATCTACAAGACTTAGGGAACAACAAAAAAGAGGACCAACAAGATAACTAGAAGAAAATGAAGTTAAGACATTTCGACCTAGTGGCAAATCACCCAGCTAGTTGTAATAATTTTTACATTATGTTTTATGTTATTATTATTTGATTATATGTGGATAACAATTTTAAATATGATAGAACATTATTTTATTAATCTATTTATGCTCTAAATTGTTACATATGGCCCATTTTTTGTCTTTATGTCAATATCTACTCATGTACAACTTTTTATTTTGTGTGCATGGCAATATAAAATGTAATTGAGTACATTTTATTTAGATAATGAATATGTGATTCGTTTTCTTATCTTTAGATTACATTATTTGATTATGACATTGATGTAAGTTCTATGGAATTGATTACTTATTCCTTTAAGATGTCTATCTTTTAGGTGAACTTCTATACTAGTAAGCAATTTATTGTTGTTATAATAGAGCGATTGTTATGTTAAGTAATAGTTATAGGATTTGGAACTTTGTCAAAGCCTAGTAGAATATTTTATGGTAAAAATTTCCCACCCTTTGGTTATAAAATGTTGCATAATAATGTGTGTTCATTAGCTACTTTTTATTAGGTCATTTATCTAAGCTATTGTATATATAATTAATGGTCTTCAAGACAATATGGATGGCTTCATATGGTGGATTATATGAGAAGATTGAACAGTTCATAAGAGAATTAAATAAGTCTGTAGACCTCATATTTGTTAACCTTTTAAGTGATTAAATATGTGTTCCATAGTTAAGAATATATGAAGCTAACAAATGCAAAGGACTAATTATTTAGCTTGAAAAAATATATGGGTGATACAAATGTTTCAAGAAACAAGAAAGACAAATTTCAGGATAAACTGTCTTCACTAATTATAGCAATATGGTCCACGCATATTAAAATATTAAAACATTTACTTTTGTATTCATCACAACGAAAGGGTCCATACACATTACAAACTATCAATACATTTTCTTCCATAATGATCATAACATTTCAATCACTACAAAAAATCTTAATATACACAAACAATGACAGATCTAGACATTAACTAAGACAACAATATCAAAACCCAAATCCAATTGACTTCTTTGTGAACACCTTTATAACATCAACATAACTTTTGGCATACATTTCTCGTAATACCACTAAAATCATTTTTAATATCTTTACCGTAAAATTGAGATAGTTAAAGATTTTCAATATAAAAGAAATTAAAATGTAAAATTTTCATTTTATATTACCCAATATTTTAGACACCTAAAGAATCTCATTCTAAGGTTCTTTTTTTTTTGTCTAAGATGTCCTTAAAGGAGCATTCTTCCTATAATAATTAAAAGCATAAAAATGCTTTTATATATATATATGGAAATGAAAGAATTTGATTGACTAAAACCAAGCTTTTACAACACTACAATGATAATAAAATTACAAAGATAAAAAATAATCCTTAGCTAAACATAGAAAGTTAAACTACAACAATCTCCAATTGTTTGTTAATATCCTGCTAACACCTTTATAAGCTTTGTGTGCCATCAGGATCTCCCTAATCAAGCATATAGCTCTATCCACCCAACCATGTAATTCCAAGTGATTTCTAACATTTCTTTTCTTCCATATAGCATAAACACAACAAAAGAAAGTAATTTGGAAAAATACATTATCCTACTTTAATCTTTTACTAGAACCATATAGTAAAACACTTTTACATACTTAAAATTGTATTTGTGGAAGAATATATGATAATGCTTATTCATCTAAGCAACCATCAAAGATCATTTCATTAACCATTAAAATTTGATTAATAGACACATAAATAATGAGAATTGTACAATAAAAAATGTTAAAGAATTTGTAGATGAAAAATGTGATGAATACAATAATTTGTATAAAAATATTGATATTTTAAAATAATATAGAAAATTATTTAGAAGTATTTGAATAAAACTTATTTTTCATATAAATTGTCTTAAGAAGTTATTCTCATATCTTATCCTTATATTTTATTTTTCAAAATGAAGTTAGGAAATCCTCAAGCCCTCAACTTCACCATCATCGTTGACCTTTATTACAAGTGAATGATAGCTCCCTTTGTATATCCCTTAAGATCCATACAAAAACTAACCTAGTATAAAATAAAATTTAGATTGTAATAAATCCTAAAAATCAATGTGGGCTTTGAAGTATAAACACATTTGCTTTTAACCTCCCAAACTAGCCTATCACTAGCAAAAACTAGATGAAGTACATTGTGTCTAATCTTAAAGCTATATATGGTATACGAGATGAAAGGAGACTTTTTTTGTTTTAAAAACTAAAAGCAAAACAAAAGGGATGAAAGGAAAAATGCAAAAGGGAGGTCTTTGTTAGCCCCCTCCAAATGGCATAAATTAGTTTCCATTTAGTAGGAAATAATGTCGTACCTTACATGGCTTATGTAAATGTCATTTCCATTTAGTAGGAAATGATCACCACGTAAGTTCCTACCTTTAAAACACAATTATTTTGGAGGCCTTCGTTAGTTCCCCTTAGATAGAGATAAACAGAAGACTAGTAAATAATAACTTTTGAAAAGTTTAAATACTAAATGGATAATTTTTGAAGTTTAAAGACTAAATAAAAAAGGCTACCACTGGGCCCTTAAATATAGTTTACCTAAACTAAAAAAGTAACTTATTATCTTAACAATCTCCTTTAAATGAAAATATAGCATTCCATAATCCTCTCATTGATTTTACTCTATACACTCAAGGTATCTAGGTACCATTAGCTCTCAAATTAAAAATGGAACAATATTACCAAAGGCTTGCTTATATATCATACCTCTACCATGAAATATGAACCCAATGCATTCAAATTCAAAGGTTTTAACTTTTAAATAAGGTGTAATGGGGCTGAGGTAAGGTTTGATAAAAAGGGATTTTGAGTGAAAATTATCAAAAGGAATAAAAGAAATCATTGTATGAATTCTAACCTTATTCACCTTAAATTCTACTTCAATTGAGAATTTTCTTCTTTTATTTTTATTTGCTTAATTTTTTAAATTTAAAGCATTGAAACTTTAATTACTCTAATCCTAGCATCTTACTTTAAACTTCAAAAGAGCAACCTAAATTTTATACTACTAATTTATCTAACACTTTAATTAAAATTTTAAAAGTTTAATTAGAAAAAGGCTTAAGGTAGTATATGTTATAGTTATTTTAAGACCAAAGGTACAAATTATCGGCTAATGTTTCCTAAAAAGTTTTAGTCCCTAATGTTATTTATGGTATTAATTATACTTTAACGTTTTCAAAATGTTACCAGTAGCACCTTAAATCCTAACTAAGTTAATTTTTTGGCAGCTTTTCATATATGAGTCATAAATTTAGCCTATGTCATATTAAAACTAGCCAATTTGGACTTACTAGGTACTGATATGATCTTAAAGATGATTTCTTTAAACACTGGCTAAAGATATGATTTTAATTTTTATGTTTTATAAAAAGATCTAAATAAGCCACCTACTGTTATCTCTGTTACCACTTTTAGGATACAATGAGTACTATTTTAGTAACATTAGTGGGCAGTGAGTATTATTTTAGTAATGTTAGGCTACAAAGAGGTATGAGATATAATACTAGGGACTTAAACTTTTTATGCAACATTGAGGTGCAAATCACACCTTTTACCTTAGTTTAACAGAGAAAAGTGATAAGGTTTAAAATTTGGTTATTTAGAGGTAAATGTAATCAAGGTAGGTGTTTTAAGAATTCAAAATGGTAACCTAAATTCCCTTATCATTATGTATAAGCAAGTAGTAAAAATGATCAAGCTATGTTTGATAATCACTTAACAAAACAAAAATGAAGCAAAAAAAGGATAAATTGCTTATTATGTCAACAACTCATATAAAACTTGAATTTGTATCAATTTTTACACACTTATCATTTGAAAATCAACTATAAAGACAATAAGACATATTTTAGAAATAAAAAAGTTAATTGTTCATGCTCGCATCATATCTTACATTTTTAACTTAATTCAATAATTTATAATAACTCAAAAATCTTTCAAAGGCAATTTTCAAAAGGGTTAGAGATTCTAAAAGAAACATTAAGAAGTAAGCACCAGAGTATACTAAAACAAATTTAAATAATAAGGTAAAATATGATATTCATTTTCTTCCTAATACCTAAACCGTACATTAATCCCAATAATATTTATAAAAAAAATAACAAGTCACAAAATCAAAGAAAAAAAAGGGAGTATAATAGCACATTTATGGACTAGGTGGGTATAAAAGATGAAGAAGCATCATGATAGTGACTATAAAAATTAATGGAGGTGGATGGTGGCTTGTATCAAAAAGAAGAGTGAAAAGAGATAGGATGAAAGGTGACATTTCTAAGTTTAAAGCAAAAAGATCTAATTAAAATCAAGGTGAATTAAAAATGATCATATAATATAACATAACATAACATAATATAATAATTTTTCTTCGATTTTTTCTAGAAAATTGATTTTAAAGGTATAACACGTAGTTTTGTAAAGCATGAGCATACATCAAAAACCAAAGTCCTTTAAATAAAACTTGAATTCACATTAGTCAAAGCCAATCATAAAATGAGAGCTCACCCTAGATATAAATCTAAACAAACATAACTATCCTAAAAATTAGGCATGCTTGTTCCTTATAAATGATTACTCCTACTCAAAGATATATTTTTACACCTCTTATATTTAAAGATACGCATTGTAATAGCCCTAGACCACCCGCCCACAGATATTATCCAATATCCGCTTTGGGCTTTAGCCTAGCTAAGCCCTCACAGTTTTGCTCTTCCCATATCTGAGAAAGCGAGTCTTGTGAGAGAGAGGTTTCTGCACCCTTATAAAGCGTACTTTGTTCTTTTTTCTAACCGATATGGGATCTCACACATATAATAATTGCAAATAAAATAAAAATTAAAGGGATCTAAGTCTTTAAATAACCTCCCAACTAACTCATTTTTTTTAATGCATTTGAATATACATAGTGATTCCTCAAATTATGTTATTTGGCCATTTAAGAGTTCTTTCTTCTAAGTTGCACATCAAAAAATCCTTCAAAAAATGCCTTTGAAATTTTTAATGATACGACAATAATTTTAACTGCAAATTTTAGTGTCTATAAAATATAATAAATAATTTTTATCAGAGGTGGGGTCAAATCAATATAAGACACATTATTCCTTATATTTTGAGAGATTTTAACTGAAAATTTGTCTAGTATTTCAAAATTTAACACATATTCCTTTTTGAATCTTTATAGTTCTTCATTATTGAAATTATTATTAAACATAGCCTTCAATATATCTTCACCATTAAAGTCAAAATTTTATTGCACTAAAAAATCAATAGTGTTTATAACAAACACATAATGTACACCAATAGAATATCAAATGGCCTTATAAATGTTAAATTTAAGAAGTTCACTACCAAGTTTCATAATATGTGTTCATTTATCAACATCAATTTTAGTCTAAAACATTGGACTTGAATTAGAAGAATTATTTTTTTTTCCTGTATAAAGCACATACAAATTAGTAGGAAAAACCAATTCATCAGCTAGAAATAATATATCCCTAAAAACTCCTTTAAGATATGCAATGGATTCATTAACAAGTTGTATAGTTACACTTATTTCTTTCAATGGGTTGACATTCATAAATTTATAAATATAAAGGGGTATGAAATTAATTGAAGCTCCTAAATCTAGCATTGCTTTTAAAATCATAACATTACCAATCTTACAAAGGAAAGTGAACATACATGGGTTCTTATATTTAGAAGGTAATTTCTTTTAAATGATAACTATAACGTTCTCTCTCATATGGATTTTCTCATGACCTTTTAGTTTCCTCTTAGTGATGCATAATTCTTTGAGAAATTTAATATAATGAGGTATTTACTTAATTAAATCAAGAAGGGGAATATTTGCATTAAACTTGCGAAAAGTTTAAGGAATATCCTCTTCTAGCTTTTTATTTTTAGATTCTGCAACTAGGAAAACAGGAGTTATCATTACAGGTTTGGATTGTTCACCACTTGAATCCATAAATTGAGTAGCTTGGATTTGAGGTATCACTTCTTGTTTCTTGATTTCTTCTTTGATTACATATTTTGATATCCTCTTTCTAGGAACTTTTAGCTTCTTTCCACTTCTCAAAGTAATTGCATTAACATTATACTTTAGATTGACGATGGTTTAAAATAAGGGTAATTTAAAATAAGGGTAATTTAATTTTGCATTAAAACTCCAATAGGCTTAAAATAATTTCCCAATTGACTTAAATTAGTTTTTCCAAATTTTGAATGCTTATTCTTACCTCTTATTGAACTTAATATGTGTTGGTTACAAGTGCTTTAATAAGTTAATTTAAATAGGTACCTATTTTCAACGATAAGTATGGTGTAGAGTTGGTTTTTTAGCTTGATTTTTTAGAAACCCAATGGATTTGCTTTATTGATAAAATTATGATAAACTCTCTGTTCAGGGTTATATATATTTGAATTAGGGTTATACTTCATTTTTATGGACTCAGGATCCCCCAAAGATATTGACTTGTTCGTTAGTTCATCTTAAATTATAATATTGTCAATTTGATGCCCAAAATAGAAAAAAAAAACACCAGTTTTCATTTATCATATCAACCAATTTTTCTACGAGACAGGTGAGATTATGTAATTGTTGATAAGTAGAATTACTTTCTTATTAACTTTCTTTGGAGGTGAATCTTATCCATTGCCAAACTATTGCAAATTGACAACTATATTAAAAATCAAATTCCATACTTTCTGTCGGAGCTTTCTACATTAACACGTCTCTACTTACAATTCATATTCAAATCCATTATTAATAATCCCTTATAAAAATATTGTATAAAGAGTTATCATAAATATGGTGTTAAGGACAACTTGCATAAAGCAGTTTGAATCTTTCCTAATAATTATATAGTCTTTTTATTAAATTTTCGTATTTCATATACATCTTCTTAATGTTGGCAACTCGTGAAATAGGTCAAAAGTTCTTAAGAAAGTAATTTTTCATCTCATTCAAGTTGGTAATAGAACCTGAAGGTAAATAATAAAGCCAATCCTTAACTTTATTACCTAGTAAGTAAGGAAATGGACACAATTTTATTTGATCTTAAATAAATCCTTAAGGTTTCATACTTGAACACTCAACTTTAAACTCCTTAAGATGCTTATAAGGATCTTTATCTTGAATTGCATGATAGGTGGGAATTAAGTGAATAAGACAAGATTTTAATTTAAAAGCTCCATTAAGATTTGGGTAGAAATGCAAAGTGGTTATTACCTCAAGTTTAGTTCGAGCAATTCCTTCAAAATTCTTTTGTTGGCCATGATTTCTCCTGCACAATTGCTGGATAAATTGATCAAATTAATTACTAAATTTGATCAAATTAATTACAAAATTTAATATGGGAGATGAAAATAATGATATTTTATTACTATGTTACTTAAAGCTTGTTTGTTTTCATTTATGTTTTTGGTTTTTGGTTTTTGGTTTTCAAATTTAGAAAAAAAATGTTTGTTTGAGTTTTTGATTTTTGTTTCTTTCAGTTTTTAAAATTTATGAAAACCACAAAAGTGGTTTTTTTTTTCATAATCTGACTTACTATCAACTAAATATATATTATTTGCTTATTTAATATATTAAATATTAACAAGAATTATGAATAATTTAGTTCAATATTATATTTAATTAATAAAAATTATGAATAATTTAATTTTATTCAATAATTTAATTTAGTTTTGTAATTAAATTAAATTAATAATTATAATTAAATTAAAAATATTTTCAAAATATAAATTTCAAATAAATTTTTGATTTAATAATTAAAATAAATATTAATTTTTAAATTATTTATTTTAATATAATATAATAATTTTTATTGTTAATTAATTAAAAAATATTTATAAGAGATTAAAATAAATGTAATTAATTAAAAATAATTTATCTTTAAGTTTTATCTAATATATAATTATCATTAATAATAAAAATATAACGAAATTGACATTAACAATCAAACAAGTTTTGTTCTTATCCGAAAGAAAAATATAAACTAAAAATAAAAAATGAAAACTAAAAATTATAATAGAAAAATAAAAGTGGAATCAAATGACCCTTTAGTTTCTTCGCAATCTGTCAAGTTTTATAAGTAAGTGACAAACAAACATAAATTTAAGAAAATAAATATATTAAAGACAATAATCACGGGAAATACTAGTGCTAAAATTTGATGGGTGTAAAATACAATAAAAATAAATTCCCTAGTTTAAAAATATTTTATTTGCAATGATGAGTAGGGTCATATGTACATATATTAGGTTGATTTATTTCTCCCTAAAACCATAAAATGAAAAGGAAATCTTGTAAATTTAAACTAAAATGATTCGATCAAAATAATAAGGCTAAAGGTAAATGAGTCGCATCCTAAAATTTTTTAAAAGATCTAAGTAAGCCTATATTATTATATATGGTATTACATTATACTTAATATTTTTAAAAAGGTACCAGTAGCACCTTAAAAACTAATGGAGTTAGTTTTTGTCAGTTTCTAGTAATTGACTTAGCCTAAATAGCGTCCATCTAGCTAATGAAAACCTACTAGACGCTAACAAGGTATTGAAAATGATTACGTTAAGCATTAACCAAATATATGATTTGAACCTCAATATTTTATAAAAAGTTCTAAGTAAACCCCTGCTACATCTCTAATACCACTTTTTGCATTCTATTTAGGGTACAATAAGTACTGTTTTAATAACATTAAAGTGTAAAGTAGTATTAGAGATAATAATAATAGTTTGCTTAGACTTTTTATAGAAACTTGAGGTATTGAACCTTTGGACAAATAATGAGAGTCAAGCAAATAAGATACAACAATATTAGAATAATCTCTAACAAAAGGATTAGTTTTAGTTTTGATTCACATAATTGATCGCTGATACAAGTATAGTATTATGTATTCATGAATAAATTGGTTATAATTATTAATAAGCTATAATAACCTATCTATCTTTAGTTTCTTATTGAACAAAATAAACTCTTCAAATAATTATATTATCAACAAATAACCGTATATAAGCTCTTAGGATTCAATTTATTAATATCTTCAAGAAAGATAAAGACTACGAATTCTAATCGATAAATAATAAGCTTGATTTACTTTAATTAGGATATATAATCGATTATATTATTTACCATAAATATTAGAACAATCAAACATATATAACTTTGATATTCTAATTGGAAAATAACTATTTTAAAAATTAAACAACAATACCTTTATTTAATCAATCAAAACAATTAACTCAAGGAGTTGCAGAGAATATATAATATTCAAGAATAATGAACAAAGAAAACTAAATTAGATATCACAACATTTTGAATCAAACTTCAATTATCCTTTGACTAAAAAAGAAAAGAATGTATATATGCATTTTCCAAAGAAACACCCCCCTTCTCATAAACATTTCCGTAGAAGATTTGTGCCCTCCAATCCTTAGACAATCTTCTAAAAATATATGGGTTTATATTCTTAATTAGATAGGATAACTGATCAATAAATTTATTTTTATCTATAAATCCAATTATAAATGATATTCAAAATATGACTCAAGAGTTTCCTTCCAGGAATGAGAGGATAAATAAATCTTTTTACATTTTAATTATTGCTCCTATCTTGAGAAATTTTTATTAGCTATAAATTTGATAGACCGTACTTGTGTCTTATTTATTTTATTAATAGTTATTTTTACCAATTCTTAATAAAGCATACCCATTTCTTAATAATTTCTTATAGCCTTTTGTCACCAGATCTTATCTTAAACTTCCTCTCTAATTTATAACTTTGCCAACTAATATTTAAACTTTTAATTATAAGATTATCCTAACTGCAATTTTAATTTGCATCTTTTTATATAAAATCAATTAGATTTTATTAATAAAAGGAAATAGGAACATAGAGTATACAAAACTATTATATACAATAGGACTCTAGCTAGTAATGGACCAATAAACCATTAAAGGACACCATTTGCAAGTTTCAAATTTTACAAAAGGAAGGAGACATAAGGAGTTAGAGATTCTAAATTGTTATTGTGGCTCCTATCCTCAGCTAAAAATTTAGTAAGTTGGTTTCAACATTCAATGCCACCTTGCAATAAAATATGTTATTCCTTTCACGTTATTTGTAACAAACCAATGTACCAAAAGCTATTATAAACAACTTTAGGTCACCTTTAATATGAAAGGTAACACAAGAAGCCCAAGAGATGACACTAGTCCATTGTAGTCCTTTGAACCGCAACTTGAAGAGATCCAGTAGATAGTTCCATAAATGAGCAGAGTACCTACATATAAAAAGTATATAATCCAAGGTCTAAAGAGCCTTATCACATAAAACACATGTTAGATTAGGTATGGAGAATATAAGGGAGTCTTTGGTTCCAAGACTCTGAATGGTTGCAAGCCAAAGTACGAAGGAATGAGAAAGGCAAGTTATTGATGTTGATTATTGTCTCAAACTCATAAAAGTCAAAAATGGTGTTTCAAAAATGGTGGCTATTTCGGTGGCTTTCGGTGGATGCATGCATTAGCCAGCTATAACCCATTGACTTCTCTGTATAAGAGAAGCAGAAGCAGCAGAGAGAGGTGAGCAGAAGAAAAAACTAAGAGAGCCTAGAGGGAGAGAGAAAAGGAGAGAGAGTTGCATCAAGAGAGAGAAAATAGCAAGGAGAAATTTCGGAGAGAGATGGTTTTGTATTTTTCTATTTTTTTTCTTCCTAATAGGAGTGTGTGAGCTTGGGTTAATTTAGATCTTTGAGAAATTGAGTGATAAATACTATTGTATGTTCTCATTGATTATAGTGAAATACTCAGTCGTCTCCAAACTGGATGTAGGCATTGCCGAACCAGTATAAAAATCTTGGTGTTCTTGTTGTTGTTCTATTTTTCACTCCAAATTTATTAGCGTTTCCGCACAACAAGTGGTATCAGAGCTCCAGTTTTTTGACTGGGGTGTTATAGGAGTGAAAATTTGTCGAAGCTACAGTTCGTGAATAGTGTCCGTGCTACAGTACCTGTGAATAGTGTCGGACCGTCGGTGCTACCGTTACCTGTGAAAAGTTCAGAGCTACAGGTGTGAACAGTCGTCGTTGCTACAGTACATGAACAGTGCTTTGCTACAGTTTGGGGAATAGTATTGGTGCTACAGTCGTGTGAACAGTGACTGTGAACAGTACTTATTGTGAATCGGGCAAGTAGATGGTTGGAGATAAAGACGAGTCCGTTAAGAAAGAGTCGACATCGTCATCGTCAACACCTACATCCAATAGGCATCCAATCACTACTACGAGGTTAGAGGTTGATAAATTCAATAGCTCTAATAATTTTGGTATGTGGCAATGTGAAGTTATGGATGTGCTGTATCAACAAGAGTTGGACATGGTTCTGGAAGATAAACCCGAAGATATGGATGACAAGCAGTGGACGAGAGCTAATCTCCATGCTTGTGCCTCTATTCGATCATTCCTTGATAAGGAGCTGAAATACCCGTATATGAAGGAAACTTTTGCTAAGGAGTTATGGAAGAAATTGGAAGAAAAGTATATGACCAAGAGCGCAGAAAAT
>JAOQMS010000004.1:13152694-13166352 GCA_027563885.1 Erythroxylum longipes | reverse complement strand
CTGAGGCAGAATACATGGCAGTAACAGAAGCTATTAAAGAAGCCATCTGGCTTCAAGGGTTGCTTGATGATTTAGGGTCCAACAGGACCATGTGGACGTTCATTGCGACAGTCAGAGCACTATTCATATAGCGAAGAATCAAGTTCATCATGCACGTACAAAACACATTGATTTGAGGTTCCATTTTGTTCGTGAAATTATGATGAGGGAGATATTCTTCTTCAGAAGATTGGGACCGCTGACAATCTTGCTGATATGTTGACAAAACCAGTTTCTTTGCTCAAGTTTAAGCATTACTTAGACTTGATTGCTATTTGTAAAATTTGTTGATTGCCCCGTAGGGGATTGGGAGATGACCATTGTGAGTTTTCACTTCGAAAGTTTAAGCCAAGGTGGAGATTGTTGATTATTGTCTCAAACTCATAAAAGTAAAAAATGGTGGTTCAAAAATGGTGGCTATTTCGGTGGCTTTCGATGGATGCATGCATTATCCAGCTATAACCCATTGACTTATTTGTATAAGAGAAGCAGAAGCAGTAGAGAGAGGTGAGCAGAAGAAAAAAACTAAGAGAGCCTAGAGGGTGAGAGAAAAGGAGAGAGAGTTGCATCAAGAGAGAGAAAATAGCAAGGAGAAATTTTGGAGAAAGATGGTTTTGTATTTTTCCATTTTTTTCTCTTCCTAGTAGGAGTGTGTGAGCTTGGGTTAATTTAGGTCTTTGACAAATTGAGTGATAAACACTATTGTATGTTCTCATTGGTTATAGAGAAATACTCAGTCGTCTCCAAACTAGACGTAGGTATTGTCGAACCAGTATAAAAATCTTGGTGTTCTTGTTGTTGTTCTATTTTTCACTCCAAATTTATTAGCGTTTCCGCACAACAATTGAGTCCCAAACAAGGTTATGCCAAGGTTTTAGGTTTTGTTTAACTTGTATAAACTTCTTACAAGATTTATTGGTGAATATTGAAGAGCTATCTTGATTCTATAGCCTTTTATCCTTCAAAGAAGAGCAAGGAGTATTGAAAGGCATATCGTATAGAATTTCCCTGACACCTTTTGAGGAGTGAAATGACTGGTGCCAAAAATTGTTCACAATCAAGGCTTGGACTTTAGTGTTACTTGGAATAATTAGCTTTTAAGGTTTGAAGTCCCTTAGTTTATAAAGAGGTCCCAAATTATGAAAATGATCAGACTAAAAGATATTTGAAGAATGATTGAATCAGATGCCTCATCTTTAATATCTAAATGTCCAAGAAATGCCATGATTAGCTCTTATATGCCAGATAGTTGCACTCTTCAAGAAGTTCAGGTGAATCCACTTCACCCATTGATCATCTCCATCAAATCAAAGTCTTTAGAGCCTCTTGATAAGCATAATTTTACTCATCTTACGAATATCAATGATGCTAATAAGTCCTCGATAATATTTGGGTTGACAAACCGTAGCCTACTTAACCTTAGGTATCTTAGGCTTGTGATATAAACACTCTAAAGGAAATCTCTTTGTAGTTTATTGATGTATTTCATTATGCCTTTCGGTAAATCAGGATGAGAACACCGGTATATAAACATTATGATCTTATTACCTTTTTAAAAATTAACTCCAATTTCTCAAGCTACTAAAACTCCAATTTAAACATAAGCTTAATTATCTTATGATTGTCACATCCATAACTAACAAACTTAGTATATAAACATTTAAATTTTAAGTGAATTAATAAATTATTTCTCTTTATCTATCGACCTACAAGATCTAACTAGAAGAAGTTTGAGCCTCACATCCCGTTCATATCCTTGACCTTATCTTTTATGAGTTCTTTACCTTAAAAAAAATAAAGCATGATAGAATATACCAACTAAGAAATTGTAATAAGATAAAAGAAGAAACTTTGCCCCTGTTATAATATGCAATAAATATTATAGTTGTGCCTATTTAGCACTATAATTTCTTCTAAAATACCTGACAAGAAACTAAGGTTAAAAAATAAAATTTTTTGTGTTGTTTCATGAATTCCAGTAAGATATACCTTATGGTTTAAAAGTCTCATAGGAACCCCTTAAAATTTTAAAAGTCTAAAGTAAGTCCTTGTGTTAATTTTCTCCATTAACTTACTCTCAGGTGGAAGTTAGAGAATTGCTGGTAATGCCATGTGAGCAAAAAGGGACTTACACTATTAATAAACTAAAAAAAAACATGACCTGATCCAAAAACCTAATAACATAACCCTATTTTAACCTTTTTCCTCTTAGTTGGCCATCAAAATTATGAACCTCTATGATATGAATCTCATGATGAGGAACTTATCTCTTTTGAAATTCGATAATTCATATTAAAACTGTTAAGACTTTATTTCTAATGTTGATGATGAGGTAAGTTTCATATTCTATAAAACTTCTCAATTCCTTTAAGATTATGAATTTTGTCTTTATAATTCTATATAAGAGTCCTGTACTTGTTAACTTCACTACTAAGCTAGTTGTTGCTATAAGGAAGTAAGATATTAGAGTGATTTACATTTAATACCAAAGATATTAATATACATTGCTTAAAATACAATTTTCCTAGTTGTAGCTTAACTTGATAGCAAGTGAAGAACTCATGATTGAGTTTAAAGTTGATAGGTGGTTTTATGTAATGAAATTATTTAATGAATCACTACTTGTACTTAATGAGCAAAGAAGTAATAAACAAATTATCATTAATAATCTTTAAAAAGCATAATTAACTATTAAATTATTAAAACAATACCTATGTAACGACTAGCATTTGTTGTTGTATTACTTAGCTTTGATGTTGTTAAACAATTGTACATATCTTAAACAAGAAAAACTAGAAAAAAAAGAGAGTAATTATTTCATTTCACAACTAAAGGTATAACTATCAATTCTTAATGAAAAGTTAATTAGAATGTGTCAAGCATGAAGGTAACGAAACACATTTACAAAGATGAAATATGCTCAAGCATATATTTTCCTAATAAAATGAGGTATAGTATATATGAAAACTTATAGTGTATTTTTTTAGCATTTGTATTAGTACAAAATCAATTAGTTATCAACTTTTCCTACATTATCATGGTTGGGAGTAGATTTTTTGTAGTTGAACCAAAAAATAGATCATTAATCTTGGCTCTCAAACTTTAACGTAAAAGTAGAAAAAGGAAGATAGACCTCAAATCTCATATATTTGTACATTTTATCGCATTCATGCCTAAATCAAAGCCTCCCAAAAAGATGAATTTGAGATTGAGTCCACTGTAAAAATTTAGGTATCCAATACATTATATAAAGGCTCCATCAATTTTTTAACAATTCTAACCAAAGCAACACTCCTAAAAACTCATAAAATTAAACACCCGTAATTGCATACACTAAAACACTTGCAAATTCACATATAAAAAGTGATGGAAAGAAAATTGATAATAGAGTTTTATAGGTATGGATATGGGTGTTCAATAAAATATGTTAGGATAATATGGGAAAGTGGTAGGACTAAAATGGGTTGGGGTGGAAAAAAGTTAAAAGCAGGTCGAGTTATTAGGCTTTTAAATTAGACCATATGTTTTTTAATTTATTAATAACGTGGGCTGTCTTTTGCTTATATGACATTGTCACCGGCCTCATAACTTTCACCTGAATGAAAGTTAATGGAGAAAGATAACAAAAGGACTTATTCTAGGCTTTTTATAAATTACAAGTTATTCTTACAAGACTTTTAAATCACAGAAGATTTTTCTTGAAATTTATAAATCCACAAAGAAGTTAGTATCTTTTACCTTAAAATTAAAATACAGGTATCTCGAATCTCAAAAAATACAATAATCATTATGGTCATAAACCATAATTCATATGATAGTTTATATTTACTCGTGGTAGGCATCAATTGATAAGTTTTGGATAGTTGGATGGTATTTTTCCCACTTTACACTAGATAATAATTCTTCATCAACATAATAATATTTGCCTTGCTCTAGTAGTGGATGGCAAGTTCAGACCAACTATCACATTTTATACATCTCAAAACACCATAAAACACCGTCATAGGACTTCCTTGATGCATCAAATGGTTCAATTAAACTGTCAAAACAATCATAATCCGCAAACTCTAATACTGTAAGATCACTTAAACGTAAGTATTTTAAAACTATAAATAATTCTTAACACAATTTAACATATATAAACATATTTAGAATGGTCAAATTTTACATTAAGATATGATTAGGAATAGCCACATTTTCACTTTTATTAAAAATCAATTTATCAGTATCTCCAAAGTCTAACAATTTGATAAAAATTAATTCTACCATTTCTTCGACATAAAAATTTTCACTATTATACTTAAAATAAAAATTAAGGCATACAAACAATTAAATAATACACAACAAGAAAATTAAAACTCCAAAAAACATATTAAATAATTTAAAGGAACCTAATTAGTACATACTACAAACTTTCATATAAAAAAGTTCTTAAAAGTAAAATAATTGTTTAAGCACTTACTAAAAGATACTAGAGTCACAAAAAATTGTTAGATTCATAATTTCACCTTTAGTATTTGTTTCCTCTAGTGATCCTTTTGTCCCTTCTCTATTCTCCTTATCTTTTATAACTTAAAATAGCTGAAACCATTGAGAACATTTAATTAATATTTTCATATTTAAATACAGACTATGGAGGGGTTTGGTTAGTCTAATTTATTATTTAACTGGTGAGACATTTTTTAATAAAAATTTATGGTCACCTTTAACTAATTGATTGTAGGAGTTTGACTATCTGATATCCGCTCAAAGTTCTTTCTTAGAAGAAGTAAAATCCAGGGTCTTGGGAGTTTTAAGAGCACGTAGTCTTATTCCTACCTAATAGAGGAGTTGTTTTTGATAGACCCATATGCAATACAACATTAGGATACTACAAAATTATAAATGAATATGTATAAATAAGAAAAAATACACTTTTCCATTTGAGCCACCCTGATCTAATATAATGGACTATATTTTCATAGATCTCTCCATTGCTTTGGATGATAGAATCTAGTACTAAAAACATTCTTTCTGCAATATAACTTCTGTTCTAATCTTTACCTCTACATCGGTTGCCACCTTATGGCCCAAAAAGTTACAATCTAAGTACTAATTCTTAGTCTTTCTCACTTGAGAACCTTTCAACTCTAACTATCCCTCTAACATTCTAGCTTGAAGTTAACATCCTTTCTTGTCTCATCTGCTAAGACAATATCATCAACAAATAACATACACCAACGCACATCTCCTTGAACAATACTTAGTGATGATAATGAACTGAGCCAACATGATTCTCTACCAAAATTTCTTTCTTTTTTAAGTGTTACCACCATAATTAACCACTCTTGTATTTTTTAATTCTCTAAATAATCACTTTAAGATGTTAAATCTTATCAAATTCTCAAAATTTTGGAGTCTCATATTCTTACAACAATAACAATAACAGCAACAACAATAACAACCAGTAAGAGGCCCACTAAAACGTGAGGTCTGGAGAGGTTCAGTAGTACATAACATTAACCCTATTTGGTAGAGAGTATGTTTTCGATAAGTCTCATACTTTTAACATAAGGAGAATAATAGAAAGGCAAAAAAAATTGTAAATTTTCAATACTATTACCTTAACAAATTGAAATTAATACATAAATCAAATAATTTCTATCTTTTCTTAACTTAATTACCAATCACAACTATAAAACACAGAAAAAGAGAAAAAAGTTAATAGTTGATGAATGCATTAATGAGAGAAATACTTCAAAGTAATAAAATAAATAAATAAATAAACAATAATAAAGAAACACCTTTATGAAAATTAGAAAAAGGTTTTATCACATTTTAGTAAACATGACCAATGTGCTTTTGAGGTTTATTTTTAAGAAAATGAATTAAAATTTTCATGCAAAATTAGACAACAGATGACAAAGAGTTGTACAACCCCACATGTCAAAAAGATAATATAATTCTCCTAAGAAAAATACAAATTTTATAAGTAGAGTTTGTTGTAACTAGGAACAAACTAATAATGCGTGAGAAGGGCAAATCGCTGTATATTTTTTATGTGGGCCTTAATTGAACACTAAATCAAATCAATTTGTTGCAAGAGAGTGGTCCTGTGTAAAATATGTAAACATGTAGAGGTAGCTTGTGTAGAGAACAATTATGGTTAGTGTTTTACCGAGCAAAAACTTCTTAATATTATAGAAAAAGGTGTGATAGGAAGCACATACAACGAATAAGGCTAGGAAGCCCTGCCATTGCCTCTCCTTCTCATCTTCTCCAAACACAATCACTTTGCATTGAAATTTGAACAAATCATGTAACATCAAAACATACAACTTTGCACAACACTATTCTGACTAAATTAAAGCTCCCCACTAAACAAATTTAGAAAACACTCCGCACAAAAAAAACTTACTGCGAAACCAGAACTTTGGCTATGGGGGAACCACCATGTAGCTACGTTGAGGAACATGTTTCCATGTAGCCCAAATAAGATCAAAGTACAATGGGAACTGGGCTATAGCGAAAAGAGTCACAGGCAGGCAAACCATTGTATAAACCGGAAACGCTGCATATCTCAGTTTATCTTTAAGCACAAAGAAGTGCCCTGCACAGAAAGAAACCAAAATTGCAGCAATGGACACAAAAAGAGAAGATAAACCCACTAAAAGCTTTCCAGGGAGATCTCTTCTAAAATCTGTCTCTTGGTACCGAGAAGTGAGGATAGCAAGGAACATGATCACAGATGTGACAGAGAAGCATAGAGCTATAAGAGATGAGATAGCAAACGCGTTAAATGCTGGGTGATTCTCCAGTGTTGGAGTGCCGCTTTCCTGTTTTACGCCTCCTGGCACAGTGGCTGAGGTAGCAAAGGCGACAGTGGCTATTAGAGCTGCCACCACCGAGCATGACTCGGAAGTGTGTGTAAGCCATTCACCACCACTTTTAACTAGTTCCTGGTGAGTTGCTGAGAATATGTCTTTGGGTGTCTTGCCTAACTTGTTGCGACGAATGAAGAAGTGGCGTGACATGGAATTCTTTACAAACTGTGCATTTGTCAAAATACACGAGTGTATCACAAACCAAGGCCTTTATTAAACTTTAGGTGCAAAAGTATTAAGTGCTAAATTTTAGTATATTAATCATTAATTTATGCAGTGCCTAGTCTAAAGAGAAGCAAGGATTAAACTAAAATAGTCCAACAAAGGTTGGGACAAATTTTCCTCCTATCAGTTGACTGAGTAAAGAGACCTAATTAGGCGACAATTGCAATCATAACCTTACATTAATATTACCACTATAAGTACTAGGATTTTACTTTACTTTGTTATTGAATATTTAAGGATGAAAAATTGTCATTATAACTTAGTTATGTAACAATAGCATACCTCGTACCATTTGAGTTCCCATTGCATTTGTAAAGCAGCGCCTGGAATGAGCCAGGGCTTATAGTCTCCGAGCGTAGCTGCGAGATGCAATGCGCTATTCCCATTGTTATCCACGTGACGGAAGACGCTGTCCTTTGCAACATTGCTCTTAGTGTCTTTTATATTTCGATCAAGCAAAAATCGGTAAACATGTGGCTGCCGATGTTCCACAGCTAACAACACCAAATTTTTCCCGTCCACGTTCATGTCATGAATAGCTACAGGATATTTTTCAAGGACTTTTTCCACCATTTCTGTTACGCCATTCTTGGCAGCGATTAATATAGGGTTTTCAATCTTTTCCATGTCAGAGACTTCGTGGTGCTGCTGTTGATCGTACTCTATGATATCTGACATGACGGGTTCTTCTGATAAGGGACACCCGCCACTTTCTTCATATTCGTACATCACAACTCGTTCAAGAAGTTCGTTCAATAACTGAGCGGCCCATGCATGCTGCTCTTTCTTTTCTCGTATCTTTCTCACCTTGGATGAACCTAAACGTTATTCATGGTGATAATTAGTGAGAATAAAATTTATCAAATATTAATTGTTTGTTCTTGGATAAACATACCTGATCCCACAATGACTAACACTGCCTTGGATGCAGACTTGATTAATTCAAAGCAAGTATTGTAACTAGGAGGCAATAATTGCTCGGTCCTTGATCTTTGTCCTGAATTTGGAAGTTGTATTTAGAGCAAAGAAAAATAGATTGATCGATATTACGTTTCAGCAACTGCCTACCGTATAGATAACTCTTAAATAATAAAATTATTAATGAAAATAGATTATTTTCTTTTCATTACACCCACCTCTCTCTCTCTCTCTCTCTTAACAAATAATAAATTTAAAAATAAAGAAAGTTTTATTTTTAAATTTATTATCTGTTACTGTATTATTAGTTCCCATACATATTATATGAATCTAATGAATTTTGAGACTCTCTCAACAGTTTTTTCTTTTTTTTGGTTTCCAATTTTTGGAAAAGACTTCATTTTATTTAATTGTGCCAATAATGATATAGACAACTTAGTTATGTACGCAGTATCAGGTACATATATCCACAAATCAATTGGTATCATCTACGTATAAAAACAAAATTGGTTCTAATTCACATCCGCGGTTGGAGATATACATGAAACACGAATCAAAATGTATATTAATTTACTCCACTTTAATGAAGACATTCTATTTCATTTATCTACGTATATATTCATGTACTCATAGCTGCTGAATCTTAGAATTATCGTATATTTTTAATATGAACATTAAATTATGGACAAAGTTAAAATTCGTGAAAGTAATCACACCAACTGACCTTGTGGATTTTCTGTGTCTCCATGAGAGCCCTTTGATGGCCACATTACTGGGAGTATGAAGCAGCAGATGAAACGCATTCAAGAGATTGAGAGAAATTATAATTGACTAGAAAATTGCAGGTAGGAGGTTTTATAATTTAATTCGTAAAATGAACTTGTAGGTAGAAGGCATTATATTTTAAGTTTCAATCTTAAAAAGTTGCATAAATTTACACACACAATATATATCAAATTACCATTATTAATTAAAGATTAAAAGTTGGAAGGTTTCGACAATGCACTTAAGATTTTTAGGATAACTGAAATCAACTTCTTTGGAAGAGGGAACAGGGAGTTCTATTCAACTTAAAAGAGAAGGTCGGTATCCTTGCCCCTTGCATTAGTATTTCTTTAAAACATTAATAATTCATCTGTATTAACCCTATATATGTATCTCTTGAATTAATCCTTGACTTACCTACTTCAATCATCCTCCATACCAATGAAAGGAAGTAAACAAGAGTGTGGTAGTTTTTGGGAAATTTGGCCTCTTCATCAGTTTTCTTGGGTGCCTGCTTGCAGGATACATTTTCACTTGATACTGTCTCCTCCTTAAGGCCATCAACAAACGTACCTTTCAAACGGCAGACAGGTCAGGACCTGTTAGTAATTGTGATAAACATTCCCCTCCCCAGTAAATTAAAGGGAGTAATTATGCAAATGCGGATGTTTGTCAGGCACACTTGGAACTACAGGATTTTGTGATTTAGCGAATAAAATAAATACTTGAGTTTGTTCTTATCAAAATTTGAAATTTAGTAGAACTATATTGTTTATGTGCCATCAATAATTCAAACTTGCTATGTGGAACCTGTTCTCGATGCATAAAATTGCTAACTTCCTTCTTGATTAAGAATGAACGGATATACTTCAATATTTTCCAAGGATACCGAATAATAATTAGCTGACATATATAAGATGACCTTGAAACCTAGGGAAGTAAAGTATGAATAACACTTAGAGATCATGGTTAAGTTTCATCAGAGTTGAGTGGAGATCGAAATGCATTAATTTTGAACAACTTACAATTTTCTTCACAAATACCGAAATATCCCATTTAGGTGATCTTTATCATGGTGTATTACAATTTAGTGGAGTTATCCAAATTTAGATGTTATGATGATGACGATGATTATGAAAAAAATAAATAAACAACTTACAATGATATATGACGCGGGAATAGCCTTTAAGGTGATTCCCACTCCGAAAGGCGGTAGGCTTGCTTGCCAATATATGCAGTGGGGTTATTCCTCGTTCGTTGCGAGCGTTAACAAGCTCATGTGCTTGATTGCTTGGGCTGCGTTGGTCGTACAAGTGAATTATCTGAAATGCCATATCTGTTGAGGTGAAAAAACAACAACTGATCAAACTATTACAGGTGTTTAAGATTAGTTACACTTGTTATCAATTGTAAATATCGTATGTATAGATGCTTACTGAAATATTCTCCCGAAATGGCAGCATGGAGAATGGTGTCACCGCCATTGCCTCTTAAGATTTCGCGGGTATCTTTGTGATGAACACGAGTGACAATCTTATAAAGGCAATGGAAAGCCTCTTCTTTACCGTGGAGCACGGTCAAGAAGAATGGGGTCTCTTTGTCATGGTTGCGAGCAGACACCAAAGCGTAATCTACTTCAGCGATGCAATGGCAAATATTCACGCTCCCTTGTGAAGCTGCTATATGGAGAGCGGTGTCCCCTCGCTTGTTTCTGACCAAAAGGGCTTCCATTGCTAATGTTTTCTTCTGCGGATCTCTGCACATTATGCCAACAATTTTCACCACAACATCCTCTTGGCCGTCCGAGACTGCAATGTGTAGAGCTGTGTCGTTTGACTTTGTGATTTTGGCACCATATATTGTCTCATCTTTGTCGTATTGTTCCACTACTTTGTCCCATTCAGCCTTCATGGCCCATTCAAACAAGTTTTTCTTGCTCTCCATCTCCCAGAAACAATTACTCCATCTTAATTTTCCTTCCTTTAAGCTGGCTTTTTATATTGTTGAAACTGGCTATCTTTGGATGCCCACCATTGTCATCTTCAAGTTTAAATATTCACTCTACTTTGGTTTACTTATTAATATAGCTCTAGTTACTGCTAAAACACAGAAGTTCCATTCTTCTGGACAAAGAAAGATATCATCTTATATGGTCTGCTTAAAGACGTCTTAGTTGGATAAAGTAAAAGAACAAAGTGCTAAGCAAGTTACGTGGTAAAGTGAGGCACAAAGAACTACTTCTGCTTTCAATTTACTCATCCAAGTAAAGTGAAAGCCAACTCCATACGTTTTCAGCCAATCATTTTTTTAATAACTTCGGCAACTATCTTCAATTCAGGACTTTCTCTCTTTTCTCTCTTTTTATATTCTACTTCCTACATATTCTTTGGCCTATTCGCAAGTATGTATTGATTCTCGAATTGCATCTCACAAAATACGGACCAGTTTAATTAAGCATATGATTAGTTTTACGTCTGATTCAAGTATACCCAAGCTGATCCAATTATTATCTTCTTTCTAAATGATTTAGGGAACAGTTCTGGAACTTTTTCTCAATTTAATCAGCTCTGTAAAGATAACGTGAAAATGATAATTGGATAAATGAATAACACGAGGATAAGATGGGGGGATATGGAATATAAAATTTAAAAGGTATAACATAAAATTAAATTGAGAACATTATAAATCATTTACAATTTTAAATATTCTTTTTTAGTCTATGTTTTAAAATTAAGATTAAATTTATAACCTAATGACTAAAATAGAATATTTAAAGTTGTAAATGATTTTTTAATGAGAAATAAATTAACATTGTATAAATTAAAGAAAACATTTTAAAAATTTTATTAAATTTAGAAAAGTAAAAACCGAAGTTTCTTTCCTTTCTCAAATAAGATACATATAAAAAATGAATACATAACTTGAAAACTTCTTTCGGAAAAATTATAAGAAATTATACAATCTTTCATAGTTGAACAAGCTTAGCAATGTTTATCTTAAGCTAATCTTTTGTATTTGATTTTATATTATTTAAAATTTAGAAGAGGCTTATTAGGCTTAACCCTCCTCTAAATATCAAGCTTTTGACATTGATTTCAAACTAAACAATTTGTCTAAGAGGGAAGTGCATAAATAAAAAGTATGTATTTTGTAAGAAAATTTAATTTGTAGATAAAGTGATAGGATCGAAAGATACTTGTATTACTAATCAGGAATAAAAATCACTTACGAATTTTTGCTTTCATTCATAAGATAAGAGACTTATAGAATCTCAAAACTTGCGAAACATCTTGTACAAATTTTTTACCGATTTAACAATTTTTTCTTATCCATCCCCTTATTTTTCCTATAAAACATATCTTATATATGATTTTCTAGCAATTGTGACTTTACAATTATAACATTTCATGTTATTAACTTATTATGTATACTTATCCATTATCTTTCATTCAAACATAATGAAGTCAATTGACCATAAAGAAAATAATTCTACATTACTCATACTTGTTTAATATCTCGTGCAACTAGCATACTATAAGACGATATTGTCACACATATGTTAGGAATCTATGACTTATCGACAAAGAATGAGCCTTAAGTAAATTTAGTATGTTATAACCTAGATCATATATTGTGTCAATCATTGTCTCGTTCTCATTATATAAATATTTTGTATTTATACTACCTTCTATATAGAAGATGGGCCTTTTTAAACACATCTTGATGTAAACTTAAAACTAAAATGATCTTGCTCATTTTTCAATCCTTTAAATCCAATTAACTCAATTTTTAAAGAATGTATCAGTATATCAAATCATTCATGATTTTATAGTAACATTCTAAGATAACAAACATTAATTCAATTCTCTGAAATTAGGACCTCAGTAAAAAGGGTACTTAAATATGAGGTTCACATAGCCTCAAGGATCCTCACATAATATTAGTTAAGAATATGACTTATATTATCCTTATTGGTCAAAAATGTACACCTAGTATGATTCATGTATTATAGTATTGAGTCTTTTTTTTAATTAAAGTGTATATATTTTCTAATATACTGTACTGATGATAATTCAAGCATACTTAATGCCTAATTTGAGTTCACTTGTTTATTTATTTAAGAATCCTTCAAAACTCACATCTCACATATTTAGACAGGCTAAGCAAACATATAATTTCTTTAGGTTTTGTCATTAGTAATAACCTCTTATATCTTTTAATTTACTTTATATCGACACTAGTATTTTAAGCTTTAAGCTCCCGTTTATCACCTATATAAATCACTTTAAATTTGTCTCATCTCCATTCTTAAAAAAATGGAGGCAATCACCTATGTGGGAAGACATCTTATATCTGTTTGATATATTTTTTTATATAGAACTAAATTTTCAACAATTATTTAACATTCATTCTAGAACATAAAGTTTAATTCAAAATCAAACTTTCACATATTTCCAGAACTGAATTTTCATTTAAAATTTATTTTAGAAAATATTGTTTAATTCTTAATTAAACATACATTGCATCAAATATCCGTTGATAAACAAACCATCATCATTGATAAAAAGTATTATGAATAGTCACAACAATAACAACATCACAGTAGAAGTCCTGCTGATATATGGAGTCTGGGGAGTTCTAGAAGTATGTAGCCTTACTCTTAACTGATAGAGAGGTTGTTTTTGATAAACTCACATGAAAATATATAAGATAAATTAATAAAGGATTCACAATAAAATAATAAAGTAATAAAAATAAAAATAAAATAGACATAACAATAACAACAACAACAACAACAACAACAACAACAACAACAATAATAATAATAATAATAATAATAATAATAAT
>JAOQMS010000004.1:13141353-13152594 GCA_027563885.1 Erythroxylum longipes | reverse complement strand
AGTTATAATTGTGTTATTATTAATTGACTGCCCTTACAAATTTTGCATCCATTATTAATTATTAACTATTAACTATTATTACTATATTATTAAGTATCAAATGTTAATATTAATTTTATATATTATTCATAACCGTGCATTATTAATTGTTCATTGCTATTAATTTTTATATACTAATATTAAATTTAGATGTTAGTCATAACCCTGTATTAATAATTAATTGTTTATTATTATTAAGTTTTATATATTAATATCTTAATATATATACCGACAAATTATTATATTATTGACTACTATACATTAATATTAAGTATATAAATTAGTAACAACTATGCATTATTAATTGCTTATTATTATTAAATATTATATAATAATATAAGTTTATATAAATGGTAGTCACGCAAGCATGATTTCCAACCGTGTATATTGTTTATTTTTTGTTTTTTTGGCTTTTTGCATATTATTTATTTTTTGCTTTTTTAGGTTTTTCGTTATTGTTAATTAATAAATAGGAATTTTCTTATTAATCCTCTCATAGTATAATTTAATTATTATCCTTCAAATTTTATTATCCTTTTCAAATACAATTATTATCCTTTATTCTATATTCAAAATTCAAAAATTTTAAAATTAATTTCTAATTATTATGAAATTAATATATATAATTTGAGATTTATTATAAGTGTTATTAAAAAATACTTAACTTAGAAAAACATGTTATAGACTGGCTTAAAAATTCACTTTTTTAAAATTTGTACATAATTTTTTATTATGTATAATTTATGACTTATCATAAGTATATTTGCAAAAAATTATACATATTTCTTGATGTTAGTATATAATTTGTATTTATTTATTTAGTATAATTAATGATTTATTATCATTATATTGTAGAGAATTAGTAATGTAGTTTCTTTAAATTGTTATTCAGCGGCACGGTTGTAACTTAACCTTGACTTCTTTTATTTTTTACATTATTATTTAACACAGTTGTAACTTAAGCATGATTTCTTTTAATTTTATTAAATCATTAGTGCCTTCCATATTTCTGAATTAACTCAACTAAATTTTATTTAAAAAGAAATGAATAATTATCAAAATTTTGATTATCTCTCTATTTTGCCGTTTAAATTTGCGTTTATTAGAAGAAAAATTTTTAACGCTCCAAAAAACTAATATCAGTCTAACTTCAAATACAATTATTGTCCTTTCTTTTATATTCAAAATTCATATTTTTTAAAATTAATATCTAATTATTATGTAATTTATTTACTATATATAATTTGAGATTTATTATAAGTGTTATTAAAAATACTTAACATAGAAAAGCATGTTATCGACCGGCTTAAAAATTCAAAAATTTAAAATTTATACATAATTTTTTGTTATCTATAATTTATGATTTATCATAAATATATTTTCAAACGTGACTGATGTTGATGTCTTCGATGTGCTCTGCTCCAGCTACGTCTCGCTACTTTCGCGTAGGTGTAAACTTTGGTTGTGCCGCTGAATTGAAAATACGTACAACCCTAAAATTTACTTCTAGTATTAAGTCACACGAGTGACTTTTTTTTTACTTTTTGATCATATATTATAATATATTCATTTCTTTAGATTTCACTGTGATTTAATAAATCACATCGTGACTCCTCAATCTATAATTTTTTTAAAATCATAACTTTATTTTTAAATTAATTACTAAAATATTATAACACAACTCTCTTTCTATACTTTTTTATCATATATTATAATATATTAATTTTTAAAATTTCACATATTTCATCCATGGCCTTGTCATGGTGAGTTTGGTTTGCTTTGGTTTGGAGAGAGCATATTGATCTGGTGCAAAAGACAAAATCAAATGAAATAGGACCAAAAATAAAAAAAAAATAAAAAATCATGAATTTACAAAATAAATTTCAATCCCACCATTCTATTTTCTCTTAAAATTTTAGATTACAATATATTCATTTATATATTTATTTATATCGTTCAGAAGCACGATCGCGATATTTTCACAAGGGACAGCTTCATCGGGATAGTTCAATAGCACGATCACAATGGGACGCCATTGTCGCAATCGTGCAGATATTTTCACAAGGCCATCGTCAAAGCATGGCCGTGCATTAGCTGCATTGTATCAGAGAACATGATCTTCCAATGAATAAGCCGTCGATTTGAAGATATAATCTTTCAACAGATACGCCGCTGATTTAAAGATGGCAATTCTATAAATGAAATTTATTCAGTTGTTAGCCACGAAATAAAAAAGTGGAAATCTTCTATCATATTTATTTTGTGTTTCCCTTCATCTTCGTATTGTTTTAGCTATTCAAAATGACTAAAAAAGAAGCGCTATATTATTAAAATAACCGCTAATTTAATTATTTCATTTTGTATTAAAAATATCACTAACCTTATCATATTTTGTAGTAGTCAAAAAGATTACCAGCTTGCATAAGTGTATTCCTTTTTAGATTAACATGTTATGTATATATGTTGGCCTTTAATTTGTAAATATACTTATAAAAAATAATTAAATGATTCATTAAAAAATTTATTTACTCATTAATTATAATATATTATAACTTCACATTTCACATTTTTCAATAATAATAATAATAATAATAGTAATAGTAATAGTAATAATAATAATAATAATAATAATAATAATAATAATAATAATAATTAAATTTATAAAAATAAGTAATATAATAAATACATAATAAGGTAAAGATTAAAAATATTATGAATAGTTACTAAACATATTTATTTCTCTTTGTGTTACTATGTCATTGACAAAGTTATACTTAATATCTGTGTGTTGATTTTATATTAATATTTGATATCTCTGGTACTGTCCTTCAATGTACTTGTTCATTCACAACATAGTGTGCATAAGATAATGATTTCTTCGAAATAAAGAGCCATCTTTATCTCTTATTCTTCCATTTGCATCTATAGATACTACATATTGCTTAGATGTTCACCTTTAGCAATCGGCTTAACAAAAAACACTTTGCTATCTTGCATACAGAACTATTCAAGTATTTGATTGATATTTGTATATATATATATATGCTTTGTTATCTTGTATGCATAACTGTTCAAGTATTTAATTGGTGTGTGTGTGTGTGTGTGTGTGTAGCTTATAATAGCAAGAACCATTTACTTGAATGATATTTATTACTCTTAACCGCAAGATGTACATAACCTTAGCTATATTATTTTGATCATGCTTAATAGCCAATTTGTTTGTTCTAATGACAAACTACATATTGTCACTAACTATTAAAACATATCATCCTTATGAAATGATAAATTTGCATTTATTATTGGATCTTTTAACATATCGATGTGGTCTTTTCTACTCATACGAAAATTATAGTACTAATGTAATATAACATTCACGTCGAGATAGTGTTAGAGTATAGATTGAATTTAACAATCTGAGCATGCAATGTTCCTGCTTTTAACCTTTTTGAATGAGACCTAGTGGTTGTGTCATATAGTTTCATTAATCTAGTTCTTCATTTAAGAACATATTCTTTACATCCATTTAGTATATTTCAAGATCCATTCCTACTATTAATTCTAGATTAGTCAAATTGATGTAGAACAATTAGAAAATTACAAAAATGAAACCATTTAGTTTGAACAACAAAAAGCACTTAATCAAGTCCGACTATGAGTTTTCCAACAAGCCTTACAAAGAGCTTTAAGAGCTCTGAATAGTTGTTTGACCAACGAGTTACATTTACATACCATTAGTGCTAATATTGGTATGTTTGAGGTGATCAAAGAAATAACGGATTAGTCCTTTATAGGTATTTTTTGTTGGGGGAGGGGTTCAGAAATACTTATGGTAACCATTCGAGCCGATGAGATTAGTAATATTTCACAACAAATGATAATTTCATCTCATCATCGATCTCCTTGATTGTTTGTATCCTTTTGCCACTACACACACTTTGTATCTTTCAAAGCTACCATTATTCTTTTCCTTAACATTTGAAGAACACATTATTTTTTATATTTGCACGTCTTTTTAAAAGATTATCCAAGTCTTATACTCAGATCAAACTCATTAAAGTTTATTCTTCTTTTATTGTTGCAACTCATTCATCCTTAGTAAGACTAAATGGAGCTCTTTTATATTCCTTAGCTTATTATTTTCTTTTGGAGTTACTAAAAAGCAAGGCTTTAAAAACCGGACCGGACTGGCCGGTCCGACCAGAAATAGTCTGAACCAGCCATCTGTTCGGTTCGGTTCTAATTTATAACTCCTGGGTTAGAAAATTGGCCGGTTTATCAGAAAACTGGCCGATTTTCTTACGAACTGGTTAATCGGTATACGGAGATAAATGATAACTCCAAATGTTTCATCTTCTCAAATGCCTCCGCCATGTTCTCTCTTCTGAGATGCCTCCACCATGTTCTCTCTTCTCAGATGCGTTCGTTTTGGGTTTCTAGGTCTATCTATTCTGATTGTAGTTAACTTATATCTCTCTTTCCCCTTTATTACGGTTGATATGCATAGCCAAGATCACAGTAAGAATCACAGTTCAGGTTGGTTCTAGTTATTTACTTTATGGTTTTGACCCATGCTTTCCCTAGCATTTCATGTTCTTTTTGTGGTCTTGATCCCTATACTTTCTTGGGTTCTATTTTATTTTATTTTATATTGTTTTATTTTACTACTCGCTATTTGTTTATTCATCAGAAAAGAGGTTCTGGGTTTGTTGTCTTTTATCAAAATACGTTCAAGATAGCTCTGTTTCTGCTTCTTTGAATGTGAATACTGTTCTTATGGTGAAGTTTCTCCCGGATCTGCTTCTTTTCATTGTGATTTCCTTCAAAAGATGATTGCCCTCGATCTAGTGTTTTGTTCATGTGTGAATCTAATGGTTGAAGGAGATGACTGTTGGGTTTATGAATAAATGCAGAATTGGCAGTGAGGCTGAAAGTTTTGAGTTGCTCGGTGTAGATTAAAGGCTCTGCGTTTGATAGTGAAGGCTGGTGGAGGTGGCTAGATTTTCTTTTTATCAAGATTGTGGCTTCAACTTGAATTCGAGAGTTTGCTTTGGAGTGAAATACAGAGTTTGCTTTGGAGTGAAAGAAAAATTCTAGACTGTGTTATTTAAGTTTCAGATATGTTAGGAGATAATGTTTAATAGAATTTGTTTTGGAGTGAAACTGTGTTATTTAGGTTTTTGATATGTTTAAGAGATAATGATATGTACTAAGTATGGAAGATCTCTACTTTATTCATAGTTATTGATTAATTAGTCTTCTTTAATGTTGTGTTATATATATAATTCTGAATGAAAACTACAATTACAATATTTTAGCAAGATAACAGTCATCTGTGTATCTATTTTGGCAAGTTACAATTTTAAAGTCGCGCAAGTAATTGCTGGAGCAAACCTTAAAAAGTGAGTGTATTTGGTATTCGATGTATGTATGTGATTTGGTTCAAGTATTTTGTTTTAGAACTTCTGAATGATTTATTCAATTCTCATAATTTTATCATTCTGCTATTAGTTTTTTTCAATGTATGTGAATTGATTTCATTCACCGTGTAAAAGAACCTAAAGAAGTTGGCGAACCATTGCTTTTAAGATTGAATGCTTCCCCTTCCATGGCTTACCCACCTCATATCATACTTATCCAATAGAGCAAGTGGGTCTTATTGTTGCCTTCTCATCAATCATTATTCCTTCTTTGATATTGTAAATGTATTTGATCTGTTGATTTCAAGTTGTGTCAAACTAATTGAACTTATAAAAGTTGAGCATATGAGTGTTGGCCAAAGTTAATACTTGGTCTTCATCCTTATTTATGAATCTCCTTTGAATTTTTCATTTACTCAATTATTTTATTTTTTAATTGAATTTTTTGAGTAAATGAAAATTTCTTTTGTTGACTATTGCAAATATTTCTCATACATATGTAACCAAAGGCAGATATTAATTAAGGGTCTACTTCTTTTTATATTCTATCTCTTTAATCACTTAAATAAATGCAAAAAACACAAAATTATAGACTTCAAAGATTAGTTTTTTATTTTTTGAAATTAGTCACATGCATGAGAAAGAGATTAAAGAACAATTTTATATATTTACAATTTACCTTAGTCAATGAGATAAGGTTTATAAATTGTTAAAAAAGGGTATCCTAAAGAACAATTTTAAGCTTGTGACTTGTGAGTTGTGACTGTTGATGTAAATACTTTGGAAAAAGCGTAGTTTACGAATCTTTAAATAGTATTGGAGAATTTGGAGCTTTTGATGATGATAAGACACAACCTCCTTCAGAAATACAATTTTAATTTGTATTGTTATTTTAAGTTTTATATTAGACTCGTATTTATTTATTATTAGTTCATTATATAATAATAGATATTGGTGTATTTTTATTTCAATAAAATATTTTATTTTTACTTATTTTTATAAGTTTTACTTCTTATTTAATATATACCTGTTTTATAGAGGTTTATTACCGGTTGAACCTCTAAATCTTAAACCTTCCCCTCGACCGGTTCGATGTCCGGTCTGGTTTTTAAAACATGGCTAAAAAGGTTATTCTGTTCAACTTCAAAATTATATGAGTAATAATCTGATCACAATATGGGTAAAATTAAAATTTGAGACATTTATTTTGCCCCAACTAGATAAGGAGCTCCCATTAGGTTGCAATTGTTATTGATCAGAGACCATTTCATCATCTCCTGAATTGCTCCCACTTAGATGAATACCATTCAATTGGTCTTGTCTTACAAGATCATTTTAATTTAAGTCTCTCATATAAGGATGAGTTTTGAATAAATTCAATTACTTGTCTCTCAAGTCTTCTTACTTTGGAAAATCATTCTCTAAGAATGGGATAGCTTGTGACACAAATTCAATTACTTGTTTATGATATTGCTCCCTTTTAAATATGTAGCCTTTGAAATGTTCAAAAAATATCTTTTAAGGATACTATTATTCCTTTTGGAACTAAAATTCCCATACTTAGAATAGGGACCATGAATATAGGTTACAAGTACATTATTAAGAAATTAGATATGAATAATCAAGCCTCTTACCTATCCATATCTCATATGGTGTTTTAGGATATGATTTAATAGGCACTCTATCAAGTACATATGTGATAATCAGTAAAATATCACTCCAATAAGTGATAAGCAAATTTCCCCTATCTGCTCTATTAGTTTGTTGGTAGATTCATATGATAGTCATTAGTTATCTATTCAATTTTTATTACAAGACCTTATGAATTAATCAAAGAGCTCTTCTTATACTTGATCAGTTCTTGAAGTCTTTATTGACTTTATCTTATGAATTCTCAACTAAATTCATATACTTCTTAAAACAACAAAACGTTTCAAATTTTGAGAAATCAAACAAATATAACTATACTAAGTGTAATTATTGATAAATGTCATGAAATAAGTCCCTTCATGTATGCTCTCTTATATGTTTATCTACAAATATCCTAATGAGTTACTTACAATAGCTTAGCAGCTCTTTGCCACATGTTCAACAGTTTCCGCACTATTTTGTTAGCTAAATAATTTATTCCACTTTGTGTAAGTCTTCTAAACAAAATAGGCTTGACTAATCGATTTTATCTATTTTTATCCAATATAAACAAGTCTAGCATGCTACAAATTAGTATATATATTATAAGAATTAGATGATAAAAGAAACATTTAGTATTGCAAAACTATCAAACCTAAAACCATGACCACTATAATTCCATGAAAATTGTCCTTTCCATCGTTATGGAAATTAATATTGCATCCAAGGCTAATTAAAATATGATATAGGCAAAATTTGTTCTCTACGAGAGGATTTTTTTCCTTTCCCAATTTAGTTGGCCTTAGTCGTTCTTGAAATCTTAAGAATTATAGAAGGCTTTCTTTCTACTTCACTTAGATTCATCATAGTACTTCCTCTGCTTAGCTTTTAACTCTTTATAAGCATAACGTAGCTAAATATGTCTCAATATATAACTTATAAGCCTCAAGATGTTTATAGATAGGTGCCTCATAGCATCTTATTTCATCTTGATATTCATATTATGGGTTAAGTATATTTTCATATGTTCCTAACATAGAGGCAAGAATGTGTAACAACTTACACTAGCTTAATATAAGATAAGATATAACTAACATTCTTCGGTTCATTATGTTTGACATTACCATCACATGCCTCATCATTGAATTCTCTTATCTCATATTCTCATTATAATTTATTTATTATGGTGTGTGTGTGTGTGTGTGTGTGTGTGTGTGTGTGTGCATGTGTGTGTGTGTACATGTCAAACATAATAATGAGAGGGAAAAATGTGTTACAACTTACACTAGTTTAATATAAGATAAGATATCAATAACATTCCTTGGTTCACCATGTTTGACATTAGGTTCACATGCCTCAACATTGAATTCTACTATCTTATATTCTCATTTATGAGCCAATTAGTTCTTTAGATGAATCATTGAAATTCACATCTACTATGAATTCTATAATTTCCTTTATAAGCTATTAAAACTAATACATCTTCACTTCTCTTCTCCTATGATCTTTCAAAAAAGTTTGGACCACCTAACTATATATGTGAATATGATCCGAAGTAGTATTCCACCTCTAAGTTAGGGCATGAACATTTTATAAAGCACTTCATTTTTTCTTATAAGAGTGGAGAACCTCTGATAACCAACAAAGACTAGACCTTGTATCATATTATTTACCAATGTAACATGTAACATTAGGTATGTCACAAGTACTATACGACATTAATCCAATTGTGCCTTCATTAAATTCACATGATATTGTTGTAAGGGAGTTTAAATTAAAATTAAAGTTGTTATTACAACCATTTTCATGAAACGAATCTGAGGTTAAAGTAATATTCACCACTTTTGAGTAATAAGTTAAAATGTGTCCTATAATATGAGCATATCATTAAAGCCAAAACCATCAAAAGAGCATGAAAAAATGATTTATTTTGAATCATTAAACTTGTCTTATTCAAGGTATAGAGCTCTTGTTTAATTCTTAAGGATTAAACCTAAGGTTCGTTACTTTAGCATGTTACCAAAATATTATGCTTGATTTAATTAATTTAATTCAATTAAAAACTCATTTTTAATTTATTATTCAACTTATAAACTTAATAATCTAAATTTAGTTAGAAAATCATTTCTGATTAAAATTGAACTAATCAATTTAAAATTTTAGTTCGATTTAGAAACTTATTTTTTAGTATTATTAAATTAATTCATATTTTCAATAAATATAGCAATTGATTTCTAAATAAGTAAATTTATCAATTGATCTACAAGTCTTAACATGTATTCCTACTCATCAAAATATTTAAGTCTATATGAAAATTCATTTGAATCTAAATGTTAACCCATTTTTACTCATTTAAGTCCAAACTTCTATAGCAAAAAAGACATTAAAAAATCTTACCCAAATGTTATTCTTAATGGCCGATTTAATTTTGCACAAAGTGGCGTGAAACTCAAATGTTTCTTCCTTCACCAGTTAGCATCATTCGTCAACAATGAGGCAACCATCATCACGAGGGAGACGTTGCCACCGAAGAAAGAGATGGTGACAAAGAAGGAGACATCGCCTGCTATTGGGGAGATTGTCCACCACTTTTACATAAAGCAAAATCATGAATCAAAGCAACCTTCAAAATGTCCGTTAGCATGCTGATTCATCATTTATGGGTTGCAGATCAACTACACTAAACTTCTCCCTTGCCTTATGAATTTGATACACAAGCGTCATTTCACGACAAGAAAATCATAAAATAGCGTCAGAAATATACCGACGGAACATAAATCGTAGCTATTTACCGACAGAATACAAATTTCCGTCAGTAAATAGCTCGACAAAGTTTAGATATGGCGACGGAAACAATTGTCGTCAGTAAAACTGGAGGAAAGGAGTTTTGCGCAAAATTTTCGACGACATATACTGACAACGTAACCATCACTGTCGGTAAAAATTGTGGGAATACTTCCAGAAATTAAATAGCTTCGGACATTTACATACAGAATGCAAATGCCCGTCAATAAATAACTCATCAAAGTTTAGATATGGTGACGGAAACAATTGTCATCGGTAAAACTGGAGGGAAGGAATTTCACGCAAAATCTCCGACGACATATATCGACAACGTAACCATCACTGTCGGTAAAAATTGCGGGAATGCTTCCAGCAATTAAATAGCTTCGAACATTTACCGACGGCAAATGTTCTGTCTGTGATTTTGGATCAGCGTCTGTTATTTACCGACAGAATACCATCCATCGTTAAATTGATATCAGTTTACCGACAGATAATGTGTTCCGTCGCAAAATAAAGTGGCAATAGGTCCCGGTTATATATTTGATGAATTTAAATACCGACGGAATTTGAATACCGTCGGTAAATGTCGACTAGTTAATAAATAAAACGACGTCATTTTAATCTTCTTCTTTAAGTCGACAGAAACCCTCCCCCCCCCCTTATTTTCTTTTTCTTCTCTCCTTCGTCGGTTTTCTCTAGTTTTGGGAGATTTTCTGACCTTCCACTGCCATTTTTTGAGCAATTTCTGGCTCATCGTGCGTTGTTTTCCAATAAGCTCTCTATTGGGTGTATTTTTTCTCCAAAAAATGCAAGTTTTGTACATGAACCCTGGGTGTTTGGGTGATGAATTTTTATGTGATTATTGTTGTTGTATGCCATTTTTTGTGTCATTGTTGGTTGATTTGTTGTTTAAATGTGTTATTTTTGGTAAATAATGGAAAAATGCATTTGTTTTATGATTAATTAGAGATTATACATATTGCCTATGAGGTGTTCGATAAAATGCCTCTTATGATTGTTGGAATGTTTTGTTGTAATTGTTGTAATAAAAATTTGTTGTAATGCTTAATTTGAAGTGTGAATTTGATAATTTGACATTTAAATGTGAATTTTATAATGGATCGGGTTAATTTAACTCACTAATAATTTTTCGAATTATGGACATTCTATTGACATCCGTTGGCCTAAGAGTGTTTTACCATTTAATCCGCGTACTTCGTCTTTTTGGTTTTACCCTTGGATGTCGAATCAAAAATTTAATTCCAAGGATTGCAATATAGGATGCAACTGCAGGTCGTCTCACTTAATCGGAACCTAATGCAATGGATCTAATCTAGCCTAAATGTCATGAAATGCAACTAAATTGGTT
>JAOQMS010000004.1:13097586-13131779 GCA_027563885.1 Erythroxylum longipes | reverse complement strand
TTACCGACGGTATGCAAACTTTCCGTCGGTGAATTTAGCTACGGTCGAATCTCCGACGTTTTTGACCGTCGGTTTATTCCGTCGGTAATTTGGTATACCGATGGAATATTTGTCAATTCCGTCAGTAATTTCCGTCTGTAATTCACTATTTTCTTGTAGTGCAAGAGGATAGTGAATGACATCAACTAGCGACGATTGGCTATTAACAACAATTGATGATTGGCAAGTGACTACGGGATAGTGTAACACGATGGTTGGTGCAACTGGCGATTGGCAGAGGAGAGAATATTAATTATTATTAAAATTGAATATTATGATCTTTTATGTAAATTTCTTTAACAATTATTTTGTTTTATTTCATTGATAAAATTATTTAAAATTTAATAATTTTATAAATCATTAAAATTTTGATTAATTATTTTTAAAATTTAAAATATTTTAAATACTTATTTACAAAATAAATCATATAATAACTAAATATGAGTATTGCTATCATTCATAATATTTGATACAAAATATTAACATAACTCTTAACTTTGTCTATTCTATTTTTATTTTGATTCCCGCTTTACATTTTCATTCCTTTTTTTATTTTTTCATTACTAGTTATCAAATCAGACCAAAAAATTAAAAAATTTAAGTATAATAGTGTCCACATAATCACTTGATTAAAACAAAAGCTTTTTTTTGGTTAAATTGGTGTCACAATGTTAGGTGAAAGTTCAATTTTGTGTCTTATTCTTTTTTTTTCTAATTAAAATATTTTAATTTATTAGCAAAAACTTAAATATATAAGACAAAAATCTTAAAAGTCAAATAGCATACAGAATTACAAGGGTTTAATTTGCAATTGAAGATGTAGCGTTGAAATCCTGTGAAACAACAAAAAAATATTAACAAAAATCTTCACAAAATGAAGAACAAACTTTTTATCAAAACAAAATTCATAAAGTGATATTTTATGATTAGGTAGAAAAGTACACATTTGATAAAATATTTCAAATTATCAAAAGAAACTATGAGAAGAATTAAAAGTAAGTTAATCCAAGAAAAAGAGTAGATATATCTAAAAAAGAAATAAATTAAAAATAAAAAATAACAATAAAAACGAGAGAGGCTAGAACTTATTGGTTAATAAGCTTGAACATCTTTAAATGTATTAAATAAGGTATATGTGGGAAACTTTTTGGGGAAAAAATTATTTATAACTATATTGAGTTATAATTTTGATAACTAATGTCTTCCATAATTTATTTTGTAGATAAAAAATTATATTTTTCTTTAATAATTTAAAATTATTTTAAGGCAAAGAAATTTAAAAGACATCCTTTCTCTTTTTACAATGAAAATAATGTTTGAAACGCCTAATTAATTTAATTTATTTTAACAAAATTATAATTATTCTCTTAAAATAATTATTGTATGTCATTCTCTATCTTAGTTACACTAACATTAAATTTGTTTGAGTAGAAAATCATTAATTGAGGATTGATTGAATGTTTTATCGCACACGCACAGTATAGTTATAACTAGTATTGGTAAGTACAAGTCGATTCCATAAGGACCAAAATTACTAGTATTAATTGTCTCTCTATTATCTATTCTAACAAGAATATATATTAAGCCAGATAATAATCAATGTAGATAGTGGTACTCATAGTATAATCCCCCTAGGACTTCTCTTGCAAATAAGACTTTATGTATTAATTTAACTTAAAGTTAATTGAATATGTGAAAATTCCTCAATTATGCTAGTATCTTTCTTAAGATTATTAACAACTTGTCCTTGAGTAAATTATGACTATGTTGCTTGAAATTTAGGAATAATAAAGAATATTCCTACAATTTCGTAACTTGATTAAAACAACTCCAAATTGCTTTAAACTTGCTCATCATTTCTTTTACTTGAAATAAGTGAATTGTTATTTGAAAATGAAATATGAATTAATTAAGTACGAACAATAATAAAAACTCAAATAAACAAGCAAATTGCACTGAAGATAAACATAAAATTATTAATAATTAATCATTTATCGAACTTCCTTGTAATTAAGCATTTGTTTGTCCTTAAGAAAATTAATTTTATTACTCTCAATTTAATAAGAAACAACTCCAGGAAAGCAATAACAACATCAGAGATATCAATCAAGATTCTTCATTATTCGTTCAATTGCAAAGTTCATTGAATTGTTAAGCACGTAGTTACTTGTATCAAATTATAAACCATTCCAATTAACTTCATAATTCTTCAAATTTCAACTTAATTTTTACCATTCCACTTAGTATAAAGTGAACACACTTAAGAAAAAAATGTTCAAACTTTTAAACATTTTATACCCCTTTAAAAATAAATACTAAATTTGAACTACATAGGAGCATTTACAAACTTGTTTAAAAAGTCATCTAGCCTTTTGACACAAGTAAACACCTTTTAATGAATATTCTTGATTACTCAACTAGGTCTATTTTACGTGGCTATTAGTACCACTCTTTAACTTCAACATTTTTATTGCTACAAAGCCAGTAGAGTAAAATTATTTATAATCACTTATTCACATGCTACTATTTTTCTATTTTTCTTTTTTTAATGTAGTAATGAAAATGCTCAAAAAGAATCCATATTTAACTTAATGCACGTAAAAATTATACACAAAGTATCATCTTACAAATCAAGTATCCATTCTCAACATTAATAAAATAAATTGAAATTAATATATTCATCAAAACTCATAACTGTTTACCTAAACAAATAAAATCACAATTATATCCAAACTCATCATGAATCAACTTGATCAACATCTTGTTTTGAAAAAAATTAAAATGATTCATTATTAAGCTAATTATAACAAACTTGACAAACTTGACTACTAAGGCCTTTCCCCACATTTAAGTTGTGCATTGTCCTTAATGTTCAAAACATGCAAGAACAGGGAAAAATATGAAAAATAATGAGAGGAGGAAAAGATAAGTAGTACTCAACTCATGGTAGAAGATTTTTAGTCATGTTCAATATAATAACATCTTTTTAGTACTAGTGAAACCTTCTTTACTCTAACATTTCTAGATGATGTTGCCTTCCTAACCTACGAAATTTCATCAAATCTTAACTTATAAATTTAGAACCATGATACTAAAAATATGAAAATAATTAAATACTAATGAAAATCATGAAAACTACTTAATCAAAACAAAAAACACCTAATTTTTGGGTTGCCTCTTAACTAATGCTTCTTTATGAGTCTTTTAGACGGACTTCTCAGTAAACCCTTTTCCAACCTAGATCTATTATCAATAGATTGCTTCCACTCGTCTTTTTAAATAAAACCTCATTAGCCAATAAATAGGCCATATAATGTAATATAATAAGGAAATATGGTATCAAATTAATAAAACGAAGTAAATCAATTAATGCCTTTTTAATAATAAATTGTCAATATAATAAAGGATAATAAAACCCTTGAGATCCTCGATTGAATATGACAATTTGTTTTATGGGAAATGGGAGTTCTTCGTACTTAAGATAACTATTGATGATTTCTTGATAAATATCTTATTGGGCTCCTCTTTTTGATCTTCCTCTTTGTCCTCTTTCTTCTCTTCTTAAACATCAACTTCCTTGTTTTCTTCAATCTTTACCTCCACTCCACTCCTTAAAGTTGTCGTGTTCACTTTGTTCCCTCAAATTTAGTAAAGTTTATTTGGATAGAACACCAGGCCATTCTATAGAAATAAGCTCTGTTTAGTTAGATGTCTTATGTTGTTGAAAGATGCAAATAGTTCTTTAGTTTCTTGAAGGTTAGCCTGGGCTATAGTAATGGCTTTTGTAAGGAACTTATTGAGACATCGATCCTTCTTTTTTGTTATTGTTTCAAAAATTCATGTAAAACTTGATCATTGCATGTAAGGTTAGGATTGTTTTTCCACGTTAGATTATGAGTATTCCCACAGGGGATATTTTGACGCTAGTTCCCTATGTAAATTGGTTTCTCCCACATATACTCTGACACTTGACAACAATAATTAGGGTGACGACCGCCATAGATGTCATAATGCACCTTTGATATAGATTAAGCTTCCATATACATATTATCATGCCTTTCTTTCCAAGCTTCCAGTGTTGCCTAAACGATGACATATTATAATCCCCCAAAGAATATTATTCTCTCCATCCTTCTATTATATTTAGTAACTATAACAATGAATGTACAAATCCTAAAAATAAGCTACAAATAGGAGTTGAAAAAAGAGAGCTCCAAGAATAAATAAATAAACATAAAAAGAAAAGAAAAGAAAATAAATATCAAAGAAAAATAATAATTAAATTAACAAAAATTAAACATTTATAATATCTTACTCCTCGGTAACTGTTCCAAAAATTGATTGAATATTTTATCGTAAATGCACACCTATAACATTAATGATGATGGGTCGATCCCATGATGACTAGAATTACTAGGACTAACAGTCTCTCTGTTATCTAGTTTAACAAATGATAGTGATGAACATGGCCAATTTAGGTTTAAAGCAACATACTAAAGCCAATCAACACAATTAACTAATATAACATAGATTAAAATAAGAAGCAATCAGTAAAGTCAATGATACCTAGATTGCGAATCCTTTAGGACCTCTTATGCAAATAAGACTTAATACATTAATCTAACCTAAAGTTCATTCGACCATGTAAATTTCTTAATTATGATAATATATTTCTCAATATTATTAACAATTAATTCTAGGTTAAATAATTGAAATATTTTCCTATTAAAACTCCTAGGATTGCATTAATCAATTTATGAATTCCTCTAATCATAATCCAAACGTTTTATATCAATTTATTTCTACTTGCAGCTCCTTTCAATTATGCCAGATCAACTCATACAAAAAAATTTTCAATTTCAAATATATGGAATCAAACACAAATCAAGATACCGATGCACGTCAATTCAAGATAACAAGAACGAATAATTAAATCTCAATGAAACTGAAAAATAAATTAAAATTACTACATTTCCATTATAAGGTTCATCTTGTCTAGGTAACACAGTGATTTAGTTCCTTATAATGAACGATGCATCAACAAAAGTTTTCCTTTTTTTTAATTAGTTTTGCCTTCTATAGTTCAAAAATTAGGTTGCTAGGTGGTGCATGGGCAAGTACACAATCATGTACGTGGTTGTATACTTAAAAAATCCATAAGATTTAAATCGAAAGCAAGTACGTGCATAAATACAGGCTAAAATATAGACATGGGCAAGTATACAAGCATGTACTTCATAATATGTTCAGAGTTGTGTAACTTTTTGAAACCTTAAAATAACTTATTTTCAGTTCAAACATGTCCCTGTAGCTTGAAATTTAAGAATAATAAAGAATAAAAGCAAGTACAAGAAATGCACTTGGCCATATACTTTTCTTACAACTTTTTAACTTTATCAAAATAACTTTAAATCACCTCAAACTTGCTTGAATTCATTTCTTGTGGTCTAAATAAGTGAATTACAACCTGAAAAATGAAAAATGAATGAATTAAGCATAAAGACAATAAAATAATCAATTAAACAAGTTGGTTGCACTAAATATAGACCTTAAAATATGAATAATTAAGCACTTATCAAGGATTATTTAGTTTTTTCTATAGAAATCATTGTATAATTAAATGATAAATATACATTTTGATCTTTACTTTAACATCCATTTCTATAGAAGATTGTGTTGTGTAATGTTTGACTTAAGGTCTTGTGATCTACTCTTTAGATTATAGTAAGATATACCAAATTATAACTTTGTTTAGAAGAATAAAAAGTTTTAGAAAAACGTGACTTCAAGTCTATACATTTGAAAATTACTTTTTGATGGATAGACAATCAATATAAGAACTCTAAAGTGTATAGTATTTTAAATCATTAACCCTTTAAAACATTGTAATATATTAAAATTTAATATTAAAATTAATTTAATATAATTTGTATTATATAAACCAAAACGAATACCTCTTTTTGTTTTCTTAAAAGATAAAGTGACATTAAGGTTAAAGTTACATATGTGTGCATATTTCACTTATTTTGATTATATTGAAAACGTAGTTAGCAGGAATAGTGAATAATGAAAAATAAGAATATCATAAGTTTTAAAGGAGTTTTTACCAATTAAGAGTGTCTACATCTTTAAGATTCAAAAACAAATGGTTTACTATTGAATAACATAATGATGGATATATCAACTAGGTTTACAACACATAAACACACACACATGGAAGCCCTAATTGGTACAATTTTATTCAAATAGCTCCTTTTTTAATTTCAACATAATTTAACCATAAGTTTAGTGAGTCATAAAGTCCTTCGAAGGTTTAAAATATACCAAAAATCTTGTTTCAAATAAGAATGACTGTGTTAATGCAGTTTGAGATGCCTTTGGATCTCATTAATTTCTCCATATATAAAATAAAGTATATAAGACGTCTGTCTCCTAAATTATATCCTATAAAAATACCTCCTCTAATCCAAGACACCTATGTCTTTATCATATGGATCTTATTGACTTCTCCGTGCACAAGAAATACTTTGTAACACAGTTAAGTCCCAAATTATGTTATCATATAGAAACACCTTTGCCACATCAATATGCTTATATCTTTAATTTATGCTTTCACTTTTATTTTTTTGGAAAGGACATGTCCTGAGCTAGGCTATGCCCACTCAAAACGCTTTTAAGAAACATGCATTTGCATAATGAAATTTCAAGATTGTATGCCTGTATATATAAGCCATACTCAACATTCTTTAGCTTGATGAATATATCTTCGTAGGCTAGGCTATATTTATGCTTAATATCCTGAGACATTAACTGACTATAGCTAATACTTGAAATTCTCTACAGTAACCGACTTCATCAATATGTCAATTACGTTCTTTAAAATATGAATCTTTTTAATAAGATATGTTCATATGCCATTTAACACCCTGTTTTTATGAAAACTCACATATATCTACTTATTCCTTGTATAATGCACTTTTCTTTGACAAATAGATGACACTTTGACTTTCACAGCATATTCAAACTTCACCTTTATTGATGCCTACCTCTTTCACTAGTCCTTTAAACCATAATAAATTTTTAGTAGCCTAAACCACTGTTATATACTCTTCTTCAATTATGGACATTGTAATTATAAACTATAACATTGATTTCTAAAGAATAGGCCCTCTTGCAAGAGTAAGGACATACTCTATAGTAGAACTCCTATTATCTAAATATCCTATATAGTTTAAATCCACATATCTAATAATTGGGAGATCATCTTGCTACATGTTAAACACAATTTCATGGTTTAATAAACACAATTTCATGGTTTAATATACCTTTGAAGTACCTAAATATCCATTTTGTTACTTCCCAATGCTGTATTCTATACTTTGATCTGTAATTATTATCCTCACTAACAATATAAGTCAGATATAGCCTCGTACAACCATTACATAAATTAAATATCCAACGGCACTAGCCCATGGTACCTTAGACATATCATTGACCATTGTATCTATTTTTGAGCACTAGTCTTGGGAAAACTTAAAGTGATTTTCTAATGGAGTTCTTATAAGTTTAGCCTTACTAATTCCAAATCTATCCAACACCTTTTCAATGAATTTAGATTGAGGTAACCATAAATTTTTAGAGCTTCTATCCCTCCCAATCTCCATTCTTGAAATTTTCTTAGCACCATCTAAATCCTTCATCTTACATTCCTTTCCTAATAAGGCCTTTAGTTTATTCACATCATGTATAGTCTTTACAACAATCATCATATCATCCATATATAGTAGCAAAAAAATAAATGCTCCATCGTCAAGGCTCTTAATGTATATACAACAATTATACTTATGTCTCATGCACCAATTCAAATTATTTACAAATAACACCTTTTATATCAATATTGTAGAGATTAATTCAATTTATAAAGTAACATCTTCAATTTATACATAAGATACTCATTTTTAGGTTGACTAAATCTTAGGAATGACAATGGGCCAAGCCAGGGCCAAGCCATGTTGTTTAGGGCCTGACCTAAATTATTATTATTTTTAAAAAAGTAAAAATGATGTCGTTTTAGGGAAAACAACATTGTTTTGTTGTTACCTGTTAGGCCCAAAAATCGAACCCGAGGCTCGATCAACTTGAACCTGGCCTATTGATCATTGGCTAGGCCAGGTCAAGACGGACAAGGTTAGACCAAAATTACCATCCCTATTAAACCCTTTAGGCTACGATTGTAAATTTCCTCCTCTCAGTTACCGTGAAAAAAAATCTTTATATTCATCAGCTCTAAATAGATGTCCAAATTTACTACTAACACTAATAAAATCTTAATTAAAGTATGACAAACTACTAGAGAAAAAAATTAATCACAATCAATCCCCTTTCACAAGGCATACCTTTTTAAATACTAATAAGCCTTAAACTTTTCTCCTTTTTTTGTTACTGCTAGTATCCTCTTACCCACTTACACTTTATAGGCCTATTCTCTTTAGGAAACTACATCAACTTTCATTTTCGATTCTTATTTAAAGATTCCACCCCCTCCACCATAACTCTTATCCATTTATCATTCTCCTCGTTATTCATATCCTCTTAAAAGTTAGTTGGATCTTTATTGTTTATAATGAGTGCAAAAGATATCAAATTTTATTGGTTATATTTATATGATGGCCAAATAGTGCTTCTTGCCTAATATGTGGTTATACTATATTGATACTCTTCTCCTAACATTGATCTGTCTTCTAAATTATAATTTTCAACCTTTTTCAAGTATGCTCCAAGCTGTCCTAGTTTTACTTTTACCTTTTTCTTACTACCATTTACTGATCCTAGCACATTCTCTCTACATATTTATTCAATATATACTACTCGTCAAAAATTACATTCCTACTAATCACCATCTTCTTTGATGTTGTGTTCTAAAACTTATTTCTTTTCACTCCTTTAAGGTAGCTAATGAAGGTGTACTTCTTCAATTTTGGATCAAGCTTTTTCCTCTCCTTACTAGAAATATGCATACTTTAGTTTTCTTCCATGCTTCCTTTACAACTCTCTCATGTAGTGATGTCTATAGTAATCTATTGATGAGGTAAGATGCCATATTCACAGCATCTGCTTATAATATCTTAGGGAGACCTACATTTAACCTTAAATACTTGGCCCTTTCAATATCCATTTATTCTTTTTGAAATGTCATTTTACCATGGTATTTCTAGAATTATGAGTCCATATACTTTATACTATTTTATGATCTTAGGTACTTAATTTTTCTGCCTTTTTGATTCTTTACCTCATCCTTTTATGTTTTAAGCCCCATGCTTTATGAAGTGTACCTAATATGCCATTATTATAAAATATTGATATCCCTTCAAGAAGAACTCTTATTAAGATGCTATATGTTAGTATGCATATAATCTAGAATTCCTTTGGCTCTATACTCCATCGTATTAAATGTCATCTTTGACTGTTTATCAAGCAATAAAAAACTTGTAAAAATATAACTTACAATACTTGGCATCCTTCAGTAGGCACCTCTTATGAAATTTCACCGTCGATTGCTTATTGAGTGGACCCAGCTAGCCAGTTATGCCATAATACAATACCTTTATTACTTGACTTTATTATGACAACCTCTCCACTTGCAACTATATTCCCCATTAGTTTGTAGATATTTTCCATCAATCTTTTCCCTTATCACGGTTAATGCACCCTTCACTACTTTAATGTTATTTTCATCAGTTTTATAACCAAAATTATTTGAATGTGAAGTACATAAATAAATCAAGTTCTTCCTTAAATTTGGAACATCTCAAATATCACATAACATCTTGACAACACCATAAAGCATCTTGTTCCTGTTCTATCTTGTTTTGACGATCTTGCAAACTTTATCATCTTGTAACTGAATAGTGTCAAAGTTTGCTAACGTGTATGATGGAAAATTAATCCTTATTTGGTTTCATATAATATGATCATTATGTCTTTAATATCCAACATACATCATTTATCCATTACTACAATATGAGCCCTCACTTTACACTATACTAGTTGACCTTGATAAATCATAAGACTTTTTTTTTATCAACTTGTCTATTTTTGTTTGGATAACCCTTATGATATGTCATGTTTGATCACACTTGTAACACCAGACTACCCTTGGATTTAGATTTAGAGCTCCTCTTATATGAGTTATCCTTATTTTTCTTCCTCTTATAATCTTGATTTCTTTTCATAAATTTATCTTCATCTTAATAGGTTTCACCATATGAAGTCTCCATTAGTTTTGAACCAATCATATAGCAATGATATCTTCCAAACTAATTGTCTCCTTACCCAATAGGAGTGCAGTCACTAGATGTTTATAAGAAAAGAGTAAAGAACAAATATAATCATTATTTTGTCCTTGTCTATAATGGTCACCTCGAGCCTCAACAAATTAATGACTATTTGATTGAACACATAAATATGGTATTCTAGATCAATTATCTTTAACCTATATAATTTATGTTTCAAATATAATTTGTTTGTAAAAGAATTTCATATATAATATCTCTCTAATGTTTCTTCTAAGACACACTTTAAACCATGCCTGGTGCCTGGTTTAGTAATTTTCTCTACCTAAAAGATTTTCAAAAAACTGATAAAGCAAATACACACAAGAGATAAAAGACAGAGGCCTGTTAAAGTTTAAAACAATAAGATCCTGTCAGACAATAGAAGCCAGTTAAATGACAGGAGCCAGTTAAATGATAAATCCTGTCAAAACAATTTAAAACAGAAGGTGTTTGTTAAAATCGAAACGAACCTATTACAAGTTGAAAACAGAAAAAGTCTATTATAAAAGTGAAAGAGCCTCTTGCTAAAATGAACACCCAACAATATAATGCCAAAATTTAAAAGTTAAAGAGAGAGAGGAATGACGCAGTGAATTTATATTGGTTCAGCTTATAACCTAAGCCTACGTCCAATCCTCATGTATCTAACCTAAGTGTTTCACTAAAATCACAAGTACTAATTTGATAAGCCTCTTCAAGATCACAATTACATATTTTTTAAGGTTCTCCAACCTTTCAAACTAGTAGTATTTAGCTAGCCTCTACAAGCTCTTAATAAATGAAAATGTAATTTGCTCGATGTGAGCTTTAATGATCTCTCTCAAAAATATTTTCACGTTCTAAAGCACAAGAGATTTGATAATGATATCACTTTCAAGAGAATTGATGCTATAGATGTATTTTGAAGGTCTGGCGTATGTCCGCCATTGGCAAATGTAGTGGGTCTTCCTTAAATAGACATATTCTTCAACTAGTTGTTGCTTCTCTTATATCTTGAATTGACTTTGAATCTTCAATACCATAGTTGATAAAATCTTCTAGTATCCAGATGTTAAGACAAATGATCATATCACAAAGTTGATTGTGATTTGTAAGATCCTTTCAGATATTTTGGAATCATTTCTAATAAATTAGGTAAGTTCATAAGGAAGGTTTCTGTAATAAAGGAAGCATTTATCATATAATTTTATTTCCTTTTGAAAAAATATATCGTTACTTATACAAGGAAATAAATCCAATTTGAATTTTGTAATATTATAAGGTCATTATCAAAATCATTAATAATAAACCTTGAACTAACAATCTCCCCCTTTTTGATGATGACAAATAATAACAGATAGACTTTTAAATTTCAACTAATAATGAAGGGTTCCGAAAAGTATCTGTAGACTTTATAAGTTCTTAATGATTAGAAGGATCCTTTCCTTTCTTAATAAGGAGCTTATAACTAACAAACCACAAATTTAAACTTCACGGATTTAGGTAGTAACATATATCCGAGATTCATCATGCTCACAAATCATTCAAGTAAATATCATCTACTTTTAGCAACATATATCGACAGTTTAATTCTCCCCCTTTGTCATTATAAAAAAATAGAGGGAAAAGAACTGAATAGCCACAAAATATTACAAGTATGTAACTAGGCAAAAATATATCTTCATCTTAACTCTTAACTCTCCCCCTGCATTAATGCTTTCCTCTTTCGAAGTTATTCTGAAGGAGAAAGTTACTTAACCTCTCACACCATACTCGAGGAGCCTGTTGATAGGATTGAATCATCTTATATTTTCTTATGCATTTCAATGTCTTCCATCCTATTTTTGTGTTTAAATACTCAATTTGTGTTCATTTTGTGTTTACATATAGATTAAAGGACTGAACACAAATATATGCTAAAAGGAAGAAGTTTGAAAAAGTTTGGAGAGCCATCCATAGAGGAGAAACTATCACGGGTCACGATAGTGGCAAATACGCCACAATTGTGACAGAAGCTTGAGCACAGGGCCACGATCGTGGGGAGTCAGCCATGATTGTGACCAAACAGATAAACTAGCCACTATCATGTATTAAAGGACACGATCATGGCCTACACGCAGACAGATGCGAAGTTGCTTCCAGATTCAAGTTTTCGACGGACTTTTTGGACTTTTTAGGCACAAGAAAACCTTAGAGTTTACCTAAATGGAAAATGCTATACACAAAAAGAAAAATGACCTAGAAAAAAGTCTCCAATTTGCCACTTTGGGGAAAACTCCAAGAAGAGAGAAGAGCTCTCAGAATCTGCCATTTTTGGAAAACTTCAAGAAGAAAGGAGGAGCCAGCAGAGAAGTTTTTGTTATTTTATATAAGCTTAGCTATTCTCTTTCAGTTTCAATGTTTTATTTTCATATTCATTCCATTATTTCAAAGCTTTCTTAGTGCTAATCATATTTTTTACATGTTCTAGAATGTTAGAATGAATGTTTGATAGATTTTATAGTTGAACTTTATGAATTTTGTAAGGAACCTTTATGTTATATCAATGAATGTTCATTCCTTCAATTTCCTAGCAATCTTGGTTGTTGAGCTTATTTATGTGCTTTTTTAGATCAGAATTTGTTGGGTATTTGAATGTTTAATGGTTTATGTTATGGGTTTTTGCTTACTTGTGATGGTTTTGATTAATTTACGCTTAATAGTTAGGATTTATTCATATTCTTAGATTCATGATCAATTAATTTAGGTTTTTGTACAAGTTATGTATGCTGGAATTTTCATTTTGATACAATTAGTTTAGATTTTGTGATTTGGGTTATGATTATTTATTTATTAGCATAAAGAGTTTTGATTTCTATTAAGTGACTGTTGAATTTTAGTTTTTATTATTTCGTTTATAACTTCCAACTTTCGTTTTATTTAATTAAGTATGGGTTTTGTTTATTTAATGTCTATTATGCTTAATATGAACATGTGTGGCTAGACTACTTAGGGGTTTGGAGATGTTATAAGGATGAAGGGATGGAAATTGTGAGAATGGAGTTGAATTTGTCTTAAATTGGAGCTTGTAGGTTTAGGGTAAATGTCATGAATTAGGAATTGCCTATAGGCTTGATCACCCTTTAGGTAACTTTCTAATCCAAAGGCTAGGAATGAGCGTTTGATATGTAATAGTCCATAGTGATTCCTGGAAGTAGTAGTAGGTTAGTTGAATTTGTTAGGATACTTAATCAACTAATCTAGGATCCCATACCTTTAGGTTAAACCTTCTAAGCTTATGAGTAGGTGGCCTAAGTTAGTTGTTTCTTAGTACCTAATGTATCTTCGCTATTGAACTTAGAGAGCCTATTTTACGTTATAGTGGAGATCAGGGCATTTCTAGAGCTTATTAGTTTTTCCTGTTTTAAAGAAATTAAGGGTTCGAGAGCTTAATCGAGTACGTAGGCTAATACCATGATGAGAGTACCTTTTATTTAGAATCAAAGATCAATGAATATCTTGGAATCCCGAAGATATCTCCAACCCACTTCTTTACCATTGTTATTAGTGTTTTCTAAATTCGCTTTGTATTTGTCTTTTTGTTTAAGTTCTTTACATCTTAGCTGTCTCGTTTCATTATTTCAGGGTGTTTTGTTTTCTTTTGTTGCAACATTTGAAATAGCATTTGCATCCTAGCTCTCTGTGGTTTGACCCTAGCTCGCTATTTACTGCATAGTTTGGTAGTAAGGAATTTATTATTTGGTAGTTAGTGACAGACTATCACCTGCTTTAGACTATGTAGAGCCTTAGTTAACTTCATCGCGTAGTCAGGATGATCGCCATCTTCGAAACTATTTTTGTCACAAAAATCTTCAAATATTTTGTCATGTGTCTCAAACACCCATTATTAACTATCAATTGATTTTCTTTTGTCTCCGTTTTGAAGCATATATGCAAAAATTATTATCTCATTTTAGGTACCCAAATTTTTGGGTCTTTTCTGGTTAGTAGCTTGACCTTTCAGTCTCCAAACATACATTTGAAATAATTTTTTTATTTTACGAAAGTTACAAGAATGACTAATATGACCATATCTACCACAATAGAAGCATAAAATAGATGAATTAGAGTTGTTATAATTTCTACCATATATCAGGTTCCTGCTGTTTTGACTATAACCACGGTTGGATTTAACAAAGAAATTCTTGTATGACTTAATATTATTATTTTCATTGTAACATATTCCAACCTTATCAAAAATGCATTTACCACTACTAAGTAATGCATCAAGGTTATTCCTTCCATTAACGAACTTTGCAAGATCTGTTTCTGGGGATAAAATCTTTTCAACAAATTTCTCTTTCTCAAGTTTTAGGGCGGCAACTTTTTCTTCTAATTGTCTCACTTTATCAGAATCAATCGTAAGTAAAGTATTTTCCAAGTTGGCTACTCTTTCTTCTAGAACTTCATTTTCAGAGACCTTTTGCCTATAATCAACCTCAAGAGACATAATTTTGGTCGCCAAATTCTCATTCGTAGATTCCAATGATTTTATCTTACTCTTCAGAGATGCATCATTGCTCTTAGACTTCGCAACTTCTTTGAAATACTTTACTGTCAACTTTTTGTACTAATCATACAATTCATGATATGCATTTCTTAATTCATAAACTTCAACATCATAGTTAGAATAATATACCTTATCATCTCTTGATTTAGCTATAAGACAGATGTTGCTAACTTCTTTAGGCTCTTTATCTTCAAAGCTTTCAAAATCCTCATATGACCAAGTTGCTTTTAGTGTCATTCCTCTTCTATAGAGGGATCTTTTATCTTGCCTAAGCTTGGTTTCATGGATCATCAAGTTTCCTCATAGCTAGTCAAGTGAAATAGTGTCTAGATCCTTTGCAGTTTTTAGAGCTGTTACCTTAGGTCTCCATTCCTTTGGTAATGACCTTATAATCTTCGTTATGAGCTCATCATTGGGTATATCTTTCCCAAGTTCTTTAAAGCCGTGATGATGTTGTTGAGCCGTCTAAAGAATTGATTTATGGTTTTTCCTTATTTTACACCAATATTTTCGTATTGATTCACTAAAAAGCTTATTCTATGTTTCTTTACCTCATTTGTTCCTTCAAAGGTGACTTGAAGTTTATCCCACATTTATTTTGCTGTAGAGCAATGGGATATCTTTTCAAATTCTTCTAAAGGTAGTGCACAAATCAAATGATATTTTGTTTTAGCATTTAGTTGTGCATTTCTTCTGCCAGCATTAGATCATACTTCTATGTTTCCTGTAGGGGGAAGTGTAGCTCCAACTCTGATGGCTTGCTAGACTTCAATATCTACAGATTAGAGATAAATTGTCATCCTCTCTTTCAAGCATGAGTAGCTGTTTCTATTGAAGTAAGGAAGCTTTGAAACAGATTGTCCTTCAAAGCTTCTCAAATTGTTTGCTATAATCTATCACGTACTGTAAAACAAAAAAATGTAAAATGTCTATCTGATACCAAATGATAAAAGAAACACACGCAAAAGATAAAAGATAAGGGCCCGTTAAAGTTTAAAAAAATAGGAGCCTATTAGACAATAGAAGCTAGTTAAATGATAGGAGCTTGTTAGACGGTAGGAGCCTGTTAAATGATAAATCCTATCAAAACGGAAGGTGCATGTTAAAATTGAAAGGAACCTATTGCAAGTTGAAAATAGAAAGAGCCTATTATAAAAATAAAGGAGCCTCTTGTTAAAATGAACACACACATACACACAATATAATGTGAGAATTTTAAAGTTAAAGAGAGAGAGGAATGATGCAGTCGATTTATACTAGTTCGGCTTATAACCAAGTTTACATCCAGTCCTTAAATATCCAACTTGAGTGTTTCAGCAAAATCCCAAGTAGTAATTTGATGATCCTCTTCAAGCTCACAAGTACATATTTTTCAAGGTTCTCCAACTTTCAAACTAGTAGTATTTAGCTAGTCTCTACAAACTCTTAACAAATGAAAATATAATTTGCTCTATATGAGCTTCAATAATCTCTCTCAAAAATATTTTCACTTTCTAAAGCACAAGAGATTTGACAATGATATTGCTTTCAAAAGAATTGATGCTATAGATGTATTTTGAAGGTCTGACGTATGTCCCCTATTTGCAAATGCAGTGGATCTTTCTTAAATAGACATCTTCTTCAACTAGTCATGCTTATGTTATATCTTAAATTGACTTTGAATCTTCAATACCATATTTGATCAAATCTTCCAGGGTCAAAATGTAAGACAAATTATTATATCTCGATTGTAATTTGTAAGATCCTTCTAGATATTGTAGAATCATTTATAATAAATCAAGTAAGTTCGTAAGGAAGGTTTCTGCAATAAAGTAAGAATTTATTATATAATTTTATTTCTTTTTAAAAATATATTGTTACTTATATAAGAAAATAAATCGATTTTAAATTTTAAAATAATATAAAATCATCGTCAAAATTATTAATAATTTATTAAACCTTAAAGTAACAGAAACGATCACTTACGTTCAAAAGCTTTTAAGATTGTATGGCTGTATATAAAAGTGATAAACAATAGACCAGGAAGATCCTAGTTAAGTGTTTCTAGAGTTGTCTAAGATCGCATCCCGTTGACCTTTTATCAAAAAGTGAGAGAACCCAGTGCAAGAGGGTGGAAAGGCCGAGAAATCACTAGTAAAAAGGGCCTTTTAGGAGTAGGCGCTTGATTTGGAAATTCCAATCGCTCTCAAGATGCGTGCATCCACTTGAGAAGTTTGCAGCGCCATTCTTTTATTATTCTAAGCTCAAGATGTGTTAGTGAGTACGGTATAAGTGAAGGATGGGCGTGTCCCGATTAGATGACCCACCCTGTCATTCAACTAACGATTGGAATTTGGTATAAAGACTTATGTAGCGAGTCTTATAGCGCAAACTAAGCAAATTATCCTCCTCATGCAAGTAAATGCCATATTCTTTGATCAATTAGACTGCGGCGGAATTGGAATCAGAACTCATAAGAGAGGGACTATAGTATTTTGAATATCCTAAAATGCTTTATTCGAAAACGTATTACGACTCAAAACGATTTCTTTTAAATTTGCTTTCTTTGTTTCTCTAGTTCAATGCTTCATTTCTCATTCTTGTTGAATACTTCACAGATAAGAAAATAAAATACGCATTGAATGTTGATTGAGAATAAGAGGTTGCTTCCAAGCTAAGAATCGTCGCTAAAGACCATAAGAAAAAGAATGAACTGGGTTAACTTTTTTAGTATAACAAAGGCATTTATTTAGAAACCTAAAATTTTAGTATAACGGTTTGTAATTCGTTATTCCATCTTTATTATCCATAAATGGTTTTAAGTTTTATAATTAAAGCATCTGCAGATCTCCACGTGTACATTTTTCTGACTGCCACGTTTCAAAAGAATCCTATTCCCACGCAACTACAACACGCGGGATGTATCTTGAAGCTTCGCTGGGCACTGCTAACCAGAATCGCTTCTTTTAAAAACTGCTTCCCTCCGAAACGCCCTTTTCTCCAACCGTAAATCCAACACGCTCAACTTCTCTTCCGCTCCTTTCCTTTCCTTCGCGATTACGGCCCCTCCAACCACTTCCGATTCTGACATTTCCCTTCAAACATGTGGGCCCAGCCGAACCGGAAAAACGACGTGGAGACAGGGGCAAGGTCTCTGTACCCGATGATGCTGGAGAGTCCGGAGCTTCGGTGGGCTTTCATTAGGAAGATATACTCAATCTTAACCGTTCAATTACTGATCACCATCGCTGTGGCCGCCGTTGTCGTTTATGTCCGTCCCATTGCAGTCTTCTTTGTTAGTACTGGTGCAGGGTTGGCGCTGTATATTGTGCTCATTCTTACGCCCTTTATTGGTATGCGTTTGTTTTTGTTTTTTGTTTTCTCCTTCTTTTTTTTTTTTATGTGTTGGCTTGGTGTTGTGGTCAAATTTTGAGTGTGGTGTGGGTGACTGGTGCAGTTTTGTGTCCGTTGTACTTCTACCACCAGAAGCATCCGGTGAATTACCTTCTCCTCGGGATTTTTACGGTCTCTCTCGCCTTCGCTGTTGGATTGACTTGTGCATTTACCAAGGGTAGGGCCTGTTTCCCTTTGTTTTTCTTTTATTCTGCGACTTGCATGTTCCGGTTGAAGTGAGAATTTATTTATGGAATGTGTCACTTTGTGATATCATTGGGCCAATGGTGTTTTATTGCTTACGATTTGTGGGTAGCTGGATGGCTAGCTGTTTCTTACAAGTCCATGGAATGAAAAGCACAAGTTTTGATTGAAGTATAAAGGGCTTTGGATTAGGCAAACAGAGGCTTGTTAAAATTGCTTGGAAATGTTCACCCTAGGTGACCTCTTCATGCGTCTAGATGCAAATCAAGATGTCTAGGGGACTCCTCATCAGGTCTTGGTTTCTTCAACAATCTCCACGGGACCTAACTGAAAACTATTAGCACGTTGATTTAAAATCTCAAGTGAAATGGTCTGTTAATAAAACTAAAATTCATGCGGATGGGATATCTTCTGCTAACTCAACCTTTTCATCACTGTTTCAAGTTGCTCAAGCGTTCATTACGCCTTGCTCTTTACCAAAGCAGATGCATTCACATTTCAATACAACGTGAAGTAGAATATATATTCTACTTGTGATCCAAAATATATGAACAAGGCTGGAATCCTTGTGCAATGTGATTGCTTTACATAACTTTTGTTGACTCATTTTGGCAACAGGTAAGGTAATTCTGGAATCTGTGATTCTGACAACTGTGGTGGTCGTAAGCCTTACACTCTACACGTTTTGGGCGGCTAGGAGAGGCCATGACTTCAACTTCCTTGGGCCTTTCTTGTTTGGTGCTGTCCTTGTTCTTATAGTTTTTGCTTTGATTCAGGTGAGTTTTCCATTCAGCTGTGCTCAACTTTCAGAGACTGTCCTGGTTACGCTTTCTTTTGGGTCAATTTCTGTAACAGGTACTATTCCCACTGGGTAGAATCTCTATCATGGTCTATGGATGCCTGGCTTCAATCATATTCTGTGGGTACATTGTGTACGACACCGACAACCTAATCAAGCGCTATTCTTACGATGAGTACATCTGGGCTGCTGTGTCTTTGTATCTGGACATCATTAATCTCTTCCTCTCCTTGCTTACTATCTTCAGAGCTGCTGAAGGCTGAGATTATTGTTTACGTTGTGAATTTTGTGACAAGAAATTGTTGACCTTGTAAATGTGACTGACTATACCTCATATCGTATCTTATTTAGTGTTCCCTTTGTTTCTTCTAATTTCTTCTCAAGAGTCGTCCCACGTTCAGCTTCATATACTCCTGGTCTGTTTTATTTTCGTGAAAGGGTTAGCCTTTCCAGTTTCCCCGGGTTCACGTCACTTTCCTCAATTTTGCTCGGCATTTAAAAACTCTTTCATAGAAACTTCACCAGCCGAAGAGAAATATGTAGGAACAGGAATAGGAGGGTGGAGGAACAGATCAAAATTGAAAATTTGAAATAACAGGGTTGTAGTGGACCTTCCTTTGAAAACTCTTACAGATCATTCCTTAGCCAGTAGCCACGAATTAAAGAAACAGTTTTCTTTTTCTGAAAGTCAATTTACAAAATTTAGTGGACTAATGGTATTATACTTGGGTATTCCAATTGAGTCAATTGTAAGAATGGTAAAAAAAAAAAAAAAAACTAAAAGACAAAAAAGAGTTGATCTTGATGACGATGAATTAGAGAAGCGGAGCTTAAGAAGAACTAATTCATATTGAGCTTTAGTCGAGTAAGATCTCCAAATCCGATAACTCATCTTCTAGAAAGGTTCATTTATTGTTACTTGAGGACCACCTAATTACGCTCATTTCGAATTTCATATATGTAACTAGTTAAGTTTAAAAGTGTCGAGACAACATTCTTAGAGATGAACCGAGAGGACGTTCATAAAATGGTGTGTCTTGTTAACCTATATTGTTCCAAATAATGTTCAAATGCCTTAAATAAGAAATTTAGATGAAGAGAGGGTTGGGACAATGCAAAGAAAAAGATGATTATAAATCTCTAACTAAGCATTATAGAGAGCGCATGATTAGGATGAAATGTTCAAATTATGTTATTTATTCCTTATGCTTAACATGCATTTGACAGCTAGCCATATATAAGGAAAAAGCTTGCATTGGGTATACAATGTAATTAAACCAAACTAGGGCTTAAACAAGTAGCAAAGAGATTTGTTAGAAGATACATTAAAACTGTTAGTAGTTCAAGAACATTGCTCTTCTTTGAACTATCTCAATAATGAGTTAGCAAGCTATCTCTGATAATGTGCACAAATTTGGAGGAGCTAATTGGTCAACTCGTTGACATCCACATTGTTTTGGGATCTCTTTTAAAGCAGTTTTTATTAAGATAAAAATTTTAGAAAGATCATATAAGAAGAAAGTAGATTTATCATTTCCAATATTAATCTTGATGAAAATTCTAAGAAATTTCTAATTAAGCTTGAGAATGCTCTTCTACATTCAAGAAGAGTTATAAGTTGAATCAATTTATTAAATACTTCTTTTTTTTGTAAATAACATGAACACGTCCATTTCACTTGGAGACATTATTTTTCAATGAATTATCTCTATTAACTTTTTTGTCAGCATCATTTTAACAAGTTTAATAGAATTTATCTCAAAACCTCCTTTATTCAATAGTACAAAAACCTCACTCTATTTAACTATGATATTGCTTGTTTTATTATTATAGAGTTCCTAATGATGGTTTTTTCATAAGTTTCTCAATATGCTTAGTCACTCTACAAGGAAGCATCATGTAACAACCCTAGATCACCTGCCCACATATATTGTTCGCTTTGGACCTTGGCCCAGCTAAGGGCTCACGGTTTTGCTCTTCCCACACCTTGAGAAAATGCATCTATGAGGGAGAGGTACCCATACTCTTATAAGGCGTATTTCGTTCTCCTCTTTAACCGATACGAGATCTTACAATCCGTCCTCCTTTAGGGCTCAGCGTCCTTGCTGATACACCGGTTCAGATATTGGCTCTGATACCATTGTAACAGTCATAGACAATTTGCCCACAGATATTGTCTACTTTGGACCTTGACTCAATGAAGCCATCACAGTTTTGCTCTTCCCACATATTGAGAAAATACATCTATGAGGAAGAGGTACCCATACCCTTATAAAGCGTACTTTGTTCTCCTCTCTAACCGATATGAGATCTCACAATCCATCCCCCTTTAGGGCTCAGTGTCCTTGTTGACACACCGGTTCAGGTACTGACTCTGATACCATTGTAACAGTACACAATTCGCCCACAGATATTGTCCGCTTGGGACCTTGACCCAATGAAGCCATCACAGTTTTGCTCTTCCCACATCTTGAGAAAACGCGTCTATAAGGGAGAGGTACCCATACCTTTATAAGGCGTACTTCGTTCTTCTCTCCAACCGATATGGGATCTCACACATCAAGTGAGAGACTCAATGAAAATTCAAGCCACTAAAAATGACTTTGATAAGTAAAATCCTACCAATATATAAAGTAGCTTGATTTTTAATATGTTGAATAAATCGCATGAAATAATGATATGATAATATGGAACTTATAAAGAGAAAACTAAAGAAGCTTCTTTAAAAATCACTAACAATGGAGACTTGGTTTGTCAAAAGAGCATAGCTAGCTAAAAGGTAAAAATTAGACTTGAAACTTGAAGTTTGGATAACCAAAAATTTAATTTTTGATCAATAGATGTTCCACCTTCATCCTAATCATAAATAAGGTCGGTCAAAGAGAATCTTCTTACCTGAGCTTTATGTCTCCTTTGAAAAGGATGGAAGCCTCCCATTGATTGGAACTGAAAAGAAAGTTATAGTAATGCTTTAAAGAATTCAATTGAGAAATAAAAGAGGAAAACCAAATAGACAAGGTTTCTTATAAGAAATTTCATTCAATAAAGTCAAATACTTTTTGCAAATCAATTTTGAGAAGACATCTATTCCCACCTTATGTTGTAGTCATGCATGAACTCCTTAGACAATGTTATACAACAACAATAACAACAATATCACAGTTGAAAGCTCCCTGAATGTGAGATTTGGAGAGATTCAAAAGTACGCAGCTTTAACTTCAACTTGTAGAGAGACTATTTTCGATAAACCCATATGAAGAAGAAAGAAAACATAAAATAAAATAAAATAATAAAATAATAAAATAAAATAAAATAAAATAGACAAAATAAAATAATCATAAAAGATAATATTAATAAAATAAAATAAATAAATGAATAAATAAATATGTACAAATAGAAATATAAAATAAGTAATACAATAAATATAGAACAAGGTAATGAATAAAAATATAAGATAAAATAAGTAAATAAATATACAAATAAGAAAGAAGAAAAGTAAATAAATAAAACAAATAAATCATTACAAGATATTGTTTAGGCCAAGAAAGGAAATGTTTAGGCTAATACACGGCATAAGACTAAAAAAATGTTTAAAAGACTTATGAGAAAGAGAAGGACCTTTCTATCTGAGATACTTCACCCGTATCCTAATACGCCAAAGTTTTTTATTAAGGGCCATGTTCTCGGTAAGTTCCAACAGTGCCAAATCATTCTTGATTACCTCCCCTTAGTTCTTCTTAAGCATTCCTTTTTTTCTATTGCAGTTCCTAAGTACAATCTTCCTGCATCTTCTTATTAGAGTGTCATGATGTCTCCTCTTAACATGTCTGAATCATCTAAGCCTTGTCACTCTTAATTTTTTATTAATATTATCCAATAATATATTGTCATATATACTTCTTTTTGGATTGAATATAGATTGTGTCTCACTAATTAGAGAAGGAAAAACCAATTTTAACATGTCCATAAGGATTTTAGAGATAATTTTATATAAAGAAATAGGTTTGAAATCATGGAGAGGAGTGAGATTAACAACCTTAAGAATTAGATAACTGAAAGCGCTCTTTAATTTTTTAAGCAATTAGTTGTAAATGAAGAAGTCTTAAATGAATTTTTTAACTTCAAAGCTAATAATATGCCAAGCTTCTTAAAAAAATACGTTGAGTTCATCATAACCCAAGGCTTTAGAAGGTTATAGTTTAAGAATCCTGGTTTTAATAACATCTGTAGAAAAAGGCTTAATTGAATCTTCCACTAAGAGAGAATATAAAAGATTTGTATAAGGCTAACTAAAAGGGAGTTTGAGAATGGAGCATTCCTTTTGAAATCCAATAAATCTTTCAAGAATTTAAGCATGATTTCTAAGTTCTGATTGGTATATCACAGTATCAAAACTATCAAGAAGAGCAATAATATTTTTTACATTTCTTCTTATAAAGATTCTACTATGGAAGAAACTTGTATTTGCATAATCACCCCTTATCCAATTCGCTTTAGCTTTCTGAATATGAAGGAATTTTCTTGTATTCCAAAGCAAGCTTTAAAATAATATCTAAGCAAATTGATTTTTAGGTCCATTATTAATAGTATTGTAATAGATAAGGTTCTGTCAATTGCTTAAAGTTCATTTTAGTTATGTGATATTAACCATAGAACTTCAAGTTCAATTTAATAGCTTTTAGTTTCTTAACAAAAAACATTTCAACCTAAAAATGAACAAAAACATCCATTTTGTAAAAAATCTTCAAAATCATCATGATTGACTAAATTATTGTGAAATATGAATAGGAACCACTTAGGAGGGTCATTACTAAGGATGATTTGAGACACAAGATGATTGAATGAGACCAAAAAAGAAGGAAAATAATGAAACCAAAGGAGTTTATCAATACTCGATCAAGTTTATTTTATAAGAAAACGTGACCATATTGTTATTTGACTATATAAAAAAGCATCATATTAAGAGAAGATTGCTAAAGGAATTGTCATTTAAGCAATCCATGAGATCTTACATACTTGAGTCCTAACCATATACACCTAAATACTTTGATATAAGTGGAAATTAAACTCCCCTAACACAATCTAAGATTTAGAATAAGAATTCTCCAACTTATAGATATCCGCCCACTGCTCTAATTGAATAATTGTTAGAGGCATAAATAAATGAGAAAAGATAAGACTTCATTGAGGAAGTCAAGCTTACCTTAACATATAAAATTTGGGATGAAGAGAACAAAATCGTAGTATATTAAAGAGATATATTCTAAGCAATTAATATTTTTTAGTTTGTAGGAGTCATGGACGTTACTTATCAAGTTCCATCCTTCAAATTGAAAGAGATTGATGTCAATATTAAGAGCTTTGAATCTACATTCAAGGATTAAAACAATAACAGGATTAATAAATTTAATGAAATTATTAGTAGCTAATTGCTTGTTAGAAGAATTTAATACCCTAACATTCTAAACAGATAAATACCTCACGATAAGAGAGGAGATAGGAGACAAGCTGAGGGAGTGGAGATTGCGATGGTTCGGACACGTGCGTAGAAGAAGTGTGACGGAACCAGTCAGGAGAGTTGAAGGGATTCATGTAGAAGGAACGCGAGGTCGAGGGAGGCCAAGGAGGACATGGGAGGAGTAGATCAGACTGGACTTATAGGCATTAAGTCTATCTAAGGATATGATATCCGATAGAAGTAGTTGACGCTGCAGAATTTCGATATTAGACGTATAGGGCACGCAGGGGCGTGAGGGGTAAAGCGGGCTTTAAACTGCTCTGAACACATGAATTGTGATCTGAAGTGTAGGAGACAAGTTCCGACCTGTCATTCCTATATGTAGCCCTTCACGGAGTCGAAGGGCTATAACTTGGTTGTAGACACCTAGTTCGGCGGATACTATGTCTGCCGATCGACCATACCTCTGCATGACCGCTTGCTCTCCTCCTGAAGCCCCATGAGGATACGACCTCTGCCTAGGCTAAGTAGAAAACGTTTAGGGTGGAATTAGAGTCTCCTATAAGAGATGATTAGGTTCTACCTATGCTGTAATAGATCGCCAACGTTCAATCAGGAATAGGCCATATAGGAAGTGTATGTGTATATAAATATGTATGTAAATATATATATTATGTACCTAGTGTGTTTTTTATTTTATTGGTCTTTATTTTATTTTATTGGTATTTTTATTACGTCGAATTCTTCATTTCAATTTTTATTTATCTTTGTATATGCCGGCTCACATATTTACATCTTCATGTATGTATAGATTTCAGTTTTATGTGCATTCTATAGGTTATAGTACCCATGCATATACTTATATTGTTACCCTTATACAGTGATGTACTCATATTGGTCTAATCTGTTTGTTCTTTGTTTGTTGGGTTTGTTCTTGTGTTTGTTTTTATTGCTTGTGTGTGTTTGTTTGTTGTTATTTGTTTTTGCTCTTACCTTAGCCGGGGGTCTTTGTATCTCTATCAGAGATGCGGGCATGACTACGTACATCTTACCCTCCCCATACCCTGCTTAGGCGGGAATTTGGGTATGTTTGGTTTAGTTTGGTTTGGTATTTTGTTTTATAATATCTCTTTTCAATCCCTCGTGGCCACTTGGCCTCTTCCTTTTAATTTTGGGATATTGCACCAGATAGGAAGGTTCATTATAATCAATAATAAAGGAATTAAGGTTGAATGAGTCAATCCTACATGAAGGAGCTAGAGGAGTAGCCAAAGAGTTTAACTATAAAATAATAACAAATAAGGGAATAGAAGAAGCTGAGATAACCATCAAACGTATAGATTCATATGAAGTCAATAAGATAGGAGAGTTCAAATTATACAAGCTCAAAGGTGGTTCATTTTGTTCCATCATGACAGATGACTCCATTAAAGGCCACAATAGATTATGAAGGAGAATCCATAAGTAAGGGAAGGAGTAGCCTTAGAAGGATTGGAGAGAGGGAGCCACTCATAATAGAGAGAAACAACAGTTGGTGGCAAAAGTGCAACCAACATGAGCTAAAGGAAATAGAGAAGGGGCTAACTAAGGAATGGAAATATTGGAAGAGGAAGAGGGACATTAAAAATGGGAAAGGGAAGAGGCTGGGACGAGGACAAAGATAGAGTAGAGAGGTAAAAAAGCAATTGACAATCATAAAGTTAGGACATAATTGTAACTTACTAAGCAAAATTAAACTAACCAAAGATTTTGGTGATAAAGGTCTCACCCAAAGTGGAAAGCCAAAAGAAAAAAAAGGACCCAAAGGTTTTAAGGAAAATTTGTTACTTTAAGTTCCTTATAATTTTTCAAAATAAGATACACTTCTTCACGTACTTATAATTATATTTATTGTACTAACTTTCTTAGTATCCTTTATCTTCTCTTTTCTTGTTTATGCTATTTATTTAATAGTATTATCTTTATCTACGAACTGCTTGATAGTTAAGGGAGTTAAGGAAAATGGAAAAAAGAACTTAGGACTTACGATATTAATCTTGATTCTCCCATAGTATTTTATTTATGTTGAAATAGTTTTTTTTTCTAGTGTTTTGTTTATGTGGAAATAGTCAATGGTTGTTAGTATAATATTTATCTATTCTACATTTTTTTACATTTCTTCTTCTATAATTGTAGAATGTTAAAAAGTCTATTATATTTTTAAGGTTATAAATATGTCTAATTTGTTATTAGTGTACTATAATATTACTTTAATTTTTTATAATAAATAATCCGTTGTTCTTGTTCCATTATTCTTCTCCATATTATTTTTTGTTTCTTTTTCAGTTTTGTTATATTTTTTTCTTCTTATTCATTACTATTAGTAGTACTAGAGATATAACTAAGAATACTTCAACCTAAGTTATAATTCCTATATTGGATGAGGAAAACAACAATCAGTGGACTATTAAAATGAGGATGCTTTTTAACTACCATACATTGCTAGGTTTCATGGAGAATGACAATTTTGATGATAGTAATAACGTCAGTGATCATAAAAGACTGCCTACCATGAAAATAAGAAAAATGATAAGAGGGACTTATATTTTATTCATCAAGGAGTAAATGATGAAGTATTTGAGAAGATTATAGGTGAAATCAGGTTAAAGCAAGCTTAGGATACCTTGGTGATGACATATAGAGGTGCAGAGAGAGTCAAAAAGTTGAAACTTTAAACTTTGAGACATTAATATGAAGTTTAACAAATGTAATCCTCTAAGATAATGCCTGTCTTCTTACTTTGACAAATTAAATAAACATATATAAAGAGGAGTATAAAGAACAAGCCATAATGGAGAAAATATTATGGTCATTGCCCTTAAATTTGAGCATATTATGGTGGCAATTGAAGAGAATCATAATCTATTCTCAATAAATATTGCTTACATATTCAAACTTTTGAAGCGTATGAACAACACATGAATAAGAGAAAAAAGGTAGGAAGCCAATGAAGCAAGCAAGCATTACAAGCCTAAATCTCCATCATAGGTGATCAAAGTGGATATATAAATCAAAAGCATGGTAAATCCAATGGGAAAGGATGAAAAAGAGGAGGCCATTTCTTCAGCTTTTAAAGTTTTAGCAATTATAACAATAATGAAAAGAATGATGGTAATTGAGATAATGATCAATAAAAATTATAATCTAACCACCACTAGTATATAAGATGTTGTAGATGATGATGTGGTAAAGTAAGGAATGAAAAATTAAATGATGAATGTTATAATTTTCATAAACGTGGCCATTACTTAAATAAATGCAACGATACAATAAGTGCTCAAGGGGCTTATTGTGTATAAGAAAATGATGATGTTGATGATGGCAATCATACTCTCTTAATGGTCACTGCAACTAGTGAAAGACCAAACTATCATATATGGTTCCTTGATATAAGAAATACCAACCTATATGCAATAAAAAAGGATTTGTTTGTAGATCTTGAGGAATCCTTTCATACCAAAGTCAAATTTATAGATGACATCATCATTTTAGTGGTACGAAAAGCATAAATACTCATCAACTTGAAGAATGTACAACAAAAATATATTTTAGATATTATTTATATTCTAAGAATGAAAACATATTCATTGAGTGCGAGTTAGTTGTTAAAAAAAGGGTATATGATGCATTTTTTTGACAGTAAACTCTCAATTTTTGATTAATAAGTTACACCTATTCTTAAGTCTCCTTTGACAAAAAATAGTATATTTCAAGTTGATATTGTTGATCGTGCCTATAAGTGTCTTAATATAATTTGAAAAAAGGAATGCTTCACATATACTGTACGTGTTGTTGAAGCCCTTAAAATTAATCTTTAAGTCAATAAACTATTGTAGTAGTCATGTGACAAGGTCTAAGAGAACTAAATATTAATATTTTAATTTCAATGGACAAAATAAAATGGTAGTTTAAGATTAATTAACTAATAAATAAAATTAGCAACAAATCAAAATACATTAAATGAGTTTGAAAATGTGAAATTCAATTTTACCTAACTTTAATTCAAATGAGGGATCTCATCCAGTTGTAATTATGATCATTGGTTTAAAATGAATAAATCTTCATAACTTAAGCAAGCATTTAGTCTAAAACCTATTATGATAGTCATAATAAGTCTTGATTTTTAAAAATTAATTAACTCAAACATAACATTCAAATCAAAACTTGTGATTAATTAATTAGGTATGATTACATTCCATATCAATTAAATGATATTAATAAGCATAATGAAAGAAACTAACAAATTAAACAATTGAGATAACAACAACTATTCAATTTAATTTTTTTTGTCTCTCATAAGTTAGATATAAAAATACATGAATAACCTACTTACTAATTGTACCCATCATTCATAACAATTACCAATATTAATAGAATAATTAGCATTAAATTAACTTGTCAGGTTAATCAATATTAATTGTTCATGAAATAGAGGAATAAAAAACAACAAATACTTGAATTAAAATTAAATCTAAGTTTAGAACAAAACCTCCCAAAGTTATAAATGGAGTTATAAGTCCCCTTGAATTAGAAAATTCAGATTTAACCACCTATGACTATCTTTTCTTCACTAAAAATAGAAGCAAGAAGACAAAAGAAAATAGAGAATAACATGTTCTTCCCTTAAAAAACTATAATCTATGAATATTCTAGAGATAATGATTGAAACAAATCATAATCTCAATATGATAAAGCTAAAAGATAAAGTTTTCCAATTAAACCAAACTTCCTAGAGTGGGTCTAACTCTGGGCATGATTTCATCTTATCAGTTTTGATAATATCATCTCTTACTCATTCTCCTTATTATTCATGGCTTTGAAAAATGATGTTTCAATTAGATATTCCAAGTCAAATTTTGTCGAATCTCTACTTGATACCTCCTAAACCAAAATGAATATCAATTTTACTAATTAAGCACCAGAATCAACCTAAAATAAAAGAGATAATCTAATTAACATGATCTAATCACATTTTATCAAATTTGCGTACACCAGACTTATTTTTGTCTTTAAGCATACATCGATTCAATATATCATTCATCATCTTTGTAACCTCTCATCCTCTTTGATGTTATCCAAATATATCCCAAAAGTTGATGTACATTAAATGTTGAAGATAAAATAGCAATCAAAATAATCACTCATTGGATAAATTTTTATAATGAAAACATAACTTGTCATCAATTCCATTTAAATAAAACAAAATAAGACTTATACACCGTTTTATGGATTTTATTCTATGCACCCAAAGTGCTTAAGGTTCATTAAACTATCAAATTGAAGAATAATGAGTTATTTCCATAGGTTTGCTTGTGAATCATATCTCCACCACTAGTAAAAGTGAATCTAATGCATAAATCAAAAGGTCTTGATAAGGGTTATAATGTGGCTTAAGTAAAGTTCTGACAAGAAAGGAAATTTTAGGTTAAAAAATTAGAGGAACCATATAAACTTATCTATACAAGTTTTAACTTAAATTAGTTTGGATTCCTCTTAATTCAAATTGCATAATTTTAATCCAATCATCATCTTTTTGCTTTTTTTACATTTTCTATTTTTTTTGAAAAATAAGAAACACTAAAGAGGAGCCTTTTTTTTTACTATACATCTCCTTTATTATATAAAAATTGAGAAATCAAAATACTACAACTTATATCAACTAATGTACTTTTCATGGAAATGGTTAAAATCTTATGCAAATCAGCTTTATAAAATTTTGTCATTTAGGGGCTCAAAATTATTAATGAATTTAATGAAAGAAGGGAAAAGTGACCTTCAACAAAGTTAAGATGCAAGAAAAGAAAGGCTAAGGCTTAAATTGGTTCTTTAAAGGTAAAAGTTAAGTTAGGTTCTTATAGGTCAAAAATAGTTATACCTAAGTGCCCCTATCATCTTCATGTATAAATTTACGAAAATTATGGTCTTAATATGTATACAAGAAGAAGTTCTAGTATAAAAATTCATATTTAATAACTTATAAAAAAATATGAGCACAAATGTATGAATTGCTTTTAAGCTCAAAAGCTCACATAGGTATCAAACATCTTATACTTTTTTATTTAATTAAACCAATGATATGTGTACATTATATTCTATTTTTTAGATGTTTAAGTGTGTTTTGAAGTATTTCTTAGATGATTATCATGTGTATAGGCTTACAATTTGTTATAGTTAGTGTTTGTATATATTTTAAAAGTTTGTTTGGTTTAGAGCAAGAATTGGATCTTAATTTTATGTTTCAAGAGGTGTTTGATGTATTTGTGAGTGTTTGGAATAAGGAAATTGAAGAATTAAGAAGATGGAGGAAGCTTGAAGGTTTTATGATTGCGCAAAATTGAGCACGATCGTGACAGAGGTTGAATCGCTTGAAGTGTGGTTTTTCGTGTTTTGAGGCTATTTTTTAAACCGAATGAAGTAGGAAAACCCTAGACACAACCTTAGAACCTTAATGCACTATTTAAAAACATGAAAAACACAAGAAAGAGGCATCATCCACTACATCAAAGAAGATCATGAGGAGACATCAAGAAGAGATTCAAAAAATTCCAGATTTCCAGATCAAGACACAAATTGGTTTTTCTTTATTTTCCCTTTATTTCTTTCATTGTCTTGGATGTTTGTTTGGATTTCTAAGATGTCTAACATGATTATGGGTTTTTAGATCCCTATTAGGGATAGTTCTTGAATCATTTTGTGAACTTTAATTCTTGTTAGTTTCAATACATTGATGAATGTTTGTGGTAATTGTCATGGATATACTTGGTAATAAATCGAGAGAGTGAATCGAGTTATAAGTATTAAGGTGTACAATGAGAGTTAACAACTTAATAGACCTATAGTTATCAGATTAATGAATAATTAAAGAGAGATCTTAATTGTAAAATTAATTATTTATAGGATTGCTTCAAATCTAATTGAATAAGTTAGGAGTAATTTTGTGAATCAAGGGATTACAATTCTATGAATAGCAAATTCAATTGGGGTTACTTGATTAGATATTGAAAGAGAGTAATCAAAACTTTATGATATCTTGGATCAAACATAAATTGAATCAATAAGATAAAGGGAATCAAAATAAGGAAAGAATAGTTCCAAAGTCTTGAACTTCGATCAATCTCAATTTCAATGGTAACTCAACTATTTATTATTTACTTGTTTCATTTTATTATTTATTTTAATTTCAGTTATTTGATTTAATTCAATTCAATTCTTAATACCTTATACAAAGTTTGATTCAAATTGTTTAGGTGTCTATAGTCCTCGTGGGAACAATACCCTTGATACTATAAGATATAACCCGTATACTTTTGGTATTAAGAGTTTTATTATATATAAAACTTGTTCAACATGCATCTCATATTTTTTTATTTAATAAAACCAACGATATACTTAGGCTTGTCAATTTTGACCCAACCCGACCCAACCCGTGTTCAACGAGTTTGGCCAGGTCAAACCGACCCAAGGGCCGGGCCATGGGCAGCGTAGAAATGGCCCGGTGAATTTCGGGCTAGGCCACGGCCCGTGCAAACGGGCCGGACCATAACCGGCCCGGTCAGACCGGCTTGGCCCGTGGCCTTTGCCCGATCGGCCTGTGACCTGACCACCATTATTAACATAAAACGACGTCGTTTTATTCAGTGTAAAACGACGTCGTTTTATGTGCATCACCTGATTTCTCCCCTAGGTGAAACGATGTCGTTTTGCTTTAATAGTAAAACGACGTCATTTCTGGGTTGGTAGTTTGTAAAACTATAAAGACAAACGACGTTGTTTTTCCAAGAGAAAAGCGACGACGTTTGTCTGCCTAATAAAAAATGACGCACGCGGGCCGCGTTTCTTCTTCTCCGGTTCTCCCTCGCCAGTCGACTCGCTTCGCCCGCCCTTCCCTCCTCTCCGTCTCTCTCACTTTGTCATTGTCGGTGTTATCTCCTCGCCTCTCTGTATCTCCCAACGTTCGGCGTCCGGCCACCTGTAACCAACCAACATCATCTGCTTATTATTAAGGTAGGTTTTTGTCGTATTATTCATGAACAATTAAAGTTGTCTGAATGTTAGAGATGAATGTGGACTGGACGTCGGTGTTGGTTATGGTTTGAGTTTTTGACAGAGGAGGACGACTGGTTACGGTTGTGGTTTGAATGGTTGAACAATTTACATGTATGTCGTGTGCACGTTAAGTGTTTGATGAAAGTTCATACTCATATCATATGTCGTATATTACATTACATGTATGGCAATTATACTTAAACACATATGTGCACGTTAAGTGTTTGATGAATGGTTGATTGTTTCATAAATAAGAGTATGATTCTTCTTCAAGTTTTGGCCATTTGGGTTTTATTATTTTCTCTGCCACGGTCCAGGATATAGAGTAAGATAAACTACTTTAACGTTCTTTAGGTTTAGGCAGCCACGAGCACAGGCACAGCACCGTAAATTGTTTAGATCCATTCACTAGACTCTACACATCTATTCATCTATACATGAAGTGGATCTGCAAATACAAGCTTGTGAACCATTTGGATCATGGATTTATATTATTTTTCTTTTTCCTGTTAGAATGCCGTACAAACAATCATAACCATAAGCATTAGACTTGTGCAAATTGGTCTAGTTTATTTGATTCGATGAATTTAAGGATATGAATATTAAAAATTAGTCTATAGATCTAACACAATCTAGCTTGCACGTCTTATAAGCACCAGCATCAAATCAATAATGCACATAATCTTGACGTAAACCTTTACTTCAACTGGCATAATAAAACTTGAAAAACTGATAAATGATTATTAATATGTAGTTCAACAATTTTTAAAGCTAAATTCTCCTGAACTCACCTGCAAAATCAAACTTGGAATGCGGTACTTTATTAGTTTGTAGCCTTAACTGGAAAATAAGTAGGACTGTAGGAGAAAGTTTCAAGCTTTTAAGACCTGTTTGGAGCATAAGTTCATGAAAAAGATTTGACAGTCACTATGTTTTTCTTGTTGGATTCAGAAATTTCAACGTTAGAGACCTCACTTTATGTTTTTGTTGTTCCTTGTTGGATTCAAAAAATTCCACCGTTGAAGACCTCACTGTGTGTTAGGAATAATGGTCACTTAGAAGTTTGTTAGGACAAGTAGATATAAAATAATAGTCTGTGGGATAAAAATAACCAAACTTACTCAATATGATTCCTTATCCATAGAACCATATAGTTACAATGTGCTATGGATTTTCTTGTGAGTGGGTGAGTTATGAGTAGAATGTAAGAAACATGGATATTTTAATTTTTACACATACACATCAAGTACACTGTACACAACCAAATCAGAAAATCTGCAATTACAAATATTTTGTGATAATTGAATCTTTGCTTGGAATTCACTTTTTCTTTGGTATCACTATTTTGTATATAACTTCCTCAAGCAAAGTCAT
>JAOQMS010000004.1:13086432-13097486 GCA_027563885.1 Erythroxylum longipes | reverse complement strand
AAGTAAATCAAAAATTAGTAATTAATGTAAAAGATAGTAGATTTAATTTACTACAACTATTAACTTATTAACTTTTCTTATAAATATTTTTGTATAATTTATGGGTAATTTCATCTTATATTTTATTATAAATGATTATTTTATAATTTATAGTTTATGAAAATTTAAAAATACAATAAAATTTTAAAATTTTTTAAAAAAATTTTAAAAATAAATTAAATGCTCGGTCCTAGGCAAGCCCAATGGGCGGCTCGTGGCCCAGGGGGGCTGGCCGGGCTGGGCCACGGGCTAAGGCCCACGGGCCGTTTTCGGGCCATGGGCCGGGCCATTCCGGCCCGCCTGAGCCATGGGCTTGGCTAGGCCCGTGACTTTTTTCAATGGGCCAGGCCGGGCCATCGTCGACCTTGGCCTGGTCCGACCCATTGACATCTCTAGATATACTTAAGTAATTATAGAAAAACAAAAATCATGCTCATCTCTCTCATGCATTAAAACTTAAACAAAAAATATATCCTAACTTAGAGACTATTTCTAAATAACATTAATAAAATTTAGGATTACCTTAAGGAATAATCAATACATGTGAATTATAGTATTCAAGAGTCCAATCATAAATCACATATTTCATTAAGGGAAAATAAAGACCTATTCTAAAATGGTAGATGCATTAACTCTCCCTTACACCTAAATCCTATATCATCCCTAATGTATGCATAAGATGGTCACATTCAACAAAATTAATGAACATAAAATAAGTAAAAAATTAGTATACACTCATTAATTATGAGCATTTGGAACTGAATGCATTATAATGTCGGAGGACATAAAGGTGTCACCCCTATAAATCGACATAAAGCATCCAAATTCTTATCCATTTTAGAAAATTTACGCTTCGATCTCTCTATTCGAAGATGGCACTCATTTGAATTAGTTGTGGTAGAAGAAATAGAGGTTGTCAAACATTCGAAGCCTCGTGTTAATATGATGGTGAACTTCCTTGAGGGAAATTATGTGAAAAAAATCAAATTGCCTTTTGTGTTTCTTGATTAATTTCATCCTACTTAAACAAGCATTATTCGGAGGTTCCATCTCTCAAGCTACATGTATATCATTGTTTTATTAATATCAAGCAAGTTAAGGTTAATAGTAAAGTGAGTAATCAAAAAACCAAGATGCAAGTTCTTTTAGATGATAAAACAATATTAAATTGCATATCAAACTAAGCACCCAAATTAATATAAACCTTATATACCATGCATCAAATAAAGAATAATTTAGCTTTTATACATATACAAGTTATAACCTTCCTTCTTGAATAATTAAAAGTAAGAAAATGCTACAAATAAACTCATTCAAGTTCTTTAATAAAAATTACTTGAGATTAACTTAAATGATACATAAGCTTGTCAAAGGACATTGATCTCTATATTTCTAAAGGATCAAAATCACCCAAGTATATAACATATTCCTAGTATTGGGTTAAATTGGCATATTCATCACGAAAAACCCAAAAATTTTCCTTTCATGTGTTTATAAAATTTCATTTCGCGTGAATGATGTTTCTAGTTGAATGTAAATTTTATTTTTGCTAAAAGGTGAAATAGGGACCCGACCCTGAATGATTTGACAATACTTGAGACAATTTTTAAAGTCAAATAATAGTCAAAAAATATGAGAGTTGACTGGTATGGAAATGGACCAAAAATAAATTCGATCGGATGGATTTATGATAGATTAAGGCTGACATTGTTTTAAATTATCATGGAGTGAATTGGAAGCATTTTCGGTATGAAATATAAGGACATAAACCAAGTAAACCAAGCGTGAGAGAGTCAACCATAGTTAAGGACACTTAAAGTAAATCTATCCAACTTATATTTTGATATGTTTAGGTGCAACATGTTAATAAGTGGACATGAAACTCCTACCAAAATTGGACAATTTTTTTCTTAAACCACTTAATTATTTTAGGCAAGAAATAATATATGTATATGTGAATGAGCCTTAAGTGGCAACTGTCACGTACATGAAGAGGTTCTCATTATTTCTAAACAAGAATGCATGAAAAACTCCTGCTACCATATTCATGAAGGAGTATATGTGAGGGACATAAAATTCGTTACATGTGAGACCAATACATGGTGTGGATGTGTGCCATTTTGGTAAGACAAAATCAAAACAAATTTTTATATGTAGGAGACCACAAGTACTGCCATGGATGATATAAGAAATTAATGGGTTAATTTAACAAATATGGTAAGAGCTAACATAGTTGACAACTATTGGAAACAAATAATGCAATATGTTGGACAACTTTCTACAACGTGTAACTTATACAAAGATGATCAAGGAGTTGCTCCATCTTTAATCCACTGACATTTTACTACTCCTTTAGACTAGAATTGATGATGAATAATTACAACTACTCCCTTCACGCATAGATCTTCCAAGTTTTTGTCTCTAGGAAATAATTTCTGCATGATGCTTAAGCTTCTAGCCGTGGATAACATCTTCATCAACGCCAGCTACATGTAAGGAAAAGATGGATAGCACGTTACTACCTGATTTTTGTATCCTAAACCACTCTTCTCATTCCTAGTTAGCTGGTCACATGAATGCTTAAGTTTTTTCATGAATTCCTTTACTAATCACGTGAATGTTTGAGTTGATTGCATGGTTAAATGAAAAGAAAAACAACATGGTAAATGGAGAGAAAACAGCCTGGTTACATGTAAAGAAAACATGCATATCCATATCATATATATGTTGTTCAATGGTTATTAGTTGGCAGCATGTAGATACTATAAATGTGGCCCAATTACTATTCAATGGAAGTATATATGTTGTACATAATTCAATGGTTCAAGGAAAGGAAGACAACATGTATAGACTATGTATGTTATTTAAATGAAAAGAAGACAACATGTATAAATTATTGACGTTGTTCAATGACTATTCAATGGTTGAATGGAAAGAAAATAGAATTTTATTCATACTAAATGCTAAGATTTTGGCTAAGTTCTTTGTCATAAAATTTGTAAAACAAGGTGGTAAGTTATGGATATACTTGTCAGGTGTTAGGAACCCTTCAGGGGTCTCCTTCATAGCTGAGTAAGACAATAAAGTTTTCTCATCAACATAGACTCAAGACTAGTAAGGGAAAATCACCAAACACTTGAGGGTGGTTAACGATAAACGACAAACTATGAGTGTATCTTTAAATCGATTTTATAAAGATGGTTTTTACCTTACTATGAAAAGTATGTTTATAATTATTTCATTGGTGATACTACTTGAATTTAAAAGTTAATCTTCATGAGGTTTACATATGCTTTGATTTAGCATTGAATTAAGATTGAGATGTACACATGCTTTGAGTTGGCATTAAATTGAAATTTGCATATGTTTTAAATTGGCTTGGAAATGGATTTTGAATATAAATTGAATTGGTATTGAAATGAGGCATGCTCATGTATTAATTGTGGTTTAGCCTATGGTATGCCATTAGGTCTTTTTATATACGATTATATCGATCAGAGTATGTCCTAACATGCATGACAGTGTTTTGGGGGGGGGGGGCATTTATCACTAAAATGAGTGGTGTTGTGTCTGTTAGTCTGTCTTATGAGTTGTCCTCTGCACGTATGGAGTATATATTGTGCTAGCACTGTCACAGGTAAGCGATGCAGAACCAGCTTCATAACCATTAATTTATATATAGTGTTAGCATCATTATAGGTAAGCGATGTAGAATCAACTTCATAATAATCAGTATATAAAGGTTAAGCGATACAAAACTAGCTCCGTGGCCTTACAGCTAAGGGTACTAGATGGCAAAGAAAATTAGTGATGGGTATGTTTTAAAAAGAAAGTTCATGAAAGTATTGATTGCCGTCATTGTTTACTTTATAAGAAAAAAAGCAACTTGATCTAAGAAAAATATGTATGTTTTGTTTTACATGTGTATTGATTTGATGAAAAGAAAAGAAAATGTTTTGTAAGAGCATTGGTTATTACTTGAAAAGAAAAGGAATTGTTTTTTTATAGTGGTTATTATATATATATATATATATATGTTTTTAATAGAAACCAATAACATTAACTGAGATCGTTTAGCTCACTCTTTATTTTCTGTTTTTAAATTATAACCTCCCAGGTGCATGCTCATGGAGTTCTGTAGTTGGAACTCCATCACTTGAGTAATTTTCTTCGTCACATGCTACTATGTAGGCTTTTTTTGTCTTTCATTTGTATTTCATCTTCATGAAATTGTTATGTACATAGTTTTGTGGAAACATGGTTGTACATAAATACTTTTTAAGTAAATGCATGAACATGGTTGAACCTTTTGAATTGCGTCTGAGTGGACTTGAAGTCCAGAAGTTATAGTGGAGACTTTCATTTGTTTATGGAAGTGTTTTGAATATGTTTGATAGGGATTTTGAAAATTTTGGTTTTATCAAAATGCAGCTGCTATGTTGTCGAAATTTTTAAATAAAGGTCCAAAATTTCAACAAGGTTTCCTTTGAAAATCTCCAATGCTTATACTTCTAATACTGAGTCGAAGTATTTTGAATAAAAAAGGAAAATGCTTAGCTCCATGAGAACTTTCTAGTTTGATTAGATATTGACTGGAGGGTTTTCATGGGGTACTAGGTGGGTCACCTAGTCATCAGGATATGGGCCTATCATATTAATTATAAACCCTAAGACCAAACTAAATTCAATGACATTTTGTTTGAATTCTTCACCCATTAAGCTATATTGCAAAACATTATTACTACTGAGAATGAAATTATCAAGTTCATAAAATTTAAAAGTAATATAAAAATCCCCAATAAGTCAATAAACATTAGACATCTGATTTTTAGAAATTTCTCCAACTTATATAATTAATTAAAGAATTTCTTAGTATTCAACTCCTCTAAAAAAAGATAATGCATATACTTATATGAATTAATTTATATAGTTTTAAAAGCAACATACCCCTGTTTCCTCTTTTTAAAATTGAAGGTAAGATTTCTATGAAGGTCAAGCTTAAATGCTGGTAAAATATATATATTCTTGGCTATCGAAGTATACCTTCAAATAGTACTAGTGCTTGGTATAATATTTAAGAAGTTTTTGTTAACTGGGTTCGATGTAGATTTAGCATTTGCCACTATTTTATTAATACCCTTTGTTCTCTCTGTTGCTATGATAACTATAAATGAAGAAACTAATCTTATATGACAACTACCACAACTAATTAAAAATTAAAATAATTTTCACTGAAAGTGATAAAAATAAGCAATGAACCACTAAGACAATGAAAGCAACTAATATTAATCAAGAAAATAGATAAAAAATGAAAACTTAAATGGCAGTAAACAAATTGACAAATAATACAACCCAATTCCATAAGAGAAAATGAAAAATAAAGAATGAATAAAATATAAAAAAAGAAAAATTAATTAAGAGGTCGAAAAAAATCATCAGTGACAGTTGATCAAAGACGATATTTGGGACATGGATGTTAGGAGTTAATCTTGGTTTGGCCAATCAAAACAAAATGTTGTAAAGGAAAAGATTTTTTTCTAGAAGTTTTAAGATTAGACTTTGTCAATTGCTTATTCAAATTGAATAAATACACTTAGGTGTATATTAGTTGTCATTTGACTAATTCAAATACTTAGCAATTAAGTCATATGCTTGGTAGTATAAGAGTTGTATTTTTCTAAGATTCTTGGTATGTATGAGTTGTCATTGGCTAGAAATTTCTTATTTAAATCATGTGCTAACCTTCTTTTGTAACACTATATATACAGGTTTGGGTTTTCTTTGTAAAAAAGTGTGTGTGCAAGTAAAAGGGTATAGAGAAAGAATTTAGAGTTAGAAAATAAATCAACTCTAAAGAGTTGATTGTGTTGTAAAAGGCTATAACAAAAGCCAAGATTAATAAGAGTGTTATTTATTAAATTATTAAAATTCTTTGTTGAGTGTTTTGTATTTACTTTATTCCATATAGTTATTTTAGGAAATTATTGCTTGAAATTTCCTTAAATTCGGTATCAGAGCTAAGGGTTCATGATGGCGTCAAATATCGGATGAGAGAATAAAAAAAACAATCGATGCAGATACAACAAATTCTTAAACAGGTGTAGTAGGTGCAATTAATAATTTTCAATTTGAAGCCAAATGTAATTTTCCAATGTGGAAACATATGATGTAATTATGTTTGAGAAGTAGTGGTTATGAAGAAATATTGGAAAAAGATTTTAATAAAGCAACATAAGCAACTTCAGTTTTAGAAAGACAATAAGTGGATTATGATTGCTCAGTAAACAAAAAGTTTTGTTCCTAATTTGTAAATAAGTTGGGTTGGTAGTTCTTGAAAAAATTTTCCATGCCAAAATAGTAAAGGAGGCTTAGAAGATTTTAATAAATACATATGAAGGTGCAGATCTAGTGAAATAAACATGATTACAAGGACTAAAAAGGTAGTTTGAGTTAATGAAGAAATGCCAAGATGAAGGTATTCATGATTATTTTTCATGAATTGATAAGTTGATGAATGAGATGAAAAACAATAGAGACCAAATTGCATAGAAGGAAATCATGGAGAAAATCATGCGTACTTTAATAGTTCGATATGATTATATGGTGATTATCATTAAAGAGTCCAAAGATCTTAACACAGTGACACTAAATGATCTTCAAGCATCATTAGAGTCACGTAAGATGTGGATGAATGGAAGAATAGGCATAATAATTAAACAGGATTTAAAAGCTCGATCAAATTTAAAGAACACAACGTTTACAAGAAAAACAAAGTACAACCAAGGAGGTCAAAATTCAAGAAATTAGGGAGGAAGGAACTTTAAATCTGGTTCTAATCAAAGAACAAGATGTAGTTCGTTTCAAAATAAAACAACTATATAGTGGTATAAATGCAAGAAGTATAGGCATCTTTAGTTCGAGTGCAAGTCATATATTCAATGACATAATTGTAAGAAATATGGAAACTATAGTAGAGAATGTAGTGCTAAAGTAGATAATGATCGAAAGAATTACGCTAAAGTGGATGAAAATGATGATATTACAAAATTATGCTAGTGACTAGTCATGCAATTATTGATAATAATGACTATCAATGGTTGTTGGACACTGGTTATAGTAATCATCTAAGTGGAAAAAAGGAGGTATTTTCTGAATTAGATGAGAACTTTTGAACCACTGTTAAAATTGAAGGCAATGCAACAATTGAAGTTCTGGGAAAAGGAAACATTGCCATCAGACTTAAGGATGGATCACTGAATTTTATATCTAATGTATTTTATTCACCAAGTACTTGTCAAAATATTTTGAGTATGGGACAACTGGCAAAGAAAAACTATGGTTTACATTTTAAGAAGCAAGGATGCACAATCAGTGATGTAGAGATGGGCTTAATAGCAAAAATGAAGATGTTAAGAAATCATTTATCTTCGATGGATGTCAAGTATGATACCTCCTTATGTTGCAATATTGCAATCGCGGATTAAACTTGCCTTTGGAACATACGACTTGGGCACTTCAACTTTGGAAGCATCATATTCTTAGCAAATAAAAAATGGGCTACTGGCTTACTTGTCATTGAACTTCCTGACCAAGTATGTGAAGCTTGCATCACAGGAAAGAAATTTCAAGATCCATTTCTTAAAGGACATGCATGGAAAGCTAAGGTCCACTTAAGCTAGTGCATTTAGACTTGTGTTATGTGGAATAAATACTTTATTATTTCATTGATGATTTCAGTAGAAAGACATGGATTTATATCTTTAAAAAAATCTGAAGCATGTGAGAAACTCAATAATTTTGTGGCATAGATCGAAAAACAAAGTGGCCATGCTCTTAAAGTTTTGAGAAATAATAGTAATATATGCTTAAACGTTGATTCATTTGTTTTACTATAATTAGTTATTAATGGCTTAAAAATGCTTAGGATACTCACTTTGAATCATATTTGATTTTAGGTGCAGCTTGGAAGTGAAGGAGTTAAAGTGACTTGAAAGCATATGCATTAAGTTATCTTCTAGATGTTGACACTAATTTGTCCTCGAGGAATGAGAAGGAGAAGAATTAGAGCAAAGAAGAAAAGGCATAGAGAAGTTTGGAGGGCAAACCTAGTGCCACGATCGTTCAGAAGAATGGTGGAATGCCATGATCGTGGTATAATTGGCCACGATTGTGACAAAAGGTTGTCACATAGGCCGAGATCTTGATAGAAACTTGTTATACAAGCCATGATCGTGGCCTGCACGACAATAGCTTGGGGACTGATTCCGAACTCAACTTATCGAGTATTATTTCAGACATTTTGGGTTAGGTAAAACCTAGTTTTTACCCTAATTGGAATGAACTATAAAAAGAAAAGAATGAAATATTGAAGGGGGCCTCCATTCTTGCTACATTTGGGAGAAAATCCAAGAGAGAAGAAAAAATGAGGAGAGAGAAAGATCTATATTTCTCTTCATTTCTCTTCAGTTTTTGATGGAGACAGAAGCCTTCTTTGAGGATTCTTAGAGATTGAAGAAGGGAATGGAAGGCTAAACCATCCGTCGTTAGTTCGAAGGCCAATCGAGGCCGAGGATCATATTAAGCATATTATTGTTGTATACCTTTTTCTTTCCATATTTTCAGATTGTTTACGTTATCTTGTATGGATTGTTTGGGTATTGTATGAGAATGATTTTAATGCTCTATTGAATCTTTTTTTATGAAAGCCCATAGCTAGAACTTGAATGTGATACATAATAGTTGTATTGAAGTTAATATATGGCAAATAATGGTATTAAATCGTTAGGGATAACGTATCATAAGTTAAATAATCTGAGCTTGTGTTATTGTTACTTAGATTGGTCTATTTTTCTTACTTGTAATGCTGCTGTCTGAACAAACTTAGAGAGCTTGTTCTAGGTTTCTTGATAGTTAGGGTTAATTAACGAGCCCTTTTTAATTAACTACAACCCAAGGAAAAATCAGAATTAACAGAGCTTCTTGTTAATTGATGATCAATAGTCTTAAAAGAGGTGTTAAGGCGACAATTCAATGACATATTTAAAAAATGCTTAGGCCGAGATTAAACCAAAGAACCGAATTTCAACTTATTCATTAACTTTATCACTTTGTTGCTGTTTAATTTGACTTGTTTTTATAGATTCAATTTTACTTTGGTTTCTAATTATCGTCAAACCAAAAACCCCTTGTTTTACTTATACACATAGTTTTGGAAAGTAATTGGAATTAGTATCTGTGGGATCGACCTAAACTTACCACTATCTATAGTTTTAGTTTAGTTATTTTGGTAGCATTACATCGTGCAATCAATTTTGGAACTTTGGGGGGATTACTATCTTTTGCTTTTATGGATTTATTTGTTTTTTCTATTTTGTTATTGTTATTTTTATTTCAATTAACTTCTTTCCTTATTTGGTTAGTTACGGTATATGACATGATCATCTTACATTGTTGAATTGAAATTTGATCCAGAACTTGAAAGAACATTACGCAGGGTGAGAAGATAACTTGTACAAAGTTCCAAGGATCCATTATCTTATTATAAAAAACTTAACTCTTCACTAGGAATTCAAATAGCTTTATATTTACTTTCTAATTCTTATAGTGATTCCATTTTTGATACTGCTTTTAACTTAGCTAAGCAAAATAATGATGATACTCTTAAACAATTAGTTGCCTCTGATTTTCATCATTAATCGTTGTGCATTGATTTTCCTACTATTGATGTTGCTTTTGAGCTTAAATTTGGTCTAATTAATCTTTTACCTACTTTTCATGGTATGCCAGGTAAAGATCCTTACAAGCATCTCAAGGAGTTCCACGTAGTATGTTCTAGCATGAGGCCAGTTGGGGCACAAGAAGAGTATATTAAGTTGAGGGCATTTCGATTCTCATTAGGAGACACTGCCAAGGATTGGCTTTACCACTTAGAATTAGATGCAAAGACTTTTTTTGGAAAAATACTTTCCTACGTCTCAAGTTACAAATAGTCAGAAGAAGATTTATGTAATTCAACAACATTATAAGGAAACATCATATGAGTACTGGGAGCATTTCAAAAGGTTGTGTATTAGTTACCCATATCATCAAATCAGTGAGTAGCTCTTGATCCAGTATTTTTATGAGGGGCTTCTGCCACAAGAATGAAATGTGGTAGATGTAGCAAGTAGAGGTGCACTAGTGGACAAGACGCTTATTAAAGCGAGAAATCTCATTTCCATTATGACTGCTAGCTCCTTACAATTCAATATTTGAGAGCAACCCTAACCATTAAAGGTTAATGAAGTTAGTATTGCTACATTAGAGCAACAAATAGCTAGGTTGAAATCTTTGGTTATGCAAATGACTAAAAGTAGTGCTTAACAAGTCAAGGTATGTGGAATTTGAACAATGGTAGGATATCTCACTTATATGTGTCCAACTTAGCAGGATACATGTACAAAACAAATAAACACTTTGGGAAACTTTCCAGGTTAATCGCAAAGGAATCCTAGCTACCCATATGTATAGAACTCAGGATGGAAGAATCCCCCATTCAACACCTATGGGAAGCAAGGACAACAACAAAGTTCCTATAAACAACCATATCATAGACAACTTGACCATCAAGTTCGGGACCTTCACTGGAAGAAATGATGAAAACATCGATGCAGAATACCACTAAACTCCATAATAATGCCGTATAATTCCAACAACAAACAAAAGCTACCATTCAAAATCTGGGGAATCAATTGAGTCATATAGTTACTGTGGTGGGTCAATTGGAAAATGAGAATTTGGGTAAGCTTCCTTCTCAAACTATTGTGAACCCAAAAGAGAATGTAAGTACTATCACCTTGAGAAGTGGTAGAGAAATAGAGGTACTGTTAGACCCCGTTTTCGAAGTCTAACTCCTACTTGCTCTGATACCACAAATGTTGGACTCCGTTTCCGAAGTCTAACTCCTTGGGTCATATTCGGAATACCCATATCCTAACCTAACATTTAATCGAAAATCTCATGATACTCTTTAATAC
>JAOQMS010000004.1:13061606-13074971 GCA_027563885.1 Erythroxylum longipes | reverse complement strand
GATTTGATGTATTCTTCCTCTTTCATATAGCATCTTGTACTAGGTTTTTGGATTTATGTACAGACAGTACAATATGAAAGATGTATAAACCTTGATTTTGATGGAATGAAATGAAGAAGAGTTTGATTTTAATAATATTGTGGTTTTCTATTAATGCTTTATTGTTTAAATTAATGTGATGCCATGTGGAGTGACTATAGTGATCGCACTTAGCTCACCCTTATCATAGGATACGTATCGAAATGACCTGCAGGCGTCCCAGTGCGTACCCTACGGTAAGGGGGTGTTACAACTGCCTCTGTCATCCATTCCAATCTTATTTCTAGTTTTATTTTCAATTTTATTAATGTATAGAATTAGGATAGTTATTAATGATAAGATTGTGTGAATGATGAGGATGTTTAAACTCACCTCCAGGTTGTTTTATCTTTGATTTAATAAAATTTGATTATTTGTGTTTTACTAGATTGTTTGTGATTTAATTTCTGCACTTGCATAATTCGGTGATAAACTAAGAAGGTGAACCGAGTAAAAAATTATTAAATTGGGCTAACGAGAGTTAGGTAATTTAATAGAACGAGAACTAAATCCAGTTGGTAAATTGTGTGAAGAGAGATCTTGTATGAGTTTTTGATAATGTTTGGACAACTTTGGATCTAATTAGTATATTGGATAAATTGTTAATCGAGAGATTGCAATTCCTATAAGCTGATCAGGGTTTATTAAGTAGGGTTAATGGTTATTACTCGAGAGAGAGTAATTAACCCTAGGACTGTCTAGAACTAGTAATCTAGTAGTTCATAATCAATTAGGTTAGCATTGAAGATAGATAAAATTTCCCTTTCTCTCAATTGGTAGTTCTTTAAGTTGATTCTTGATTGGGTGTTACGACTACTATCTTATTAATATTTTCATGATTGATTCTTGAAATTGAGTGTATGATTGAAATAAATTCTTGCCTTAGTTTGTTCATTTTGAATTATTATGAATTGTTTTTAGCCTTAGATTTTAAGATTAGATTAACCCTCTTTATGGGATTGATACCTTAGGTACTACGCGAACGACCTGTGTGCTTGCGAAATATCAAAGTTAAATATTAAAACATACACATATCAGAAAACCACGATCAAACCCCTTATGCATCAATTACATGCCTTAAATATTATATTTAGTTACTTGCAAAAGAACACTCACTAGCCTTCGAATAAAAGGAATGCTCACTCAACACCTTCGAAACTTATATGCTTTATATGTTGCTAAAAAAAGGTGCTATAAACCAAGATTTCATTGAAAAGTACTGGCATAATTTTTCTCAGATAAGTATAGAATATGGAATTCATCAAATTATAAAATGTAACTAGTTCATTTGTCATCCCTAACTACTGACCAAGAACTTATATGATCTTCATGAGTCTAAATGTTACTTTATCAATGTCATCCTCCTTCATTCTAATTTAATGGTTATCAAAACTCAAATTTAACTTAGAAAACCAACCAAACCCACTTAACTCATCAAATAAGTCTTTAATCAAAGGTACATAGAATTTATCCTTCACAGAATATTGATTCAATGTCTTATAATCTAAAAACTCCAAGTGTTGTCTTTCTTTCTCACCAACACTACTAGAAATAAGAAAGGTCCTTCACTATACTAAGGTTGAAAATGGATCGTACTGAGTTTAACTTGTCCACCATCCATTTATGTGATTCGAGCTTGATTAGGTTGCAACTAAAATGGTGTCATTTTCATATGATTGATGAAAATGATGTTGTTTTGGTACTTAGTGTCTTAAACTTACAAACCAAAAGAAAATCATTTTGATAAGTTACACCAAAATGATATCATCTTAGTAGCTCATCTCAGATCAAACTAGCCTTTTATGACTTGATCCCAATCCAAAGTTTAGACAACTTAGCTTGACCTAGATTGACATCCCTATACTATGTTGCATAATCCTTTGTACTAGCAAATCTTGCACTATTTCCTTACTGCATCCTATATAATCCGAAATAATTGTAAAGCTTCAAGTTAATAACATGTGATCCTTCTTTCATGGTACTTCTGTGATCATGTGATCTCTTAAGGATAACATTTTAGGTTCAATAAAGTCATCATCAAATTCCTTCAATAACCAATTAACCTTTTATTCTTGATGTTCTTGATCATCCTCAGTTATAAATAATCTAATAAGCATGTTGATGGAATTTAGGAGAATATCCACACTCTACTAATGTATTAATTTTCAATATGAATAATTGACATGTTGACTTAACTTTCTTCAGTAACTGTCACACCTTTCTTCACACCATTGTATAACTCTACCCATTTCTCTTGTAACTTAAACTTTAATGTTCTCTTTTATAAATGCAAATAACATCATTTAAATATGATAGCTATTATACCTCCAAAGTTATATATATTCCATCAATATCAATGACTAGTGCATTAGTTGTATAATAATGCTCGTTTATGGATAAATAGAAGTTCTTACAAATCTTTTGACAAGTCAACTTCATTCCTCCTTCTAGAGTTATTAATAATGGTTTAGGTTTTTTCATCTCATCTTCTCCCTTAATCATAATTTTTTTCATCCAAAAACTTGTGTACTTCCTCCTTATGTTACTAATATATGCAATAACTCTCCTAACCGATTCTTAACTACTTAAACTACTAATAACTCATTGAAGTCACTTCTAATATTACTTAAAGTGAAATAGTAGTTTGTTCCTAATGTTCCACTGACTCTTCTTATTCTACTCATTTCTTACTTTCATTTTCACCATTGTTTTCTTACATTTATGTTCATTTACAAATTTTTTATAACACCAAAATCATAATCCTTGACTTTATCTCTCATCCAATTTTTTGTTATTTGTTATTTGTGGTCTTTGTCATCTTAACTTCCCTATATATTCCTTGTCTTTTCATATGTACTCTTAAAAATGCCTAAACAATATCCTTAGTTACTTTAGTGAGCATTGGCTCCTCCATTAGTTATGAAAAAAATTTGACAACTGTAAACATACTTAAGATTGGTTTTTAATTAATCATAACAATATAAAGACACCAACTCTTGCATCTTAGTAAGATCATATGCTTGTTGTATATTTCTTGAGTTTAATAACTTGGATTACTTCATTTCCTTCTTAAGGCCCTTAAAAAATAAAGGGGTCATTGCAAAAAAAAATTCAAACTTTTCATAATTTATCAATTATAGTCATAACTAAGGCTGGTCCTGAGTAAGGGCAAGACGGGCCCTCTTTTAGGCCTACATTTATTAAGGGCCTACTAATTACAAAGTTATTTGACAACATAGGAGTTTTCCACTTAAGAAAAACAAGTTTGGAAAGAGTTGTACTTTTAAAAATATTTAAATGAATTTATTTAGGGAGCAAACATCAATCTTAATTTGGTGAAAAAAATAACTTGGTTTGTCATCATACATACAAAACTTCTTTTTAGGAGGTAAAATAACGGTGGAAGTGAGCATTTCAAAATGAAATTGCTCCTGCTAAATACCAAAATTCACACTTTTTAATTAAAATTTAATAAGAGAAAGCCTTAAATTCAAGAATTTCGCCTTAGCTTTGCCTCCATTAACATCATTCCCATTTAGGTAAGAAATACATCTCATTTATTCTCTCAAGTCTCATTTTATTTTATTTTATTACTTTAAATTTTAGATTTTTCAGTAGCTCTTTTGGTTTGAAGACTGGGTAAATTTGAAATTTGATTATGAGTATAATAGCTTTTTCAATCTGGGTTGAATTTTCTATTTTTGAATTGAATCTCAGTTTAAATTATAGGTATCTTTCTATCATTCTTATTTCAATTGTAGTTTATCCAAATAAATTGGAATTTGACAATTTGATTATATATGATATTTTTCAATTGCAATTCAAAGTAAAATTTAAATTTTAATTGAAGTTTGTTCGGGTAATTTTTCTATTTTTCTTTTCGCATATATCATACTTGATAGTTTTTATCTCTTTTTTTCTTCTTCAATTGCTTTTTATCTCTCTTTCATTTATTTAGTCATAATTAGCATTTTTTAATTTATAGGTTCAACTAATTTATTTTTTATGTATAAATTTTATTTTTTGAATTATTCATGAAATCTGATTTCAATATTTTTATAATGTGAATATTATTGTTAACCTCTATTCTCTTTGGTGAAAAGTGGAACACTGTTAGTTTGTGATATTTTATAATTACTTGAAAAATAAAAAATGAATTTTGAATATAATAACTTTTATCATAAAAGTTTACTCCTTGTTTTTTCACTTTTAATATAAGATATTAAATTTGACTTTCTTTGTCATAGATATATAATAACAATGTTATATTTTTTAGACAAATGGTTGAGTTATTGTTGTTATGTTACGTGGATTCAGGTAAAAAATCTCTCGTAAAGAGATCCTGACAATTCTCTTTAATCTTTTAATTCTTGCCTCTTGTAGTTATCCTAAGAGGTAATTACTTATCATCATCATCATCATCATCATCACTATTGCCACTATTATTATTATCATTATTATTAATTTTCTTATTATTATTATTATGTTTATGATTACAAATGTTATTATGATTATGATTATTATGATTATTAGTATTTTTATATATAGTTATTTTTATTTATTATTTATTATTGACTTTATTTATTTTATTTTATATATTATTTGTATTTATTTATTTTTAATATTTAGCCATTTTATTTTATATTTTTATTTACTTTTATTATCATTTTTAATTACAATTATTTACATATTTATTATTTTACTTTTACTTTTACTTTCACTTTCACTTTTTCTTTTATTATTTATTTTTCCCTTCATGTGGGTCATTTGGAAACAATCTCTCTACTGATGAGGGTTAAAGCTGTGTACTACTAGACTTTTCTAGGTCCTGCACCTCAATGAGATTTTTATTGAGCATTGTTGTTGTTATAATGTTGCCTAAAAAGTATTTGTCTAAAATTGAAAAAAGAAAAAAAAAAGCTAACGAGTAGAATAGTTAATAAAAACCTAAGAGCTCTCAAAATCAAATATGCATTTTGTAAAAGTCCATTTATAGACTTAAGCAAGAGTTATAAAGTTGGACAAACCATTTTGATGAGAAGATTAAAGAGTTCAATTTTATTAAAAAATGTGGATGAACCTTGTGTTTATAAGAAAGTTAACAGAGGTGCAACTAGCTTTTTAATGTTATATATGAATATGCCTGATTAGAAAACATATATCGATGCTTTAATCTCTAAAGATTTGGTTGTCTGATATTTTTTCCATGAAGTAAATAAGAGAAATAGACTATATTATAGGAATAAATACCTATAAACATAATCAAAAAGAAATGGTTGATTGGCTTATCAAAGTCTATGTACATAGAAAAACTACTAAATAGGTCTAGAAAAGAGAATTTTAAAGAGGGGTTCTTACCCACATCGCATAGGATTACTCTCTCAAAGAGTATGTGTTCAAAGATAAAGGAAGAGAGAGATAAAAAAAGATTATGTTTTATATGCTTTAGCTATTAGACCAATCAAGTATATGATGTTATATACACAACTAAATGTTTGTTATGCTTTGAGCATAACAAACATATTTCAAGCCAATCCTAATTATGGTCACTAAATGGCTATAAAAAGCACTTAAAGTAATTAAGAAGAACTTAAGATGTTTTATTGATCTATAAAGGAGCTAAACTAAGGGTTTAAGGTTATTCAAATGTGAGTTTCAGTCTAATCACGATAAAACATTATCATAATCATGATTTTATCATTATGATGATGCAAAAAGTTGAAAAAATTCAAACAACTAACTATTATTGATTATACAATCAAAGTAGAGTAAATTTCAATGTCTAAGGCAACAAAGGAAGTTGTTTAGATTAAAAAGTTCATCATTAAAGGTGGAGTGAGTCCTAATAATATTAAGTCAATAGTATTATATTGTAACAATAATGACATTATTGAATAATAAAAAGAACCAAGGTCTAATCAACATTCCAAGCATGTATACATAAGGTTTCACTTAATTAGGAAGATAATACAGTAAAAAGACACAACATTAAAGCCAATAGCCACCAAAAAGAATCTTATAGATCTTTTCACTAGGTTGTTTGTCTCAAAGAGACATTATCAACATATGGATGAATATGACATTAGATACATGGGTAATTAACTTTAGTATTAATGGGATATTGTTAGTTTGTACCCTTATGGTTAATTGATTAGATGCAGTTAATGTATGACATTATTAATTTATTTAATAGATGTATTCTTTATCTTTATGTGTTTTATTAATTATATTTAGTACATAATACTAAAGATAAAATCTCTAGAATAATTATTATGTAGCTAAAATTATGATAATATTATAATTACAATATTCAATTTGTATTTAAGTATTATTCTTAAATTATTCCTAATTATAATTTTATCATAATGTGATAATAATAGAACGATAAAAATTGCACGCATTACATTTCTTTCTGATAAAGAAAGTTTTGATCTTCTAAATTAAAGTATGGAAATAATTAAACAATTGTGTGGGTGCTTATGAAAGAGTAAGTTCACTAACTTGGCCTAATAATAAGGATCTCATATAAACATTACTTGTGTATTTATGGATGCCCGCATTATGATGGTTGTATAACTTATCATTAAACTTAAGATAACTAATGTGTATTACATAGGAATAAATATATTTTGATGTTACTTATAACCTATTATATTGAAGGCATCTCATTCGGTAGTAATTAGATATAGTATATACTATATGGGTGAAGTTAAGTAAGTTAATAAAGGATTTGTTACCCTAAAGTAATTAGGGAGAATGCTCTATTATTCTTGATTAGTATTGATTTAAAAAATGCTTTAGTCAAAATAAATTGAGATTTAAAAATGTTGTTTTCAAATATCAAATATCAAATATAAATTATTTTTTAATTAGCAAGAGCAAACACGATTGATGGTCTATGTCCAATCAGAATATTATACATAAAAAACATTGAATTATATATTATAACCATGCATTGATAGGTTAAATCAAATCAATTTAACATTTTTAATATTTAGGTATTCATGACATATTTTTAGACATCAATTTTGATATTGATTATAAATTGTTTAATTAGAAAAATAATTATAAATAAAAAATGTAATTTATTTAGTTCTAATATGAACTAAATTTATTTATAATAATTATTCACAAATTAGAAACCTAATAATTTGCTCATAAAGAGTAATTAAAGAGAAATTTTAATTTAAATTAAGTTAGACTTAATTTAAAGGTTTAAGAAACCTAAGGGATTAAATATTAAGATTAAATTATAATTATAATTAGAGTTAGACTTTAATTAGAGTCAAGAGTTTTATTTTAACTAAATTTCAAATAAACCCTTGTCTTTTCCTATACAAGGGAAAGATACAAAACAACTAACACTCCTTAATCCTTATCAAAAGTTAAGTTCTCTTTATTTGTTTTATAGATACTGTTAAAGACTAGACATTGAATAACTAGTAGTTGATGATTTCATTGAAGAAAAAGTTTTGCATAATACTCTTCAACATTTTATTTCTTATTCTATGATTCAAGTTAGTTTGTTAAAGAGATTTGATAAGAAATTATAAAAATTATTCCGCTACACCAATAATTTAATCCCAGTTTATATTGACCCCCAATATCAAATGCATATCATTACTTGTCCATTGTGTTTCTAGATGATGTGTAATTCACAGTAAGTCATATACATATTGGGATTTTATTTTAAAATTTTTAAGATATATTAAAAAATAAAAGGAGATCTAAAGGAGTTACAACAATGATTACTAGGTTTATACATTGGTCATAATCTCACTCTTAAAAGAGTATCACAATCAACATTTAACCATTTCTTCTACAGTAAAGAAAATTAATAACCAATGCACCATATCATGTTATATACTGAAAAGCAATAACCAATGCACCATATCATGTTATATATTTTCTCTTTGATTATGGTGAATGATAGTGAAAGATTCAATTATCCTTAAGGTAGTTACCCTTTGTTCCAATTCAGATACCATTTGTTCCAGTTTAGATACCCTCCAACCAAGTAACTTTTAGTGGTTGTGTAAATGTATGCTTTATTAGTTAGGTAGCACATAAGTAGAATTTAATCTAATATTGCTCTTTTCAATATCTAATAACCTTATCATTTGATTTTGTGATATGATCCAAGCATAGATATCCGTTAATTTGCAGCCATATTGATGATAAAAAACTGACGGACGTATGAGTTATTATTTGCTCTCCAATAAAGCTTAAGAGTTTTTTTTAGAGTCATTGACTTTGTATCTCTTTCTCTTAGAAAATCTCAAGTTTCTTTCCCTTTGAGTGGCATAAATCATATTTCAAATGTAATTTTTAAGTTAGGAAGTTGCCTTTGCATATGCTATGTTTTTTACCAATCTAGTCTATATTTTCTAACTAATTTGAATAAGGAATTATAAGGTTACAAACCTATCATAAAAATAGGAGATTAGAAATTAAAATGAAAGAAAAAATTATTGATGAACTTAGACTCTTGTTTATAAAGGGCGAAGCAATTGGAGAAATTGGTATTGCTCCTTAGTCTATCCATTGTATTTAGTCTCCTCTTAATAGTAAGCCATAGGATAAAGGAAACTTTTGGGAGTGCCAACCTATACTGCATAAGATTTTACCCAATCTAGTCTATATTTTCTAACTAATTTGAATGAGGAATTATAAAGTTACAAACCTATCATAAAAATAGGAGATTAGAAATTAAAATGAAAGAAAAAATTATTGATGAACTTAAACTCTTGTTTATAAAGGGCGAAGCAATTGGAGAAATTAGTATTTCTCCTTAGTTTATCCATTGTATTTAGTCTCCTCTTAATAGTAAGCCATAGGATAAAGGAAACTTTTGGGAGTGCCAACCTACACTGCATAAGATTTTACCATTTAACTTTTGGAGCTTAGTGTTAGCTCAAGGCTTAATGATTTTGATGATGACCTTTTAAATTGGATTTATTTTGTTCTATTGCTAACGGGTTAATTCTCCAAAGGAAATAAAATCATATATTAAATGCTTCCTTTCTTGCAGAAACCTTCCTTATGAACTTACCTGATTTGTTAGAAATGATTCCATAATATCTAGAAGATCTTACAAATTACAATCAACTCCCTGATATGATCATTTTTCTTAACATCTGGATACTGGAAGATTTTATCAAATATGGTATTGAAGATTCAAAGTCAATTCAAGTTATAAGAGAAGCAACGACTAGTTTAAAGATTATGTCTATTTAAAGAAGAACCACTGCATTTGTGAATGGGGGACCTATGCTAGACCTTCGAACACATCAATGGCATCAATACTCTTGAAAGTCCCATTGTTATCAAATCTCTTATGCTTTAGAAAAGAAACTCTTTTGAGAGAGATCATTGAAGCTTATATCGAGCAAATTACATTTCCATCTGTTGAGACCTTGTAGAGGCTAGATAAATCCTATTACTGTTAAAGGTTAGAGAACCTTGAAAATTATGTACTTGTGAGTTTGAAGAGGCTCGTCAAATTATCACTTGGATTTTCATAGTAAAACACTCAAGTTCGATATTTGGAGACTGGACTTAGGCTTGGGTTATAAGTTGAACCAATATAAATCGATTGCGTTCTTCTCTCTCTTCTCTTAACTTTTATATTTCCACAATATATTGTGTGTGTGTTCATTTTAGCAAAAGGCTCCTTCACTTTTATAATATGCTCCTTTTGTTTCAACCTGCTAAAGGTTCCTTTCATTTTAATAGGCTCCTTCTGTTTTAAATTGTCTTAATTAGATTTATCCTTTAGCAGGCTCCTGTCGTTTAACAAGCTACTATCACTTAATAGGCTCATATTGCTTCAACAGATTCTTATCGCATAATAGACTCCTCTTACTTTGCAGGCTCCTATTGTTGTTTTAAAATTTAACAAGCCCTATCATTTTATTCGAATTAAAAGTATCTCTTGTGTGTGTTTACTTTATCACTTAGGTTCTAATTAACTAATAATAAGATTTGTTTATGTAAATCCTTAAGGCATCTCTTAACCAAAGAATTGAATCGTCCCTGTTAGATTTAATATTGTATTGTAAGATATTTTATTATACCAGACCAATCCATTTTATTTATGCGCTATTAATTATCTCATAGTGTTTCCTTTATTAGTTCATTCTTTAATATTGAGGATCTAAGATTAAAAACCTTATTGATTCCTAGCAAAGTTCCAATGTTGCTCTAACTATTAGAAAGAGGTTGAAAAGCCATCACTAAGTCTAAACTTGAATTCCAATCTTAACTATAAAAAAGTCTAGAATTTCCAATCTTACTTACTCCCTTAGCTTGAAGATGTGAAGCATGGTTTAATAAGGTTGGTTTTTGTCTTTGAATTCCAAAAGTTCTTTTACAAATATTTTTGGCTTGGAATTCTAAAAGTTCTTCTTTTCCTTGAGAGATCAGTTCACAAAAAAAAAGCATCTCATCATCTTCTCCATTATTTTGATCAAGTTCTTAAGATGCACATCATATGAAGACCAATATACTTGAACATTAATTAAAAAAACTAATGAGTTGAATTATGTTTATAAAAGACAGACTTTAGTTACATTAGTTATTGATTCTTCTTTGTACCCTTTCAATTAGAGGTAAAAAGTTCCTATACGTTGTTCTCTCATAATCAACAGGTAAGTTTAGATAAATGAATGGGGGCTTCAAACTCTTGAGGTATGTCAAGTTAGAAAGCCATTTCCAGAAATGATTAGCTCCTATTAATACAAAGATATAGCTTTTATCTTTGTTAATAGAAAGACATGATAGCTCCTTGAACAAAAGAAAATTTATTTTTATTAGGTCAATCAATTAGTTAGGGTTAGTCCTTGAAAGAAACAATAAATTATCAGTTAAAGATAAGTTATAAATTATCAACTTCATATACTTGTTGTATACTTGAATCTCTTCTCTCAGCTTATAATATGACCTATTAGTCTTATAAGTACTTTAATGCCTAGTGAAAATAAGTATGGAGATATTGGATCATATTATTTTAACCTTTTTGTATATTTTATTTATTAGGCTCCTTATTCACCAAAGTGCCATAAAAATGGATGCGATCAATTGCTCTATCTAACATATGAATTTTAATGGAAAAATAAAAGAACTTAAGGTATGTAACATAAAGTTTTAGTTGATGGAGTTAAAAGCTTTATAAAATCCAATATTGATTGCACAACTTTTGAAAATTGATTTTTTATTTTAGTTCTTGAAAATCTCTTAAGCTAAGAAGATATTATCCCTAATTTGTCTCCCTTAAATAAAAGCTCTTTGTAATGGACTGATTAGTGGTTCACTGCTTTCTTGAGTCCTGAGGCTATATGAGCTTTGCAATGATCTTATAAATAGTGTTACAATAGAATATGAGCCTAAAATTCTTCAGAAAAGTTAGATTTGGTAACTTTGGAATGAGGTTTGTGAAGATCATATTAACTTCTTTTAACGTTCTACCTTGGTTAAAAAGCTCTAGCACAGTAACAGTAGATAGATTTGAAAATCTCTTAAGCTAAGAAGACAATAACGCAAATCCCAAAAGCACAAGTTATGGTAGATGGGTGAGTGGGCAAGGAAGGCTAGGAGTAACGTGAGTGAATGGTGGGCAAGTGGGAGTGAATGTTGAAGATGGGTGGCGATGTGCGTGGTGCTGGAATTTGAGACATGAAGGAGAATTTCGATGAAATTAGAAGGGGAAATAAGGGGGAGAAATGAGAGAGGTGGCGGTAAAGCCAAAATTTTTGTTTTTTATTTTTTATTTTATTTTTCGTTTTTTATTTTTTAAAATTAAAATGAAAAGATGAAGAATAAAATGACAAAGAGAAAAAATGTGAATGGAAATTCCTAACTAAACTGAATTAAACCTAAAAATGAATATAAAAGAAAATTGCTAAAAAAACACATAAAAGAAGGGATACGAATGGGGTGCCTCCCATTAAGCGCTTATCAAAGGTCATAAGCTTGACCCTTAGCATATGTACATCATCCATTATCGAATGGATGCTTGAGTCCAACATGAAGCATGCTCAAACTCTGTGAGAAGCCTGGAGCACCTTCCCTCGAAGTAGGCTCTTTATCAACACGATGCTCCATGACTTCTGATGAGTGGAACTTCATTGCTTCACCATTATACTCTAATGTCCACTCGTCTTTTCGGGCATCGCCCTTCTCACACCAGGATGGTCTCTGTAAAAGTAACACCAATGGTTGTGGAGACTCAACATCCTGCTTGCTACCTTCGATCTTCAGCTCGTTTACCCACAGCTCTCCTAAAAATTGCACTTCTTGCAACTCTTCCTGTTATTCTTCTTCTTCTACCTGTAAACAACTAGGAAAAGGAAACAAAATTCTGTTAACGATAACATAAACTGCATCACTTACCTTACGAGGTTACACATCCTCCATCTTTTCTCGAACTATAACATCTTCCTCTCCTAACTCTGCTTGCTCTTCATTTATTGCTTCTGGGTTCTCTAAATGATCTCCACTCTCTGAAGGAATGCACAACTCCTCCGCATCACTCTCCTGTTGGCTAAAAATTCTTGCAGACATTAGGGCTTCCATTCTCTCTGCTAAGTGGCCTAATTGATCTTCCAAGGTCTTCAAGCTACTCCTCGTTACCTGCTGGAATTGAAGAGTGCTCATTGCCAAACTCATTACGATCTCCTCCAAAGACATCTTATTAGCTTGCGGTGGTGGTAGAGGTGGAGGCTCTGGTTAGAATTAGGACTGCTCCTGATAGTAGCTCGGTGGAGAAGCGAATCTATACTGTGTATCCTGTAAAAAGGAACATGTACAAAAAGAATAACCCAAAAATGAGCAAACTTCACATACCTTAGCTTGTTGGTCATTCCTCAGTACTTGCGCGGCTAAAGGTGTTAAATCCGCCACTTGATGGTCAAACTTGGAAGTCGCAACAGATGGAAACTCATTACAATAATAAGGATAATATGATAGTGAGCCATGCCGCTAAAAGATCAAAAATTCAGGAAAAAAAACTGTGAAACTAAAACAAACAGAAGACAAGGTAACTAAGAGCAATGAAATAAAAAACAAAAACAAAAACATCACTAGAAAAACCGTTAAGAAATTCCCCGACAACGGCACCAGAATTTGGTACTGCTGTCGCCTACAACCAAATTCAAAAGAAATCACTTCCGTTAATACAATTTAATGTAGTAGTGGTAAGTGGATATCATTTCCACGAGAAATTTTTTAACAGTAAAGGTTAGCGAGTTTAAAACTAAAACAATGTACCAAAATGGGAGGGGGGAGGGG
>JAOQMS010000004.1:13036224-13051875 GCA_027563885.1 Erythroxylum longipes | reverse complement strand
AGTGTTAAGTGATGTGACACGCCACCCTCGCGGGGCGCGGATTCGGATATCACTGATATCACTATCGATATCGGGTTTGGGTCCAGCGGGAGTGGGGTGTTACATTTGTACTTATGATGAGTTTAAAAATATTGTTTGTTCTGGACAAGTAAAAGTAAATTGTACTACAAAAAACTTGATTTATGAGAATGAAAACTCCTTATTTCAACTAATATATTTTGCATTATGTTTTTGCTTTATTATTTTATTATTCATGAAGTTCCTTTAATGACTATAATTAATAGTTTATAATCTTTTAAAGAATTCATTGTTCATATGGCCTCCTCATAAACAATTAAATACAAAAATGATATCAGAATAAACAATTGGAGCAGCATGTCCAATTGTGATTATATATAAAATTGATAATATCAATAAAGTGATTACATCACGATTCGTTTATATATAAAAGTTATGCTATCTATCCGTCCATATAGATAACATCAATGTGAAGTTTGCGAGTCAACCACATTGTTTCCCTCATTTTCATTTGATTGAGAAGGTTGATCATGTACTGGTTGTTTTCTTAATAATCTCTGCCTCATAGCTTCAGTTTGTAGCCATTGAGAAGTTATGCTAGGTTGTCCTTTAAACCTCAGACCTCTTAGTTTTGAAAGACAGTTTGAATGAATGTGGATCAACTTCTCCAAACTTCCATTTATGACTATGCGACGAGCTACCAACCTACAAATAAACATGTCATTAACAATATTCAATCTTGAAATAAATCACTAAAGGTTGATTAAAACAATATTCAATCTTGAAATAAATCACTAATGATTGATTAAGTAAATATACTCATAATATTGTTTTGTTGACTTGCTACAACAACATGTTTAGGTTGTGAGGAGATATCAGGAATGACCTAATAAATATGGATCAAATAATGTAAAGAATGATCATTAAAAATATGAAGCAATATATACAAAGAATTTGTCATACCTGTGGTGATTACTGAGTTGGTTGAGTTGATGAATGATTATTACATTTTTTTGGCATTGTCAACAAAATTGCCACATTTTCCATATTTTTGTACTTGAACCTTTCTATTAGATTTTCTTAGATTTTTCAACTTAGTAGGCTCATTTACTCCTCTCCTTCTAGTTGTTTTAGGTCTTCTAGGCATGGCTCTTTTGACTGAGGGGTTTACTAGATCTTCATCATCAACTGTAGGCCAAAAAATTGGTCCTCTAATAGGTTATAAGACATGCTCATACACTATCATGAATTTAGAATTCTTATAGCACTCATTCACATATGCCTTCGCCCATTGTTTTTTTATGGTGAATAGCATTTACAATATGCTTGCTCCCACGCCCAACAACTACACAAGTGGTTTCTACCAATCCTCACAATATGCTTGGCATTACCTTGGTAATTTCATACACTCCATCACCATTCCAAACAATTCTCTACTGTATAGCATTTTTCTTATTCTTTTCTAATTTCTTCACAACCTTGGGTGCAACTTTTGATTTCCAACCATGTACAAATTGTCTCCTCTCTGCATGCCTCATCATCATCATTATTATGATTTTTTCCAGCATTATTATGATCTTTAGCGGACAATATCCATCCATTGATTATTTCACTCATGTTGTTATGTATAAATGGATGTTTGGATTCAAAAGACTGGTAATATCGTGCCCATCTCTCCTTTGGATATTCGAGTAATGATGATGCACATCCAGGTGTGATTTTATCTAGTCTTTTTAACTACTCGTTAAAATTTTCTACATATGTTGACCAAGCACAATTCCAAAATTGCTTTCACAAGTCTTTTCCTTTGAAATCCGTATGCCAATTATGGTATATATGCCTTGCACCTATACAATGAGTGACATATGGTATTGTGTCTTCCACTGCTCTAATCAGTCCCTATATTAATATAATAGATAAAGTTAATATATAGTTGATATAATATAATATTGATAGGTGCTTAATTGATTATGAAATCATTCCATAACACAATGATTATTGACATGAAATTGCTCAAGATATTCACTTTGACTCATATGTTATTTTAAGCACAATTCGGAAGAAAAGAAGTTAAAGTGAGTCGAAAGCACAATATCTAGTCCATTTTTCAAAGATTAATTTTCACTTGTCTTCATGGACTAAGAAGAAGAAGATTAAAAGACAAAAAGAAGGGAAAAAAAGCAAAGAATGAGTGCTGCATGGATTATGCACGCAAATTATCTTTAACGTGAAATTAATGTCTTGTATGTAATTTAAGTAATCTTATGATTGCTAGAGAGAATAAAGATGGATAGCTGGGATATGAAGAACAATATAGTAATAACATATGAAGAAAATGCAAGGTAACATGGTGAAGAAGTATCTAAACGCAACGCAGTAGGTGGAAGCATGGAGAGAAAACAACAACGCAGCAGTAGGAGAAGAAAAGCAAAACAACAGGCAATACAAGAAGGAACACAGCAATAAAGCACCAAATGACGTAGCACAGGAGACGTGCATAAACACAGATGCATAAACATAGACGTTTTCAAACACTGTCATAGGTTTTAAAGATAGTGAACAGGAGAGGTGGACTAGAAATTAAAGAGAGAAATAGAGAGTAACAATAAGGAGGAGCAGTAGTGAAAGTAAGAGGGGAGTCTTTAGTGGGACATCAATTCTTGAGGGGCTGAAGCATTTTTTATGGGAGAGACCCATGAAAAGCTAGACGTCTCAACTCTAGTTCAAAGGCGACATCGATGCTGACAACCCCAGGTTAAGTGTATTTCACTATTTTTTATGTTTCTTTCTCTCATTAGAAAATGATTGTGTTATCCTATGTTAATTGATTTGGGTTTTTTGTATGGATAATCGTATTCTCGTTAGTGTTTGGTTATTTACGTATAAACCCATTGGATATTATGAAAAGATGATTTTAATGTGTTTATTGAATCATTTATTTACAAACCCATTGTTAGAATTTTGATATAATCCATAATTGTTTTGTTGCAATTCATGTGTAACGACTAATAATTCATAATCAATAGGGATAACATAACTTAAGTTAAATGACGTATCGTATGTAATTACTGTCTTGATTGATTGATTGATTTTCCTAATTCGTAATGCTTGACAACACGTCATAACACTAGTCAAAATAAAATAACTAGACTATTACTGTAGTAGTGGTGAGTCTAAGTCGATCCCACAAGGAGTGTTCGGTTAGCTTATGAAATGAAATTAATTGGTGTTTAGGAAAAATAGGGGGTTTGGATTTTGAAATAAGAAAATAAAATGAAACTAACTAATAAAAACAAATTAAAGAAAATATACAAAAAATGGTAAAATTGGGGAATTCGATAGGGATCTGGTTCTTTAGTTCAATCTCGGCCTACACCCTAATTAAGCATAATTCAATGATTTATTGTTCGCAAACCTCTCCTAGCAACTTTTAATCGTAGGCTAATAATTAACTCGAGTTTTTCCTTAAGTTTTGTTTAATCAAGATACGATCATTAATTAAACCTAACAACTTAATAACCTAGGATATGATCTCTAGATTTAATTAGGCAGTAGCATTACGAATTAGGAAAACTGATTAATCACGACAATAACCACATATGATGTGTCATTTAACCTAGGTCATGTTATCCCTAGTGAATACGAATAATTAGTCGCTACACATGAATTTCAACATAACAATTACGAATTATATAGAAATTCTAGCAATGGGTATGCAATCAAACGATTCAATGAACACATTAAAATCATCATCATTCAATACCCAATCCAATAAACATAAGATAACATAACCAATTCCTAATAAGAGAAAGAAACAACAAAAACAATAAGAAAATATACTTAACCCAGGTCGTCAGCATGGATGTCACCTCCGAATCAGCACCGGGACGTTTAGCCTTCCATGGCTCTCCTAAGAAATTGCTTCAGCCCCCACACTTAAATGGGACATTGTCCTCAATGTCTTAAAATCAATAAAAACACAAAGGGAATGGAAACAAGAATAGTCCCCTTGAGAGGCCATGTGAATCTTGAAAGTAAAGAAATAGTAGCTTCCTTCTTGAAGAATAGCAACCCATCTTCCGCCTACAACCAAAAGACACAAAAAGCAAATAAACACTCAAAGTGAACCAACCAACAAATATGTACAAAAGAGAAAAACACAAAAAAACAAAAGGATACGGATGGGGTGCCTCCAATCAAGAGCTTATTTTAGGTTATAAGCTTGACTATTGACATATGCACATCATCTATTGTCGAATGGATGCTTGAGCCCAATAGGAAGCGCGCTCAAATTCCATGAGGAGCCTAGAGCAACTTCCTTCGAAGTAAGCTCCTTGTCAGCACGATGCCTCGAGGCTTTTGAGGAGTTGAACTTCATCATTTTGCCATCATACTCTAATGTCCACTCGTCTTTTCAAGCATCGCCCTTCTCACACCAGGATGGTCTTCGTAAGAATACCACCAATGGGTGTGGAGATTCGAATTCCTGCTTTCCACCTTCGGTCTTCAGCTCGCTTGCTCACAACTCTCCTCAAAATTGCGCTTCTTATGGCTCTTCCTTTGCTTCTTCTACACAAGCAATTCGTTGAGGGTTGACCTCAAAATTCTTAGGCTCTTCATCACTTTGTAAAGTTTCCACAGAAACATCTGTTGGGTACAACTCGAGTTAATACTATTGCTCCTCTTCGCTTTATGGTTCCAGATGATTGGTATCTCCCCATCAGGGCAATGCATCTTGCTGGAATTGCAAAGCATCATGTCGGATTTGCTGTATAGCTTGCTGAAACAGCTGTTGCATATTTTGTTGGAACTGCTGCATATCCTGTTGAATTTGAAGATTGTTAGCAGCCATAATATTAAGCATTTCTTCTAAAGATATACCTGAGTCGTCTTGGTCTTCGAACCTTGAGTGCTAGACCATGTAGTTTTTAAAAATTGACCTCCATCTTGCTGGGATTGTAGAGTATTCTGCTGCAATTGCAAAGTATTAGCATTCACAATATTGCCCAACTCTTCCAGAGATAGACCGGAATCATAATAGGAAGTTTCTGATCAAAATAAAATAACTAGACTACTACTGTAGTAGTGGTGAGTCTAGGTCGATCCCACAAGGAGTCTTCAGTTAGCTTATGAAATGAAATTAAATCGGTTTTTAGGAAAAATGGGGGGAGGGTTGAATTTCAGAATAAGAAAATAAAATGAAACTAGACTAATAAAAAAATTAAAGAAAACATGCGAAAAATGATAAAAATGGGAAATTCGGTAGGGATTCGGTTCTTTGGTTCAATCTCAGCCTACACCCTAATTAAGCATATTTCATTAATTTATTGTTGTCAAACCTCTCCTAGAAACTATTAATCATGGGTTAATAATTAACCCGAGTTTTCCCTTAGGTTTTGTTTAATCAAGATACGGTTATTAATTAAACCTAACCATCGAATAACCTAAGGTACTATCTCTAAATTTAATTAGGTAGTAGCATTATGAATTAGGAAAATCAATTAATCAAGGAAACAACCACATACGATGTGTCATTTAACCTAGATCATGTTATCCCTAATGATTACGAATCATTAGTTGCTACACATGAATTTCAACATAACAATTATATATTATATCAAAATTCTAGCAATGGGTATGCAATCAAACGATTCAATGAACGCATTAAAATCATCATTATTCAATACCCAATCCAATAAACACAAGATAACATAATCAATTCCTAATGAGAGCAAAAAACAACAAAAACAATAAAAAATGCTTAACTTGGGTCGTCGGTGTCGATATCACCTCCGAACCAGTGTCGGGACGTTTAGCCTTCCATAGGTCTGTTAAGAAAATGCTTCAGCCCCCACACTTATAACCATACCGAAGCTCCCTTCTTTTCTTCTTCACTACCCAAGCTTCTTCTCTCTTTTACTATTCATTGAAGTGACAAATAAAGATGGTGGTTTTTGGTCTACCATCATTATTCACTCACTTTTCTTCTCTTAATTTGTTTCTGCTGCCACTCTTCTTCTTTTCTCTAAAGCCACTCCAGCTGCGCCACTCTCTCTTCACGCCCACCATTGTAGTTGTGATGGGAAAAATAAACTCTTCCTTCTTTGTTTTAAAACCTACGCCCCTTCTCTTTAGCCAAACGTCTGCGTTATGCAGATGTTGTCTGTGTTACACAGACTGTATTCTCCACTACGTCATCGTTTCACCTGCAAGGTTCTTTTCTTCATGTCTTCATTTTTGTTTTAAGCTGCCACCAACAAGCTATAATCTCTTTTTATTTTGTACCATTTCCTTGTTAAACATTTTTGCTCTAATTTGCTTTAGAATCTTGTCTTTTTGGTCTTAAATATATATCAAGATATCCAATCTAGCAGTTAACACAAATTGAACACAAATTAAGGATTTTATCTTGAAAATAGGATTGAAATCATATGGAAATACATAAGATAATATAAGATAATTCAATCCTATCAATGATACTGCCTAATTGAATCTAGAGATCGTATCTTAGGTAGTTAGGTTTAATTAATGATCGTATCTTGATTAAACACTACCGAAGGAAAAACTCAGGTTAATTATTAACTTGCGATTAATAGTTGCTAGGAGAGGTTTAAGAATAACAAATCAATAAAATATGTTTAATTAAGGTGTAAGTTAAGATTGAACCAAAGAATTGGGTCCTTATCAAATTCCCCACTTTTATCATTTTTTGCATGCTTTCTTTAATTTGTTTTTATTAGTCTAGTTTCATTTTATTTTCTTATTTTCAAAACCCCTTAAATCTAAACACCGATTAATTTCATTTCAACAACTTTACATACACTCTATGTGGGATCGTCTTGTTTTTATTTGATTAGTGTTACAATGCGCTGTCAATTTTGGTGTTGTTGCTGCAGAGTACGATGTTTTTTTTGTAATTTTAATTAGTGTTTTGCATATATTTGTTAATAATTGGTTTCTTTTTGGTCATTTCGTGATCTTTTCATTATTCTGTTTCGTGTTTGTGATTTATTAAAAAAATCATAGATGGAAATAATTTTTTCTTTAACTCTTACTCTCAATCTTATAACTAATGTTGGACTGATCAAGATAAGTTTAGTTATGGATAGGATAATCAACAAAGTTACTTCTATGATAGTTTGTAAGAAGCACAACAATTCCTGTACATTCAAAAAGTTTGTTATCACGATTCAGGTACATCTCTAGACTACCATATGAAGACCTATAATGCTAACAATCTTTAATTTCAACTGGTTATACAGCCGTTTAAAAAGAGTATACAGCAAACCTAACAGGATATCTAACAATTCCAGCAGGATGAAAGACAATTTTGGTCTAGATTCCAAAATTGAGAGAGCTAACAACACTAAGGTACATCCTTAGACGGATTAGTTGATAATGTCACTGCTAACGCTTTGCAATTTCGGCAGGATGTGTAATGGTTCCAGCAAGATGCATTGCTTTAATGGGGAGATATCAATCATTTGGAAATGCAAAGCGAAGAAGAGCAACCGTATCAACCTGAGGTGAACCCAATGGACATTCGTGTGGAAACTTAACAAAGTGATAAGGAGCTTGAGAATTTTGAGGTCAATACTCAAGGAATTGCTTGTGAAGAAGAAGTTGAGGAGGAGTTTGCAGTAGAATATGATACATCATTTAGCTTGAAGGTGAGTACTAAGTCAGTGATTTTTTTTGGAACTAACTCTTTACTTTTACCTAACATGTTAGAGGAACCAAACAAAGAAGGAAAAGGTCAAGAGACAGTTGATATCTTTTAAGAAACCATGGACTCAGTAGAGATCGAAAGTTTAAGGATAGGGAGGACGTTGAATGGGAATGATGATCAACTAAGGTCCTATCCATAAGAATCTCACGTGGAGGAACCACATGTGCCACCAGAAGATCATAATTTTGTCACGTGAGGAGAAAAAAAGAGTCAAGTTAGCGACACTTATTCACGCATAAATTTTAAAGCATTGTCACAGGTTTTAAAGATAGTGAATAAGAGAGGTGGACCAGAAACTAAAGATAGAAATAGAGAGTAACAGTAGGGAGGGACAGTAGCGAGAGTGAGAGGGGAGTGACATGCGTGTCGTGACACTAGTCAAAATAAAATAACTAGACTACTACTGTAGTAGTGATGAGTCTAGGTCGATCCCATAGGGAGTATTCAGTTAGCTTATGAAATGAAATTAATCGGTCTTTGGGAAATATGGGGGGTTTGGATTTTGGAATAAGAAAATAAAATGAAACTAACTAATAAAAACAAATTGAAGAAAACATGCAAAAAATGATAAAAGTGGAGAATTCGGTAGGGATCTGGCTCTTTGATTCAATCTCTACCTACACCCTAATTAAACATAATTCATTGATTTATTGTTCTTTTATCTCTCTTAGCAATTATTGGTCATAGATTAACAACAAGCTCTGTTAATCTCAAATTTCCCTTAGATCCTAGTTAATCACAAAGCGCTCGTTAATTAACCCTAGCTATCGGGAAACCTAGAATAAGCTCTCTAAGTTTATCCAGACAACCGCATTATGAATCAAAAAAATAGACCAATCTAGGTAATAATCACACAAGCTCATATTATTTAACCTATATTATATTATCTCTAATGATTCTGAACCATTAATCGCTATACATGAATCGGGAATATAACAAGTACGTATTACATTCAATTCTAGCAATTGGTTTTCATGAAAAATGATTCAATAGAGCATTAAAATCATCATCATTCAATACCCAATCCATTAAACACAAGATAACATAATCAATTCCCAATGAGAGAAAGAAATAACAAAATAATAAGAAAAATGCTTAACCCGAGTCATCGGCATCGATATCGCCTCCGAACCGGTTTCAGGACGTTTAGGCTTCTATGAGTCCCCCAAGAAAAAACTTAAACCTTACTAAAACCATCCCTAACTGAAGCCCCCTCTGGTTGTCTCCATTTTACTGCAAGCTTCCTACTCTCTTCTCACGTTACTATAGCTTGATGTGACAAACTAAGTTGATGACACACCTACACTATTCACGCATCTCTTCTCACCGCAGCTCTCTTCTCTTATTCACTCATGCCACTCTCTCCATTCTGCCGCCTACACTCTTCTTGTTCCACCCCTCACTATTATAGCTGATGTTGAAAATTTAAGATTCAATGGACCACATCTGTTAATGTTTTAAACCCTCACTTAAAACGCAGACAGTAGCCTTAAAACACAGACACTACCTGCGTTAAGTAAAACGCAGTTGCGTCTGTGTTATAAGTAGATACATTGTCTGCGTTTCATGCAAATGACCTGCATTTTATCTTAGTTCTTGCATTGCCGTTTTACTCTTGACTTCCTCACCAGCTACTGTCGTTTCATGCTTAACTTGTTTCCCCTTTTTTCTGCCTATTGCTCTATTAATTAGACGTGCATGGGACATGCAATTTCCATGCTAAGCTTCTCTTTTTTACTTCTTTATCATGAGCAATTGGGATTTTTTCTTGTCTTCTTCTTGATCTAATTTTCTCTGTCTCGATCCATGAAGGCAAGGGAGTATTGATCTTCAGAAAATGACCCATATGCAGTGCTTTTGACTCACTTTAATTTCTTTACTTCCAAATTGTACCTAAAATCATATATGAATTAAAGTAAGTATCTTAAGCAATTTCATGTCACTAATAGCTAAGTGTAAATGATTAAATGTATCAACAATTAAGCAATTTCATGTCACTAATAGCTAAGTGTAAATGATTAAATGTATTAACAATTAAACATATATCAATTTTCCCCACACTTAGCTTTTGGCCATCCTCAAGCAAAACATCTAAATTAAGCTCAAAGACCAGAAAACATTAACTTATTTCCAATATGTTTCAAGAATATATAATCACAAGCAAAAATGGGTGACTTTAAAAAATCATAGCAAGATGTCAACATTGCAAGCTTTTACTCATGATCAATCAACATTCAATGCCTTTAAAAACTGAGCAATCTAATGGTAGACTCGAAAAATGTGTTTAACTAAAATATATCAACGGGTACACTCAACTCCATTCATGATCATGACAATCCACAACTTTGCATATCATTTTATTTCTCCACGACTAAAATTCACATGCAAAATCATAGATCAAACGACTTTTCAAGGTTGTAATATGGGAAAAGGTAAGGTGAGATGTATTTGGGTTAAGTAGCATGAATGTCATTAAGCTAGTGAAACAAAGCAACACTCAATGTGACATCAAATGCACAAGTTAACAATCATCAAAAACTGGGTTCTGTCAGTTATAACGAATGCAACATTTATATTTCACAACTCATTTTAGCTCTCACACACACATAAAGCATATACTAATCCGAAGGAATCACTCATACAATTTATGCCAACAATACATTGAAACCAAAAGAGTGAACTTTCCAAGCCAACATCTACCTCATGTTTAACATACTCGAATAATACATTCATTACAACTCTAGGAAGATGCATTAATTATGAATAACTTTGCAAACTCATATTCACTTCTTCCTTGATAAATTTATTTAAACAATTTTATTTCATTTTTTCTTTCTTTTTCATTTTCTGTTCTGTTCTGTTCTTTTTTTCTTTCTTTCTTTTCCTTATAAAAATTAAAATAAACTACACCAACATGGGAATTTCAATGACAAGATATAACAAAACATCCCAACATTAACCAACCCACACATATGTAGACCCCCCACACTTACACTTTTGTACATCCACAAACACACCAATCACAAATGTTCCACTAACTTTATGGCTTAGGTAGGACATTTGGTTAAGTATAAAGCATGTAATATGGTTGATACAAAAAGAAAAGCTAACAAGGCTCAAAGGGGCTTATCAAAATGGAAAATCATATAATAGGTAGGCTATTTGGATAATGTAGTTCGGAAAAGCAAAGAATGCCTAATCATATCCATGTTAATGAATGTGATAAAAATGTGGTCTCAAATAGAAATGCAACGCAAAATCAGAATGTACATGTCATGAAGGTCACATATTATCTAAAGACAATGAGATTGATATGAATGTGTCAGTCAAATAAGGCTTAAAATCTCACCGGCTTTATCTACCATTGGTCACTATTCTTCTAAAGATAATGTATATCAACCAATCACAAAAGCAAAAGTACATGCCAAAGTTGCTATGAATTTCTCTAGTCTATTCATTCTTTGCTCATGATTAAATAATCCTAAAAGCAATAGAAAATGAGCAAATGTTTCTTTGTTTGTTTTATTCTTTCTCTCATTTTGATTGAAACTTAAAACAAGCAAAAAAATAAACCAACAAAGAAACACACATGCATAAAAAAAGTAAATGCAAAAATTTAAAATCAAAGAAATTTACTTCCCTTAGGTTGCCTCCCAATAAGCGCCTTGGTTTAGGGTCGCCGGCTCGACTCCTTCTTCCCTTCACGTGACAAAATTATGATATTCAGGTATTATAGTTAGCGCCACTTCCATGTGAGGTTGTTCTGGATAGGGCCTTAGTTGATCATCATCCCTATTTGGCATCTTCTCTATCCTCAGATTCTCAATCTCAACTCAGTCCATGCACTCGAGAAATATTTCAAACGTCTCTTTGCCTTTTTCTTCTTCCTTTACGTCTTTTTGCCTTTTTCAAACGTCTCAGTTTTTACCTCTGAGCTAAAAGATGTATCTTTTTCTGTTTCGTGCTCCTCCTCAACTTCTTCCACACAAACAATTCCTTGAGTATTACACTCAAGATTCTCAAGCTCCTCTTCACTTTGTAAGGTTTCCGCGCTAATATCTGTCGGGTACTCCTTAGGTTGATATGGTTGCATCTCTTTGTTTTGTGATGCTAGGCAGTTGACAGTTTCCATCAATTGATCCGCCTGGTTTGTCAAGTTTTGGATTCTAGAACTAGTTTCCTGCTGAAATTGAAAAATGTTAGCAACATACACATTAACTAATTCTTCCAAGGATGTACTTGAGTCTTGATAGGAAGCTTCTAGTGTATACAAGAATTGTTGTGCTTCCTGCAAACTATCATGGAAGTAATTCGGCTGATTATCCCATCCGTTACAAAAGTTAGATTGATCAGTCCAAACATTGCTATAGGATTGAGAATATGAATTAAAGAAAAAATTACTTCCATCTATAATTTTTTTAAATTTTTATAAAACACAAACATGAAACAGAATAAAGAAAGGATCATGAAATAACTGAAAAGAAACTAATTACGAAAAAATATATACAAAACACGAATTAAAATCACAAACAAAAACTAAACACCGCACTTCCTGGCAACGGCGTCAAAATTGACATACGCGACATAACGCTATTCAAAATAAAATAACTAGACTACAGCTATAGCAATGGTGAGTGTAGATCGATCCCACATGGAGTGTTCAGTTAGCTTATGAAATAAAATTAATCGGTGTTTGGGAAAAATGGGGGGGGGTTTGGATTTTGGAATAAGAAAATAAAATGAAACATATGCAAAAAATGATAAAAGTGGGGAATTTGGTGGGAATCTGGTTCTTTAGTTCAATCTCGGCCTACACCCTAATTAAGTATAATTCATTGATCTGTCGTTCTTTTATCTCTCTTAGCAATTATTGGTTGTAAATTAACAACAAGCTCTATTAATCTCAAATTTTCCTTAGATCCTATTTAATCACAAAGCACTCTTTAATTAACCCTAGCTATTGGGAAACCTAGAATAAGCTCTCTAAGTTTATCCGGATAACCGCATTATGAATCAAAAAAATAGACCAATCTAGGCAATAATCACATAAGCTCGAATTATTTAACCTATGTTATGTTATCTCTAATGATTCGGAACCATTAGTTGCTATACATGAATCGAGAATATAACAATTACATATTACATTCAATTCTAGCAATAGGTTTTCATGAAAAACGATTCAATAGAGCATTAAAATCATCATCATTCAATACCCAATCCAATAAACACAAGATAACATAATCAATTCCTAGTAAGAGAAAGAAACAACAAAATAATAAGAAAAATGCTTAACCCGGATCATCGACATCGATGTCACCTCCAAACTGGTGTCGGGACGTTTACCCTTCCATGGGTCTCCCAAGAAAAAGCTTAAGCCTTATCAAAATCATCCCTAACTGAGGCCCCCTTCGGTTTTCCCCACTTTGCTACAAGCTTCCAACTCTCTTCTCATGTTACTATAGCTTGATGTGACAAATTAAGTTGATGACCACTTACATTATTCATGCATCTCTTCTTATTGTAGCTCTCTTCTCTTATTCACTCATGCCACTCTCTTCATTATGCCGCCTCCACTCTTCTTGTTCCACCCCTCACTACTGTAGCTGATGTTGACAATTTAAGATTCAATGGACCACCTCTGTTCATGTTTAAAACCCTCAATTAAAATGCAGACAGTAGCCTCAAAACGTAGACACTGCTTGCGTTAAGTAAAACGCAGTTGCGTCTGTGTTATAAGCAGATGCATTGTTTATGTTTCACGCAGATGACGTGCGTTTTATCTTGATTCTTGCACTTGTTTTACTCTTGGCTTCCTCACTAACTGTTGTCGTTTCATACTTAACTTGTTTCCCCTTTTTTCTACTTGTTGCTCTATTAATTAAACGTGTATAGGACATGCAATTTCCATGCTAAGCTTCTCTTTTTTACTTCTTTATCGTGAGCAATTGGGTTTTTTTTCTTGTTTTCTTCTTGCTCTAATTTTCTCTGTCTTACTCCATGACGACAAGTGAGTATTGATCTTCAGAAAATGACCCATATACAGTGCTTTCGACTCACTTTAATTTCTTTACTTCCAAATTGTATCTAAAATCATATATGAATTAAAGTGAGTATCTTAAGCAATTTCATGTCACTAATAACTAAGTGTAAATGATTAAATGTATCAATAATTAAACACATATCAGGGATTCTTCAGTGGGACATCAATTTTTGGAGGGGTTGAAGCATTTTTTTAGGAGAGACCCATGAAGAGCTAGATGTCTCGACGCCAATTCGGAGGAGACATCGACGCCGATGACTCGGGCTAAGTATATTTCACTATTTTTGATATTTATTTCTCTTATTAGAAATTGATTATGTCATCCTATGTTGATTGATTTGGTTTTTGTGTATGGATAATCGTAGTCTCGTTATTGTTTGGTTATTTGTGTATGAACCCATTGGGTATTATGAAACGAAGATTTTAATGCGTTCATTGAATTATTTATTTACAAACTCATTGCTAGAATTTTGATATAATCCGTAATTGTTATGTTGAAATTCATATGTAGCGACTAATGATTCGTAATCATTAGAGATAACACAACCTAGGTTAAATGACACATCGTATATGATTTTTGCCTTGATTAATCGGTTTTCTTAATTCGTAATGCTACTGCGTAATTGAATATAGAGATCGTATCCTAGGTTACTCAGTAGTTAGGTTCAATTAATGATTGTATCTTGATTAAACACTACCTAAGGGAAAACTCTGGTTAATTATTAACCCACTAGTAATAGTTACAAGGAGAGCTTTAAAAACAACAAATCAATGAAATACGTTCAATTAGGGTGTAGGACGAGATTGAACTAAAAAATCAAGTCCCTATGGAATTCCCCACTTTTATCATTTTTCACACGTTTTCTTTAATTTGTTTTTATTAGTCTAGTTTCCTTTTATTTTCTTATTTCCAAAACCACCTAAATCTAAACACTAATTAATTTCATTTCAACAACTTTACACACACTCTCTATGGGATCAACCTAGACTCACCACTGCGATAGTAATAGTCTAGTTTTTATTTTGACTAGCATTATTGTTGGACCCCATTTTCGGAGCCCAACGTTCAGAGTCATACTTGAGCACATTACCTTGTAGGGTCCTTTTGATGGAACCTCATTAGCCAATTAGGCTCGTCTTCCTTCTCATAACATCCCAAAATTTCAATAATTTGAATACTTGATATACGACAATCCATTCATAGGTTTATATCCACAACTGTCACCCTAAACAAATCACTCATTTTTATCTCTTATTTTCATATCAAACTAAGTACATTTCAATCTCCATTTAAGCCTATGTATGTCAGAGAAAAGCATTGGTGGGTCCACAATTTGTATATGTACATAATTTGGGAATATTAGCATAACTTTCACCATGGGTGTCAGATCATGGTCATTCAAGTATGGTTTCGAAGAGTAATTCGTGTTTTACAACTTCCGTGAAGACCTCGATGAGAGATTCTTGCTATTTAGAGAGTCAAAATTTTCACATTTTTAAAACTGTCCCGAGAAGGTCCACTTAACCGACATACGTCCCTTCAAATGGACATGGACTGGTCTGGGGACATTTTCAGACCTGAGAAGGTCCACCTAGCGGACATCAAGTCTGTCTAACGGACAATTACAAGTTCAATTTTATATTTCCAACTCCTACAAGCTATCTATGACCCATCTTATACATATCTATCATTCCTAACTCATTTTCCTCATCATTTTCACTTCCAATTCAATTCAACATCATTTACAAGCAATTCATAATCTATGTATGATCATCATCCCAAAAATACAATCATTCAACTTATACACAATCATCATAAATTTCTGCATATGTTCAACCCCATTTATCAACTTCATTTCATCTC
>JAOQMS010000004.1:13003430-13032913 GCA_027563885.1 Erythroxylum longipes | reverse complement strand
AAAATATTTCATAAAAATATATTATTAGTCATATAAATTTAAATTATAAATAAGAAAATATTAAATTAAAATAAGAAGAAAACGTTGCATTGGACTTACTTTCTATTAGTTAAGGGTATAGTGAAAAATAATAATTATCAGAAGGTTATTAATAGAAAGTAAAATTTCTACTGCAACTCTCTTTATGCTTATGGATTTCTGCGGTGGCACCGCAGCTTTCTCCAACCTCCGGTTGTTCACTGCAGATCCAAACATGTGACTACATTTGGAAACTGCAGTGGATAAGTACTTATCTCCACCGCATTGCAGATCCAAACACAACCTAAGTTATATATTTCAATAGGTATATGGTCCTAAAAAAGAGGATTATTATATAATGCCCTACTCTCTAAAACATGGTTAACTAGTAATCATTAATAATGGCTTTGTCTAGTTTCTTTCTTATAAATCATCTGTCATTTTGCTTATTATTCCAAGTAAAGAAATTTCCTTCCATTTTAAGATTGGTAACCTTTAAGTGTTTCACATAATTCCTAAAGTCCTTATCATAGTTTTAGGTAAACATTCCCCTCTACTTTAGAGGGATGAAGAATGTTGTTGAATTCACTAAGAGATAGCCATGGAGCATCCATATTGACATGAATTTTCTTTAACTTGTTCCATAAGGAATTTCTTTGAAAAGCCATATTATAAGCAAAAACAAAAGTAACTTGAAGACTAATTTTTTCTTTCAAGGTTTTTATTACTAAATGGATGAGCTTATTAGTAATTATAGTGTACAAAACTTTAATTCTGTTAGGATCAAAAGCAATGACCATTTTAGCTTTATAATGTGATCGGTGACTAGAAATGGTTGACCAACGCTTGCTCAAAAAATCTAGCTTCCTACAATTCTCTACTTTAAGCTCAGTTTCCAAAAGACCTATTATTGTAGGTTTATTGTTCTGCAAGTAGCCACAAACTAAGTGCTACTTATTAGGACTACTGAATCCTCTAACATTTCAAGAAAGGATTGACATTTAGAAGGGGAAGGTTTTAAAGCTTTTGGATTTGTTTTTCCTATTTAACTTCCTTGTTATTGAAATTTTAAACTCATTACTTGTGTTGCATTCTCTTTTTTTTTTGTTCATTTGGAACATTATCAGGCTTATTGGTTTAGTTGAAAATAGGAGTTTAAGAATCCTCTTCCCTATTCATATCCTTGTTATTCTTATTATGTAAAACATTTGCATCTATGGTCTCCATTTCAATCTCTAACTCTTTTATTTGAGCTTTAACTTCCTTATGCATTTTAATGAATATAATGTTCAAATCATATTATCCTAATATGGTGTAAGCTCTATGTCAACGACATCTTTTTCTTAATACAAATTAATCAAGTTTCATCAGTTCATAATATAACCTCTTTGGAATTTTTTACTCGTTAATATCCATATTTTACCATGATGAGACAAGTAAGGTCTCCATTGAGAAAAGACTATAACATAATCCTCAAACAACTTGTCATCTTCTCCTAGCCTCATTTTTGATAGATCTTGATGAACATCAACCACCACCTAAATTTTAGTATAACTTATATGTTTCATACCTACAATAGCTTCATCCATGCAAATTAGTTTTCCATATAGCTTGTCAAATGTCTCAAGTCTTTAGTAGACCAATATTCTAAAGGCATATACTTCTATTTTAATCTATCCAATTGAATATCAAATTGTATTTTTAGAGGAATAAAGGCTTGTTAATGAAGTTTCGAGGTGCTGCCTTTAATATCTTTTTAGGCATTAGATTCAAAATGAAACTTGAACAGAAATAAATTTTACTTAATAATAGTATGCCTAAGTGTTCATCAACAGATAAACATGTTATTTATTTGTACAAAAAAAGCAATTATATTCGATGCCTATTTTGATGCTAATTCTTTCAAAATATCCGTTGGAGGGATTCAAAGAGTGTTAGTAGGTAGTAGTAAAGGTTCTTAATTAGGGATGAGTCTCCTATTACCTGATTAGATCAGGAGACTTTGGTGGCTAAGTGTTTAGAGGAAGTTGTCAAGATTAGCAAATATTCTTTATTTCTATATATTCGCTTTCCTTGTAATCTTTTATTTATTTTCCTTGTACATACTGAGATCCCTTATTTTTAGCTTGTAATCCCATAGAATTAGGAATATGATTTCCTTGATTTAGGACATAGGTTAACTAATATCTGTATATATATCTCTGCTGGTATTTGTTTCATTAATAATTCAATTCATCCTTTTCTCAAACTTAATATGGTATCAGAGCATTGACCGATCCATCATGTTATCTATTTCTTGGCTTGCCATTTCCAATATTCCCTTCTTCCAAAACTTTGCCGAGATTTCCACTGATACTTCTCTAGATAATTCTCCCTAAGGTTCTTAGTAATCCTATAGAATTAGGAATATGATTTCCTTGATTTAGGACATAGGTTGACTAATATCTATATATATACCTATGCTGGTATTTGTTTCATCAATAATTCAATTCATCCTTATCTCAAACTTAATATGGTATCAGAGCATTGACTGATCCATCATCTTCTCTATTTTTTGGCTTGCCATTTCCAATATTCCCTTCTTCCAAAACTTTGCCGAGATTTCCACCGATACTTCTCTAGATAATTCTTCATCATTCTGATAATCTAAGAACCCCTCTTGTCTCAACTCTTTTAACTAGTGATAATTTTCCCTCTTGGAATCAGGCTATAATAACTTCTTTAAGTGTCAAAAACAAGCTGGAATTTGTGAATGGCACTTTAAAGAACCCAGTTTTGTTATCCAAGTTGTATGCCATTTGCATTCGCTGTAATGATATGGTCAAATCATGGATCCTTAATGTTGTTTCTAAAGAGATTACTTCCAGCATCATGTTTGAGACATTGGCATCAAAAATGTGACTTGACAAGAAAGGTATGATCAATCTACTACTCCTCATGTTTATGAATTGTGTCTTGATATCAGCCTCATAACACAAGACAATATTTGTATTAGTGTTTGTTTCACAAAATTAAAATCCTTGTGGGATGAGCTTTAAAATTATCAAGTTTTACCATTATGTAGTTGTGGAGTTGCTAAAACCTTACATGATTATCATTAAAATGAGAAATTAACAAAATTTTTCATGGGCTTTATGACTCATATAGTCATATTAGGGGACAAATTCTACTTATGTATCCTCTTCCCAATGTAAATCATGCTTATTCTCTCCTTTTTTAAGAAGAGAAACAATGTCAAGTAATTATTGTTCCAAATATGAACTCTGATAATCATCCTTTTGTTGTCTCATACTCACCCTATACTAAGAATTATACAGCTGGTTCAAATAGCACCAAAAGTAGCCAAAGGAGTTAAGATTTTTGTCGATGCTGTAAAAAGGAGGGACATGCAAAAAATGATTATTTCAAATTACATGAAAATAAGCCATCTAGTGAAGCAAAAATGACTCCTACATCTAACTTGGTGTCTTTAACAGCTAACCAAGTCCAACAACTTTTATAACTTCTTCCTAATACTCAAGTTTCTCAAGCTAATTTTTCAAGTATTATATTAGGCCCCTATAATAATTTTGTTTGGATAGTTGATATAGGTGCCTTAGATCACATAATCTTTTATTTTACTTTATTTCATTCCTATATGGTTGCTTCTAATATTCCACCTGTTAAACTACCAAATGGTCCTTTTGTCCAAGTGTGCCATGTTGGTTTAGTTTATCTCACTTTAAATATACTTTTAGAAAATTTCCTTTATGTGCCTTCTTTCAGTTATAATCTTCTTTTAATCAACAAACTAACATCTTAATTCTTAATTTTTTTTGTTCTATATATGAATTTATGTTTATTTCAGGACCTATCGCAGATGAAGACGATTGGAGTGGCTAAATAGGTGAATAGATTATATTATTTTCATCCTAGAGAAGTTATCCTAAAACCTAATTATATTTCCTTTCCTTCAAAATATTTGTGGCATTTTTGTTTAGGGCGCCCATCTTCTTGTAGGTTGTCTTTATTATCCCAACTCGAAAATAAAATTTATGTTTCTGATTCTTCCTAATATTTTCATAATTGTTACATTGCAAAATAAAAATGTTTGGTTTTTCCTTCAAGTCATATTTCTACTAATGCCCCTTTTAATCACATTCATTGTGACATTTAGGGAGGATATTCTACTCCTACAAATAAATGAGCAAGATTTTTCTTAACTATAGTAGATGATTTTTCTAGAAGTACCTGGATTTTTCTCATGCAACATAAATCAGAAGTAGTACTTCTCTTGAAACAATTTTTTTCTTATATCAAAATTCAATTCAATAGTAGTATTAAAGCACTCCACATTGATAATGGATCTGAATTCTTTTATAAGAATATTGTCTCTTTTCTAAATAAGCACGAGATTGTTCATCAACATAGTTATGTTAGAACTCCACAACAAAATGGGTTAGTCGAGCTCAAACAAGGTCACATTTTAGAAATTGCAAGAGCATTGCGATTTCAAACATATCTTCCTTTAATTTTTAGGGATTGTGTTCTCACAACCTCCTACTTGATTAGTAGACTTCTCACTCTGAAACTTCAAAATAAAACACCATATGAAATTCTTCACCATAGAACACCAACGTATGAACATCTTAGAATTTTTAGGAGTCTTTGTTATACTATTACTCTACCTTTTTTCTAGAGATAAATTTCGTGGTCAAGCAAAGAAATGAATTTTTCTTGGTTATCTTTTAAACCAAAAAGGATACCGCTTATATGACCTTGATGATCATCAATATTTGGTTAGTCAGGATTTCATTTTTCATGAATATGTTTTCCTTTCAAAATGTAGCCCACCCTAAACGATCCAAGCAAGTTCTTTTTTTACAAATACTTGATTTCTCGCATACTTTTTTTCCTCCATCACAAAATGTACCTTCACCTGATAATCATTGTGCTTTTAATAATCTTGGATGTTTTCCCACTGCTCTCACTTTGTTAGAAGGCTCTCTTAACTATCATATAGAGGATTATGATGAGCTCCTCGATTCTTCCACATCTCGTGCAACTTCACCTCGACCATACAAAATTCGATGCCCACCAGCTTATCTTAAGGATCATCAATGCTTAAATTTTCATACTCAGCCTTTTCCTTTATTGTCATCATGATCAAGTGTGCACTACCTATTTCTAATGTTTTATCTTATAATAATTTATCCTCTTCATATCTCTCCTTTGTATCAAATGTCTCTTTTGTCACTGAACCCAAAACCTATTTTCAAGTTATTAAGGATCCAAATTGGAGAGCAGCCATTAATGCAGAATTACTGGCTTTAACTAAAAATAATACTTGGAGTATTGTTGATCAAAATCTACCAATGGGTGTAAAAGGGTTTGCAAGGTTCAATACCAATCTAATGGATCTATTGATCGATATAAGGTATGACTTGCTACCAAAGGTTATACACAACATCATAAGATGTTTTTTAGTTATTGCTTCTGCAAAAAATTAGCCTTTACACCAAATAGATGTTCATAATGCCTTTCTTAATGATGACTTTGATGAGGGAATTTACATGTCTCTTCCACTCGACATCCAAAGAAAGGGGTAGCATTCAATTTGTAAATTGAACAAGTCCTTGTATGGGTTAAAACAAACATCAACGCAATGGTTTGCAAAACTTTCATTTGCCCTTTTATCATATGATTTTGTTCAATCTTGTTTCGATTATTCTTTATTTACAAAATCTTCTTCAAATGGATTCTTAGCAGTACTCATTTATATGGATGATATGGTTGTTACTAAAGACAATCGAGCCCTACTTACTTCCTTTAAGGAGAAACTTCATGTCCGATTTCATCTTAAAGATCTTACCTATCTTCAATATTTTTTAGGATTGGAGGTAGCCAGTTTTAAGTAAGGGATTTATTTAACACAACGTAAATACATAATGAAGTTATTATCCGACACTGGATTATTGGGTACCTGCCCCTTCTACATACCAATGGAGCAAATACTTAAAATTTCTGTGGCTACCAGTGAACTCTTATATGATCCATCAAAGTACAAAATTTAGTCGGTCGTCTCATCTACTTGACCATTATAAGGATAGACATTGCTTATTCAGTTTATGTTCTTAGTCAATTCTTAAGTCAACCTCACAAACCTCATATGGAAGCTGCACTTAGATTGGTACGAACTTAAAATCTGCTCCTGGACAAGGCATTCTACTTTCATCCTCATCTAATTTTAAATTGCAAGTTTTCAGTGATGCAGATTGGGCTAGTTCTCTCGACTCTCGTTGCTCCCTCACAAATTTCTATGCTTTATTTGTCTCCTTACCTATTTCTTGGAAAAGTAAGAAACAAATTACTATTTCTTGCTCCTTTGTGTTAAAAATGCAATTATATTAATGGAGCATTTAATTAAACTTGATTCATTATTTAGTTCATGTATTTTGAGATTCATTGTATTTTCTTCTGCATGTATCTTGCATTTACTATCTTATGTTTTCCAAGAGTTATATTGTTTCAAAGAGGTTTCTTATGTATCTATAAATACCATTTACTAGTTCATTTCCAAAATGGGACAAGAAATCCAAATTAAATGAGTTATTTAGATTGTTTGAGTTTTCTCCTTTATTTTTCTATCTCCTTTATTTACTACAAAGTGATATCAGAGCCATATTATTTTGAAGATGTTCAATTCTGTTGTTTCAATCCAAAAACTCATAAAAGAAAATCATGATAAGTGGCGTGTGTGTATGAGGCGATTCTTAGCTCTCAAGATGCATAGGAGTTAGTAGAACAAGGATATGATGAATCAAAAAATGAAGGAGCTTTTGATCAACAACAAAGGAACACGTTACAAAAGAATCATACATTGGATCAACATGCTCTTATCATCATTCACGTGCTATTAAATGATGAAATGTTTGAAAAAGTGTCAAACACAACAAAAAAAAACCAGGGTGATTCTTTAAAAGGCCCATGGAGGAGTTGACAAAGTGAAGAAGGTCCGTCTTCTAACATTGAGAGGAGAATTTGAATCCTTACATATGAAAAATACCGAATCCATCCATGACTATTTCACAAGATTCTTGGTAACTACCAATCAAATGTAGAGATATGGCGAGAATTTGGAAGATGTTCGTGTTGTGGAGAAAAGTATTCGTACTTTTGATTTAAAATTTGTCCTTGTTTTCGTGGCTATTGAACAATCTTAAGATTTGGAAGCCACGACCATTGATGAACTACAAGGATCCTTGCAAGCTTATGAAGAAAGATTGAAGAAGAAGAAGAAGCCACTAGTTCAAGCCTTTCAAGAAAAGTTGTCTTTGAAAGACAAGAAGCAAGAATCCACTAGCTCACAAGGAAGAGAAAAAGGAAGAAATCGTAGTCAAGGCTATGAAAGAGGTCGTGGAAGCTATTACTATAGGAGAGGAGGAGGAAGAAGGTATGACAAATCTAATATTCAATGTCATAATTGTCACAAATATGGTCATTACTCCTATGAATGTTGGAGTGCTATTAGCAACCAAGGAGAGGCTCATCTTGTGAAAATGAAAGAAGAAGAAGAAACTACTTTTGTTATTGGATAACAAAGGAGAAGAAAAATAAATTCTTATGGTATCTTGACATTGGTGCTAACAACCATATGTGTGGAAATAAGGAGCTATTCATGGAGCTTGATGAGAAGATAAAAGGAGAAATTGTTTTTGGCAATGATTCAAAAGTTTCAATTGAAGGCAAAGGTGATATTCTTGTATTTACAAAAAATGGTGGTCATAGACTTATTTCACAATTATATTATGTTCCTTCTTTGAAAGCAAATATCTTAAGTATGGGACAATTGCTAGAAAATGGATATGATATCCATTTAAAAGATGCTTGTTGCACTTTGAGGGATGAAGCACATAACTTAATAGCAAGGGTACCTATGTCAAAGAATAGAATGTTCAAGCTCAATGTCAATGTTGATCATCCAAGATGCTTGAAGACATATGTCAAAGACTTCTCTTGGCTTTGGCATATGAGATTTGGTCATCTAAATTTTAGAGAATTAAATTTATTAGCAATGGAGAATATGGTGAGTGGTTTTCCTCTCATTACTCAACCCAATCAATTATGTGAAGGGTGTGTCATAGGAAAGAAAGTGAGAAAGCATTTTCCAAAGGAGTCCACCACTAGAACCATCAGACCACTTCAACTTGCTCATGCTGATATTTGTGGGCCAATCAAGTCATCTTCTTATGGTAGAGCAAACTATTTCTTACTCTTCATTGATGATTTTTCTTGTAAAACTTGGGTTTATTTTTTGAATAGGAAGGATGAAGCTTTTGGAATTTTCCAAAAGTTTAAAGCTTAAGTTGAAAATGAGAGTGGGTTTGTCATCAAAACTTTGAGGACGGATAGAGGGGGAGAGGTCATTTCCTTGGTGTTCAACAAATTTTACAAAGTTAAATGCATTCATCATTTTGTTACGGTTCTGTACTCTCCGCAATAAAATGGAGTTGTGGAATTTAAGAATAGATTTATTCTTAACATGACAACGAGCATGCTAAAGAGTAAGAATATGACTCAGGAGTTTTGGGTTGAAGCTATCGCTTGCGCTGTATATTTGTCCAACTTATCCCCTACTAGAGGTGTTCATGGGATGACTTCTTAAAAGCTTGGAGTGATAAGAAGCCAAGTTTTCTCATTTGTGAATTTTTGGAAGCATAATATATGCTCATGTTACTAAAGAGATGAGATTGAAGTTAGATGACAAAAGTGAAAAGAGTATCTTTATTGGCTATAACTCTAATTCTAAGGGCTATAAGTTATTGGATCCTACCAATGGGAAGATTGTAATTAGTAGAGATGTTGATCTTGAGGAAGAAAGTTCATGGAAGTAGGATGTCTCTAAAAATGAAGAAAGTGTTTCACTTCCTATGATTGGAGATTTTGACCATGACTTGCATGAAGATATTCATACTCCTCCTCAGTCACCCAATCCTAGAAGAAATGAAAGTCCTTCTCAAAACTCGTCTAACGGTCCTAGAGGAAGAAGGAGTCTACTAGATATTTATGAGTCCATGAAGATGGTAGAAAATCCAACACTATTTTGTCTCTTTGCTGATTTCAAGCCTCTACACTTTGAGGAAGCTATACAAGAAAAGAGATGTGTAATGGATGAAGAGATTCAAGCAACTCAAAAGAATGACACATGGGAGCTTTCTACTCTTCAAAAGGAGCAAAAGGCAATTGGTGTAAAATGGGTATATAAAGTCCAAAGAAATGCTCAAGGAGAAGTAGAAAGGTACAAGGCAAGACTTGTCGCTAAAGGCTATAGTCAACAACATGGAGTAGATTATGATGAGGTGTTTGCTCCTGTGGCTCAAATAGAGATCATTCGATTAATCGTTTCCATGGCGGCACAAAAGAGATGAAAGATTTATCAAATGGATGTCAAATTGGCATTATTGAATGGCTACCTTAAGGAAGAGGTGTTTATCCAACGACCATTGGTATACTTACAGAAAGCACATGAAGATAAAATGTTTAAGTTAAAAAAAGAATTATATGGCTTGAAACAACCTCCAAGAGCTTGGTATAGCCACATTGATAAGTATTTCCAAAGTCAGGGATTCATCTAATGTCCCCAAGAACATTCTTTGTATGTCAAAGAAGGTGAAAATGGAAGCATTCTTCTTGTATGCCTACATATTGATGACTTGATCTTCACGGGTAACAATTCAAAGATGTTCGAAGAGTTTAAGAAGGTGATGACTAAAGAATTTGAAATAAATGATATAGGACTGATGTCTTATTTCCTTAATATTAAAGTGAAGCAAGATGATGATGGTATCTTTATTTCTCAAGAAGGTGATGACTAAAGAATTTGAAATAAATGATATAGGACTGATGTCTTATTTCCTTAATATTAAAGTGAAGAAATAAAGATGGTATCTTTATTTCTCAAGAGGCTTATGCAAGAAAGATTCTCATGAATTTTAAAATGAAGAATTGCAAGCTTATTAATACCCCACTTAATTGTGCAACAAAATTGTCAAAATTTGATAAAGGTAAAAAGGTGGATCCAACTCTTTTTAGGAGTCTTGTTGGAAGCTTGAGGTATTTGACTTGCACAAGACTCGATATTCTCTTTGGAGTGGGGGTTATAAATCGTTTTATGGAAGCTTTAACTAGTACTCATATGGACTATTGTTTGCACCATTATTCTTCATTTAATTTTCAACTTGTTGGTTATAGTTATAGTGATTGGGGAGGTGATATTGAGGATAGAAAGAGCACAAGCGGGTTTATATTTTTCACAGGTGACACTGCTTTTACTTGGAGTTCTAAAAAACAACCCCATTGTGACTTTATCTATATATGAAGCCGAATATGTTGTAACTACTTCTTGTATCACACATGCAATTTGGTTAAGAGGTTGTTGAAGATGCTAAGTGTGACTTAAGATTGAACTACCTCTATTTTTATGGATAACAAATCTGCTATAGCACTGGGGAAAAATCCTATGTTCCATGATCGAAGTAAGCACATAGATAAAAAGTTTCATTTCGTAAGGGAGTGTGTTAAGAACAAAGAAATTGAGCTTTCTTATGTGAGAAGTGATACTCAAGTAGTCGATATTTTTACCAAAGGATTGAAGTTTGAAAGTTTTGCTAAGCTGCATGCGTGGATTGGAGTTACCAAGAAGAATCAGTTTAAGGGAGAATGTTGAAAAATGCAATTATATTAATGGAGCATTTAATTAAACTTGATTCATTATTTAGTTCATGTATTTTGAGATTCATTGTATTTTCGTATACATGTATCTTGCATTTACTATCTTATGTTTTCCAAGAGTTGTATTGTTTCAAATAGGTGTCTTAATTACCACCCATATTCAAGGAGAGGTACCGTGGTGTATGTTATTTGCGGACGATATTGTCCTAGTGGAGGAGACCAAGGAAGGGGTCAATGCCAAGTTAGACCTCTGGAGAGACGCGTTAGAGTCGAAAGGTTTTAAAATAAGCAGGTCAAAGACGGAGTATGTAGCATGCAACTTTTCTGGGAACCAGATGGAAATTGAGGGGGCAGTTGCAATTGGGACAGACGTCATACCACAGCGGACGAGTTTTAAGTATCTCGGGTCTGTCATCCAAAATGATGGTAATATAGATGCCGATATCGTATATCGTATTAGATCAGGTTGGGCCAAATGGAGGAGCGCATCAGGGGTTCTATGTGACAGGAAGATTCCTTTAAAACTCAAGGGGAAGTTCTATAGAATGGTGATTCGTCCCACTATGCTATATGGGGCAGAGTGTTGGCCTGTCAAACGTAGACATATAAGACAGTTGTTGGTGGCAGAAATGCGTATGCTTCGATGGATGTGTGGCATTACAAGGAGGGATAAGGTTCGGAATCAGGTGGTGAGAGATCGACTGCGGGTAGCCCGCTTTGCCGACAAGTTGAGAGAGACTAGACTTAGGTGGTATGGGCATGTGCTTAGGAGGCCTGCTAACGATCCGGTACGAAGCTGCGAGGGAATTACTCTTAATGAATGTAAGAGGAGAAGAGGGCGACCTTACAAGAATTGGCGGGAAGTGATCAAAGAGGATATGGCTGCATTGGCACTTAATGAGGTAGTAGCTAGGTGTAGAAAAGTTTGGAGAGACCGAATAAGGGTAAAGGATTAACCGTACCAGATTCTCAAAGGTAAAGGATTAACCGTACCAGATTCTCAAAAGTTGTACAGTACTGCCAAGGAGATGCTGGGGCATGCTGTGCAGTTTGCACGACAGGTGGAGAGGTTCACTTAGGGACCACCCCAAATAGGGGTTCTGAGGGTGGTCTACCTTACCTACTTCGAGATAAGGAGGGATGGAAATTGGTAACCTATTCGGCTCGCTCAACCTTCCCCCGTCAGGTATTCACCATTCCTTGTATTTTCTTTTATTTTCTATTTTTTCTGTACATTGCATCATTCGTATATTGTCTCATTTGCATGTGGGTCTACCGGAAACAGCCTCTCTATTGTGTAGGGGTAAGGCTACGTACTATCGGACGTCCCCAGACCCCGCTTCAATGCGAGATTTCAGACTGGGTGATGATGATGATGATGATGATGAGGTGTCTTAATGTATCTATAAATATGTATTGTTTCAAATAGGTGTCTTAATGTATCCATAAATACTATATACTAGTTCATTTCCAAAATAGGACAAGAAATCCAAATCAAGTGAGTTATTTAAATTGTTTAAGTGTTCTTCTTTATCTTTCTATATCCCTTATTTACTACACTCTGCTGAATTTGAATATTATGTTATGGCTTCTACTTGTCGAGAAATTTTATGGCTTTAATATTTTCTTAAAGATTTCGGCATTCATCCATGGATTCTAGCTTTCCTTTATTGTGAAAATCAAGTGGCACTTTATATTGCTGGAAATCCTATTTTTCACAAAAGAACAAAGCACATCGAAGTTGATTAACATTTTATTCATGAAAAAATCCAGTAAAAACTCTTTCATACATCACATACTCATACGTCGCAACAACTAGTAATATCCTCACCAAGCCTTTGGGCAAGGAATATCTTCAATTTCCCATTAGCAAGCTAGGCATTCATGACATTCACACACCACCTTAACAGGGAGTGCCAAGATTAGCAAATATTCTTTACACCCATATATTTACTTTCCTTGTAATCTTTGATTTATTTTCCTGGTACATAATTGAAATCCCTTATTTTTAGCTTATAATCCCGTAGAATTAGGAATATGATTTCCTTGATTTAAGACATAGGTTGACTAATATCTGTATATATACCTCTGCTGGTATTTGATTCATCAATAACATAATTCATCCTTTTTCTCAAACTTAACAGAAGCTTTGTTATAATACCGTGCAGGAGAATAGAGGAAGAGTTAAGTGAGTTAGGCAAGGAACTAGAAATGTGAGTAGGGGAGGACACAAATGAGCAATGTTAATCATGTGAAGGGAGCTTAGGGTTGAACTGATAGAGGAGGAAATTTTTTAGAATTCAAGTCTAGTTGGAATGAGATTGAATAAAAGACATTTTCTAATAAAAGTCAACAAACTATTGATGTTGTAACTTTGAACTTAATGAGAAAAAGGGAATGGCGGAAAAGTGGATCTAGTTCAAAAAGCATATGAAGTCCACCTAAGATAAGCTAGTGATATGAGATAAAGCTAGAAGAAGAAGAAGATAAAAGAAGGGGGAACACTAAGAATAAGACAGTAGCCTAAAAGAAAGAAGTCGTGATTTGGAGGAGATAGTAATTGGATAGGGAAAAGAAAAAAAGGGTTGCAGAAAATTTAAACCTTGTCAAAAGTAGTTGCATCAAATGTTAGTCTAAACAAACAAGAAGACAAGGAAGACTTGTAGCAACAAGTGGAGGTAAAAACATAAAGGAGAAGTAAGTACTGCACCCAGATGCTCCCTTTAATATCTGAAAAGCTATATATATATAGTGGGATTATTAGAAAAGAGAATAATAGAAAAGAAAATAAAAGAGCAAGTGACGGCGGAAATGGGGGCTTTAATGGAATATGGAGCTGTGGCAAAGTGTTTTTTCATCATAAGGAGAACAAATTAAGCATCTTGTTAGCAAAAAGGGATCGAAGAAAGCTTTTGCATCATAGTTTGACAAAATGGGAAAGATATTAAGTGTTGAGAATCATGTGCAATTATTTTTTTCCACTCTTTGAAAGCCCTTCTGATAAGCCTTCCTTTTGCTAATACTTTTTATTTTCTAGGTATGTATTATGTTGTTCATGTCATCCCTTAATATATATATTAGTTTTCGAAAACGAAAATAATTTCCTGCTCTCGAAAACTTTAATTTTGTAGAAATAGCGAGTAAGGTCGAAATCTAAGAGACTGGTTATATAATATGAAATTTTAGAACAGTAAATTGAAAAGGGGGTTTTATGGTTGAATGATTTAATAATCGAGAATAAGACAACTGTAGAAATTAGAATATGAAGAAAATGATAAGAAAATTTCTAGCCAAGATATATCTCAATATTAATTCCATTTAATTGATCATCAAATAGAAATATAAATTTCCTTCTCAAATGAAATAGCTATGAGTATTGATAAGTTCTAATACTCTGCTTTTCCTTACTTGTAATTTAGATGGAAATTAATCCCCAAATAAATCTTGTTTATCAATCAGTCCTAAATTAGCTTTTAGGATTTAGACTAAAACAACTTTAAAATTTATAAAAGTCACCATTTTCACCTAATAATACTCAAATTTAATTATTTAAGGTGAATTGAATATTTTCACCAATGTAATTCCAACGATTTAATTTCATCAAATGCAATGGATTTCTACTTTATTGGATCTAATAAACATGAATGAGTTTAAAGATCTAAATAGAAGTATTTATTTGATATAAATAAAATGTCAATATTTAAACCAAATAAAATATCAAGAATACAGAAAATATTCAAACATTCAAGAAGAGAAAAACAATTGAACAACAATTCTCACAATTTTATTGAATCAAAGTTTGATAATTTTGAATCAAAGTTTTAGCCACTCATGACTTGAAACAAAAACAACAATAAAGAGAAGATGAAAATTAAGTAGAGCTAAAAGTTACCAAAACGAAACTAATGAAAGGTTCTCCTATTTATAGGAAAGGAGGAGGGTAAAATCCTATGCTCAAGTGGGAAACAAATCCCATAAATTTAAATACAAAGAAAGATCTTATCAAATTCAGAATCTTAAAAATATATCTTCTCATTTTTTGCATTTTTTTGAGTTTCACGTTGTCCATATGAAACTCCTCGTGAGGTGTTGATTCGTTAAAGTGGAGATATGTATTTTCAAAGTAGGATTTGGCTTGGTATAAATCTAAAGATTAATAACCAGCTAATCCTTAATCTTCAATTTTCTTAATTTTGATTCAATCTTCACCAAATCTTTGATTTTGACTCAATATTTACCAAATTCTTGGTTTTGCACATAAAAGATAATTATTGAATTAATACCTCAAAATTAAGTACAAAGCAATTAAAAATGGGAAAGATATTATGTCAAAATAATGAAAATTACAGATTTATCACTATACAAGGCCTATGCTTTTGATTTTAAGAATACAATTCTAAAAATTAAACTTTTTACCAGAAGTCTATTATTCTGGTGCATGGATTTCAAGTTTCGAAAATGTGAAGTTAAAGCCATAAGAACCACTTTACTGCTATATGACGCCGACAAGGGTTGGGAATATATAACGTTTCAGCGGCTGCGCTTAATGTGATGGCACTTTCAAGGTTTATTGATCATTGGGAAGCCTAAACCGACTCTTGCTTTTATCTATTAATGTTTGGGGAATGCCACTCAACCCAATTTAAAGGTAAAACAATATTGATTAATCATTTAAAAATGTCAAAAAAATACATAGATATAAATATACTTTAAAATGTCATTATAGTTTCACGTGTCATATTAAGAATTAAATGATTAAAATGGGTCTTATAATCAATTTCAAGTACCATTTTAAAATGCTGAAATTACATTATATAGAAATTAGACCAAATATTTAAAAAACATATATTATAAATTTGGAAGTCTCAAATTTTGACCTAATGCTCTGTAACTGATTTGTGTATTATCTTAGTAATAATTATAAAAAAACTTAAACCTTTTTCAAAATTTTTAAAAAGTGATAATAAAATATTTAAAATTTATTTTTTTACAAAAATAAATTACTATTAACTCCATAATTAATGATATTGACATGGCATGAATACTTAATTTATTAATGTTACGTGAAATTAAATATTAAAAATTTAAAAAAAATAATGAAATCAAAGACATGATGGAAATAGATTCTGAAGTAAAAATAATGTTATTTGGATCATCTTTATTACGAAGATACAAAGGGACTAGAAATTGCGAAACAACAATAGATCCAAATCAACTCTGAGAAGAAGACACAAAGGGATTACTTCTAAGTTTGATTACTTTCATATCATTCCATAATTTAAGCATATCCCTACAAAGGTAACTCAAAATTGTCAACTAAAAAGCCAGCACCATCGATCCCAACAGAGAATTGAAGATCGTCACAACTTCTGGAAACCTTAATAATATCAGCATACATGAAAAATAACTTCACACTCAAACCCTCCAAGCTTGAAAGCTTCCCTTTTGAAATGTACGCTTTGATCCCGTATAGCAACTGGTACAAAAAGTTGCTAGTGCGATTCAAGAATACAGAGAACTTGTTGTAGTATCAAGGGCATACGTAACAACTCCCTTTGGAAGAAGTTCAAGGAAGTTGTAATCACTGAGAATCTCATAGGCTGTTGACTTCTGGTCAAGAAAATTTGTACCTTGTGATTCCAATGATAAACCGAAGTATGAAGATATGAAAATAAGGACAAGGATGGTCCATATGCATGTGAGAAATCTAAAATTATTAAATGAACCCATATTTCTCTATTTCTGCATCCAAGATTGCTGTTCTATAATTCTTCTGTTTCTGATTTGTTTCCAGTTTTATGTGTGTATAGCTGCTTAGAAACAGTGAATAGAATGAATAATCAAGCCCATGAAAACTTACCTCCACCTTTCCAAAAATACTAAGTTTTAGGATGGAATAACAATATTGGTCTCTTACTTGTGACATTAACCTCCCTTCTCTGACATGCACAGCCTCTCATAATTTGACAATCGCCTTACCCAAACTACAACCATTAAGACAAACACCATGACAGTAGGAAAACCCCTACCATGCCCTGAACCTGACCGAATACCCAAAAAAACCAAAATTCCTTAAAAACAAACCCAACCATAGCATACTAGACCTGTAAGAGTTCCTACCATTGAATGGATCAATAAAGAACAAAGCGCCAGTTAAGAATACCAAAACAACATGGTCTTCAGTGGTTGGGAATTCTAATGCTCTGAGGAAACTCAGGTACATTGAAACAAACTTGATGGAACCTATTTGTGCTCCATTGGAAGTACTGAAGAATGGTGCATCAAAACGGAAGTTTTCATTAGTGGGTTTCTTTCTAGAAAAACTATTAGCTTTTCTCGTAGTGAATAAATGGGCAAATGTGGCTTGGAGAAACATGAGGTTTATAAATGTGATGGTGAATGAGGATTCATTTTAAATTTTACATATGAGGAGAGTGCCCAGAAAATAGTTGAAGCTGGTCCCTTACATATCTAGGGACACCTAATACTGTTGAAGAGGTGGCAAATTAAGGTGAATTTAGATAGAACGAAGTGGATCATAATCCTATTCTAGGTGAATTTTCATAAGGTCTCCTTAGAGTAGTAGATAGCAAAGAGTTTAAGTTATATGGCGAGCAAAGAAGGTAAACCTTTAGGAATGGATAAGAATATGATTTTAATGAAGAGAGTAGGATTTGCAAGAATCTGCATAGATGTGAATATCACTAAACTAATACCAAAAAGGTTGAAGATGATGAAACTAATGGAGGATAGAAAATTGATTGAAGACATTTTGAGAATTTCTCACATGTGGAAACTAAGAAAGAATGAGGAGAAGAAGGGGTGGAAAAAAAAGAAAAAAAATGAACAAAAGGGAATAGAGGAAGTAACAAACAATTTGTTGGAACAAGAAGAGAATAGGGAATCCTTAGTGTAGAAGGTTGTAATAGATCAAGGGTGCAAAGAGAAGCAACCAAAAGCAGAGATAGACTTAAATGAAATACTAGAGGTAGATGAATTGGTTGATGAAGATTTTGTGGAAACGATAACCCTTATTGTCACTCTTACATTAAATGTAAGAATACAAAGGTTTATATACAGAAAAAACCTATACAGTTAACCTAATATTTTAAAATTCGCTTCTACCCTTAATTATAGATAATAACCAACACTTCCCCTCAAGTTGGTGCAAAAATATTACATATGCCTAACTTTCAGACTATGGTATGAAAAGCTCAATTATTGAGTCCTTTTGTGAAAACATCAGCTAGCGGTTTTGCTGACATTATATGGAATAAGCTCAAAACACTATCAATTAACTTTTATTTGATGAAATTTCGATCAATTTCGATGTGATTTATTCAATCGTGTTGAGTAGGATTATGAGTAATACTAATTACAGCTTTGTTATCACAATACAATGATGGTATCCTCTCCAGCCAATTTCAATTTTGCTACCAACTTCTACGACCATAAAAGTTCACAGACACCTTGAGCCATAGCTCTGTATTTTGCTTCTACACTTGATCTTGCAACCACACTTTGTTTCTTACTTCTCTAAGTGGCCAAGTTACCTCCCACAAGTGTGCAATAACCGGAGGTAAATCTTCTATCATCTAAACATCCAGCCCAATATGCATCTATAAAAGCTTTAATTCGAAGATGGCCATGTTTTAAGAAAAGAAGACCTTTTCTTGGGGATGATTTTAAATATTGCAAAATGGGAAAGCCAACCTACTAATGAGATTTTCTAGGATCATGCATAAATTGGCTTACTACACTAACTGCATAAGCAATGTCTGGTCTGGTGTGAGAAAGATAGATAAGCCTATCAACCAATCTCTGATATTTTCCTTTATCACCTGATTCTTCAGTTCCTGCTTACAGCTTATGATTGCGTTCAATAGGTGATTCTACTACTTTATGTCCCAGCATACTAGTTTCATCCAAAAGATCCAAAATGTACTTCTTTTGAGAAATGAAGATTCTTTTTGTTGATTTTGCAACTTCAATTCACAAGAAATATTGCAACTTTCCAAGATCCTTGATCTTAAACTCTTGAGCCAAGAGCTTCTTTAACCAAACCATTTCTTCTTTATCATCTCCTGTCATCACTATATCATCAACATAAACAATAAGAAGAGTGATCTTACCCTTATAGTGTCTTATAAAGAGGGTATGATCAACATTGCTCTGTTGATACCCAAAAGAGATCATTTCCTTGATTTCTCTTATTATCAAAACTACAAGGAATTTTTATATAAATTTCTTCTTCTAGGTCTCCATGAAGGAATGCATTTTTCAAATCAAATTGCTACAAGTCCTAATCCAAGTTAGCTGCACATGATCGTAAGATTATTATTGTGTTCATTTTGGTAACATGTGCAAACGTCTCCTGATAATCATCTCTATAAGTCTGAGTGAATCCCTTTACCACTAATTTGGCTTTGAATCCTTTAATTGCACCATCAGCTTTGTGTTTTATTGTCAACACCCACTTATAGCCAACTAGCTTCTTACCTGGAGAAGTAACTAGTTCCCAAGTTTCATTTTTAGCAAGAGCTTTCATTTCTTCTACTATAACTTCTTTCCATTTTGGATCTGTGATAGCTTCCCTCTAATCCTATGGAACAGACATAGAGGAAAGAGACAAGGAAAAGGCTCTATAGGAGGGACACAAGAATCATAAGAGACAAAGTTAGTAATAGAATGTTTTGTACATGACCTAAACCTTTTCTTTAAGCAATGGGTAAATTTAAATCAAAATCAGTAGATAACTCACCTGAGGATTCTTGGAAGGCAAGAAACATGATGGCTTCTTCAGACCTATTCTTCCTCGAGTACCTCAATAAATCAGATCTATCTAAACATCCAATAACATTCTCCCCTAAACATCATCAATCTTCTCATTCACCTCCTGAACATCAATCTCCTCATTCTCCCCCTAATCAAGATCATGAAGTATCACAGACACCACTTCTTTTCACTACTCTACCCTTGAAAAGGTGATTGTACTCTCCCCTTGAAAAGGTGATTGTGTAGTGCCAAAGTAAGGTTTAGACTCCTGAAAGGTAACATCCATACTGACATAACGCTTCCTAGATGGAGGGTGAGTATCCCTTTTAGGTTGGAGAATACCCAATGAACACACATCTCAGGGCCCTTGGGTCTAATTTCCCAACATTCCTTGTATGGACAAAGCAAACACACCCAAAACCTTTGGTGGAATAGTATAGCCATGTTTTTCGATCAAGACTTCTAAAGGAGTCTTGAACGGAAGAGTTTTAAGAGGCATTCGATTAATAAGATAGGATGCCACTAGTATAGCATCCCCCAGTATGGATTTGGAACATTTATAGTAAACATAAAGGATCTAGCAACTTCCAATAAATATCTATTTTTACTTTCAACTACCCCATTTTGAGCACTAGTATAAGGACAACTGGTTTGATGAACAATCCCATAAGACTTCAAATAAATACCAAACCTACTATACATGTATTTTCCTACTATCAGCTCTCAATACTTTTATCTTAGCATCAAACTGGGTGTGAACCATGTTATGAAAATATTGAAATCAAGAGAACACATCACTTTTTGTTTCAATCAAATACACCAAAGTCATTCTAGTGTAATAATCAATGGAAGTAACAAAACCATCAATTCCCAGGCAAAGAAGCAATATGTGTAGGCCCCTAAATATTATAATGAATAAGCATAAAAGGAACAATATCTTTATTATCATTTAAATGGTAAGATTTTTTAGTACATACTCACAAGCATCACAAGATAAAGAATCAAACCAATTTATAGAAAATAAACTAGAATATACTTTTTTCTAAAACAAAAAATGATGGATGTCCTAATCGCCTATACCACTGTATTATTTCCTGGTTGAAATCCTGATATCCCCCAAAAAGGGACAAGCCTTGACTGTCTTCCATCATGTATAAGCCATCATACTCTCTACCACTGCCAATCCTCCTCCCATTTGAAGATCCAGAAGGATACCATAATCAGGAAAAAATTCAACCTTACAGTTTAGAGCCTTTGTGATAACACTGACAAATAAAAGATTGACAAAGAATTAAGGAACATGAAGAACAAAAGACAATTTAATATTAGGAGTACAAACAATAAAATATGTCATAGAAATTGGAGTTAAAGACCCATCAGCCACCCTGACAATATCCCTTTTTAGACAAGGAGAGTAGTTAAAAAAGCCTTTGGAAATGTCTGTCATATGTCTATTTGCACCAGAATCAATAATCCATGAGCCAAGTTAACCAAAAAATGTTACCTAGATTAACAAATTTGGAGGAAGAGTTGAGCTGTGATAGGAGATGCCTAAAATGTAGAATTTCATTAGAAGAGAGACTATCAACTAAAGTATTCTCCTTGGATGATTCTACTGTTTCTAACAAATTTGCTTGAGCCCTTATGAGGTTGGCTTGTTTTCCCCCTCAACCCCTAGTAGGTCTCCCATACAACATCCAGCAAGTCTCTTTTGTATGCCTTGCATTTCCACAGTAATCACAGTGCAAATGGTCTTTATCAGAAGTAACATCCTTTAACTACTCATGAGTAATATGGACTATTAAGCTCGACTTCTCAACTGACGCAATGTCAAGCACGACACTTCTTCTGGTCTCTCCCTGCTAGATTAAAGAATTTGCCTCCTCAAGAGAGGGAAAAAGAGATCTGTCAATAACTTGAAGTCTCAATTGGTTAAATTCTGGGTTCAGGCCAGCCAAAAAATCATAGACTCACTCCTTTTCAAGCACGTTTTGAATCATTACTACATCATCAACACACTTGGCTTGAAAATCTTGATAATAATCTAGTTCCTACTATAAACTACCCAGCTTAGAAAAATAATATGAAACAGTAAGCTCACCATGTTTTATGCTAGGGCTTTTGTTCAAAGTTCGAAAATTTAAGCATTATTTTCCATCCGAGAATAAGTAGTTTTTACAATGTTCTATATCTTCTCTGCATTGTCAAGTAGTAAATACTATCGAGAGATCTTAGGGTGCCTAAAATTAAGAAGCCAAGACATAACCAATGAATTATCAGAGAACCCCATTGATTAAAAGTAGGATCAGTAACAGGTGGTGGTTTCTTATTCCTATTAATATAACCTTGTAGCCTTCTAGCCTTGAGAGATGGTAAACATAGCCTAGACCGGGCTAAATAAATGCTACTACCATCTACTTTAATAGGACCAATCTGAGAGTAGGGATTGCCATTAATAGGATAATGTTTCTCTACTTCCTTAGAAGCTTCTTTAGTATCTAACATAATGGCACGATAAAAGTGAAGAAAGGGATAGTAGAGAATCAACTCTTAAACAAAGGGAGAAAAACTTGTTCACAAGAGGCCCAAAAAACCAACAATGTCGGAAGTGATCAGATTGTAGCTAGTCAAAGTCAGAGGAGGCTGGTGAACAGACCAGAGCAAAAATGGTGAAGGACTGTGACTAGAGATGGTAGCATACGCTACACGCGCCAGTGAGTGGAATAAACTGCCAAAATGGAAGGTTTATGTGTATGCTCACGTGTGAGGTCAGATGACACTGAAAACTTGGGTACCATCCGAACTTCACCTAGGTTGTGCTTTGGTAAGGGCTGTGTCAAAAGAAGAGGAGCGAAACATAACCTCTTCACCCTTGCCACAAAATGATTAATCAGAAAACTATTCTTTTGAACTGACCTACTATAAAAGGGAGAAAACTCAACCTTCAAATCGGCAGTGGCTCTGATACTTTGAAGATTTGTAGAAACCATAATCTTTATTATAACTCTTACGTTAAACATAAGAATACAAAGGTTTATATATAAAAAAAACCTATATAGTTAACCCAATATTAGAAAAATACAGTTCTACCCTTAATTATGCATAATAAACAACAACAGATCAAGAGCAAGGTGTGTGAGAAAATGGAGAAACAAATTTAGTAATGGAAAACACAGAAACTAGGAAACTCATAAAGCAGGAAAGTGAAACGGACCTAATAAGAAAGAAGAAGAAGCTAATTGAAAAGGAGGCCATGAATGAAACACAAGAGAAATTGGAAGGTGCAAAACTGAAGCAAGAATAAGGAACTAGAACACTAATATGGGAGAAAAGGAAAAATTCAAAAGTTAAGCCAAACACAACTAAAAGCCCACCTGGGGATGGGAAAAATTATAGTAAGAGAAGATCAGGGAAAAATAAGAAATGATAAAGGGATCATATGGAATATTAAGGGATTGAATAATATAAATAAGCAACTTGTTATAAAGGAATATATGAAGAATAGAAAGATAGTTTTTGTTGGTCTATTGGAGACCAAAATAAAGGAAGAGAACTTAGGGAAGTGTATGTGGTTCCTTGGCAAAGAATGGAAAATGGTATCAAATCATTCCAAGCATCTGAATGGGAGAGTGATATTTTGTTACAACTCTTCAAAGATTGAAGTGAATAGTAGGAGCTGCATTGATCAGGTGTTGCATGGTGTGATTAGTATGAAAAATGATAGCAGAACGCTAACTATTTTAGTGTTCTATGCTGCTAACTTTGGGTTCTAAGGAATACCCCTGTGGGAGGACATCATCAAAACCAAGAAAAACAAGAAGTTACCTTAGGATGTGAAAGGAATAGAAATTATACTTAAATGAAGTTTCGGGTGGAAACAAATGGTCTCAATAGCAAGGAATAGAGTTGCAGAAACCAGTTATTGCAACAATTTTGATATATCTAAAAGGAATAAGGAATTTGTACACTTGGAACAATAAGCAGTCTAGGGAGTGGTTTCTCATAAAAACAGTTGATCTTTTTTTGTGAATGATAAGTGGTTGTAGAACTACCTACTAAGTTTGATAAGTTATGAAGATCCAATAGTGTCAAATTATAGTCCCATACTGATGCAGATAACAATTCAGGAAGCAACCAAGAAGACCCCTTTTTAAGGTATTTAACCACCTGATGAGGCCTCCAAAGTTCAAAGTTATTATGAGGGAGGGGCTAAAGATAAAGGTTAATGGTACTAAGTTCAAAAGGGTAATTAGTTTTTAAATAGTGGTTAATAATACTTGGAATAGATCAATTTTCAATAATTAAAAATTACAATTATAAATAAATTTAAATTGTTGAAGCTTTTTTAATGTTTTAAAAATCGATAAGATAAGAAGTTTAGGGTTCAAAATGTTCGACCGGTATTATACCGTCATAAAACTGATTAAAAATTGAATAAAATTAAAGAATTTTAAAAATGTTTCTTTACCTATCAAAAATTTAAAGTGTCATACAAAAATTGTTTATACAAAAATGAAAACCATGGACAAAAGGAACATTGACTCATTCCCAATCTAGATTAATTTTCGTAATGTGCCATTAGAATTTTGGACTATTAAACGTTGGAGTTATTAGCTAGCTCACTTGGGAAACCAATAACCATGGATCTTAAAATGCAAACATGCAGAGAATCTACAATGTAAAAATTTGTGTTCAAGTCAAAAGAAATGATAAGCTTCTTGAAAGTATTCCAATACTCAAGTTGAAAGAAGATGAGGAAATGATGAGTTGTGAGATTCCAATTACCTACCCTTAGAAGCCTAACAATGAATTGAAGAAGTGGAAACATACAAGAGGAAGACTTGTGAGCATGATGAACTTATGGGCTTGGGAAATAGTGAAGTTACTCAATAGAGGGATATAGGAGATATTGTGGAGGTAGAGCCAGAAACACCTACAGTTACTGATGAAATTGGGGATCCTCTGATTAAGAGGCATCAGATGGAACCTGAATTGGATATAAAAAAGCCTCCAGAACTAGTTACGAGTCCATTAAATAAGGAACTTGTTAAAGAATCAGTGACCAACATAAGAACAAAATCTACAAGGAAAAAAGGGAATAAAAGAGGACCTTACCCTTGATGACCATAATGGTTGGAATGTTAGAGGGCCCAATGACCCTTTGGAAAAATCTTTTATGAAGGAGGTCATTTTTTATAGAAAACCTTACTTGATGGGGCTTCTTGAAACTAAAATACAACCCACTTAATTATAGTATGGCCTCAAATTTTGGGTGAAAAATGGAACGTTATTTCTAATCATCTATTCCATTATAATAAAGGATCATCTGTTGTTATAATTCAGATTTGCTTAAAGTAGCTTGTGAAACTAATTTATGCATTTAAAATGTTAAATGATTGCTTTGCGTGCTAAATTCGAGCTGACTGTTATTTATGCTTCCAAATTCTCTTTCTAAAGGCAAAAACTTTTGAAAGATCTCTAAATAATTTATGCTTGCAAATCAGGACCTTGGATACTGTCAAGCGAGTTTAATTATATCTCATCATATGAAGCTGAAAGAGGTAGGAGAAGTAATCTAGGAACATGTAAAGAGTTAATGAGCTTGTCTAAAGAGTCAATTTGGTGGATCTTAGCTTTACAGGGAGATTATTCACATGTTCTAATAACATCAAGGTGATTTATTTGTAAGGAAAAGGCTATATAGATCTTTGTTCAATCATGTTTATCAAACCCAAATTACAAAATCATAATGCTCATTTTGGCAAAAATGCTTGCTTTGATCATTCATTTTTCCTCATTCTAAATACTATTTCTATTGAAAAGGTGGGTTCTCCCTTCAGGTTTTTCAACAGTCTAGTTCAATATGAAGGTTTCATTGAAACTATTTTAAATTGTTGGAATGAACTTGTTATAGGCTTTAAGGCATTCCCATAGTGCAGAAGCTCAAACTGGTAAAGTAAGCTCTGAAGAATTTTAAGAGAGATCAAAACTTTAGTGTTTCTGTTTCTAAAATCATATTGAAGGAGGCTCAAGAGGAATGCTATAATTTTTTATACAACAGTGCCTTGAGAGTAATAAAAAATAGAGGCTTAAGGAACATCTTGAAGCTCTTAGACTGCGTAATTCAATTATAAAGCAGAAAGATAGAGTGAACTAGATAGGAGAGGGTGATGCCAATGCAAAATACTTCCACTTTATCTTGATGGCAAGAAGAAACAGGAATAAGATCACCAAACTGAAGGATGATCAGGGAGTTTCTTGTACTGAGCTGAAAGATCTCCATCAGATTGCTAAGAACTTTTTCATCAAATTGATGGTATCTAAAGTATCAATTTATGAATTCAACATTAATAGATTCTTTGAAAGCTCTATAAGTCATGAGATGAAGGATTTACTAATGGGTCCTTTAACTCAGTAGGAAGTTAAGGAAGCTCTTTTCAGTTTGCATCTCTTTAAAGCACCAGGCCTAATAGGTACTCAACTTTTTTTCTTTCAATATATTTGGAACATCATAGGTACCTTATTTACTGAGGTTGTTATGGAATTCTTTAATTCCTCTATTGCTGAAAGAATTAAACTTCACTCACATATGCCTTATTCCTAAAAAAACAAAACCCCTCCTCCATGGTGGATTTTAGAACTATTTCATACAATAACACTGTCTACAAGGTTATTGCCAAGCTTTTACCTAAAAGATTGAAGAAAGCTTTACTTTATGTTATCAATCCAGCTCAGGGTGTTTTTATTGTCAGGAGGTCCATTGGTGATAAAATCCATCTCATTTAGGAATTAATGAAGGATTATAATTCTGAGAAAAACATCATAATTTGTCTCTTCAAATTTGATTTTTATAAAGCTTTTGATTTAAGTGGAGTTTTATTCAAGCCTACTTAAATGCTCTTGACTTTCCACTTTACTTGGTCAACTGGAAAATGGCTTGTAGTGCTTCCCCTTCTTTTAGTATCCTTATTAGTGGCATTCCCACACCTTCATTTAGGAATACTAGGGGAATAATGAAAGGGAATCCCCTTTCCCCTTACCAGTTCACCCTTGTAATGCAAGAACTCTCTAGGATGTTGGGCAAGCTAATTGGGTGTAATGATATTTTCATATTCCACCATAGGTTTAAGGAGCTCAAGATCACTCATTTAATGTTTGTTGATGATCTTATGTTGTTGAGTGGGTATAATATTCATTCTACTCAGACATTACTCAATATCCTCAATCTATTTAGAGATTGGTCTAGTTTGAAATTAAGCACAAGTAAGAGTAATTTATATGTCTCTTCTGATGTTCGGAATTAAAAGGAGCTAAGTAAAAGCTTAGGTTGTGGTATTCATTCTACACCCTTTAAATACCTTATCATTCCCATCACGGCTTCCAAACCCAAATTTCCATATTGCATACCCCTCATTAAAGCTTAAAATGCTAGAATCAATGCTTGGCAAAAGAAGTTCTTATTCTTTACAACAAGGCTAGTTCTTATTAATTCAGTATTTATCAACTTACATATTCACTGTACTGCTGATTTTTTACTACCTAAGAGAGTTATCAAAGAGATTGACAAAATCATAAAGGCTTTTCTTTACGCAAGAAAAGCTGAAAATTCTAAAGGTGCCAAAGTGAAATAGGATGAAATTGTTATCCCCGAAGAGGAGGAAGAGGGATAATTCCAATTTCCCTTATGCAAAAAGTTCTGATCAGTAAAAGGATATGGATATTGTTTGTTGATAAAGGAGCTCCTTAGATGAAGTGGATAGATGAATTTTATCTGAAAATTCACAACTTCTAGAAGATGGAAGCAAACAAGGACCTTTCTTAAAATTTCAAACATCTATTGAGCTTGAGGAGTTAGTTATATCCTTAGATAAAACACCAATTGGGGAATAGGAACAACATTTGGTTCTGGTTTGATAACTGGACAGATTTTAGGCCTCTTATTTCGAGAAGTGAGATTATGCATCGAACTAAAATAATTAATATTAATTATAAAGTTTCCTCTTTAATTAAGCATGGAGAATGATCCTCTAATTTCAAAGGTTCTTCCTTTTTAGCTACATACTTACCCCAGCTCCAACACTTACAAAGTGAGGTCAACATTTAATGGATTCTTAACTCCTAAGGGGTATTCGTAAACAAATCCTATTATACAATCTTTAAAGCAAATTTGAAAGATGTTGCTCAATATGAATTACTCTGGAAACACTCATTAAACCCCAAGGCTTCTGTAATTACTTGGCTTTTCATTTAAAACAAAATTAGAACAAAAAAAGGAGGTTTGGCAATTTTGATCCAACCTATGTATTGTGCAAGGAGACTCTGGAGGATATGGAGTACCTATTTTTCAAGTGTAGATGGTCAAAAGTAGTTTGGAATCGAGTCATGTACAAGTTATGGGAGTATTGCCAAAGTTATAACTAGAATGGGTTTGGATCATAACAAAAACTAAGCAAATGAAGCAGAATGCGGTGATTCTCAAAACTACTTTTACGAGCACCATTTATCTAACTTGGAAAGAGAGGAACGATAGACTTTACAAGGGAATAGATACTGAGAAGCATTACTAGCTACAAACAATCTCAATTGGATAAGAGAGATCATGACATCAAAAATAGCTCACAATTTTCTTACTTCAAACATGGAAAGCATATGGAACTTTTAGAATGAGTTGCTTGTAATTTCTTGGTTTTATTTCAATGGTGAAAATCTATCTTGTAATTAGATCTCCTTGTAATTTGTAATAGCTGTACTATAGTTAAAGAACAATTCTCTTTTAATTCCCAAAAACATTGTAAAGAAAAGAAACTATTTGTCTATTCTTATTTCCATCAACGGGAACAGATTTATATCTTAACTATATTGAATAGTTTCAACTTTGTATACATAATATAATTACTTATTATAGAATTCATCCATTTTCATTATATCTACAAAATATTTTACTAACTAATTTTACATATATTATTTATGACAATTGATAATAAATTAATAAAAATAAAGCTGCATATAGTAAAAAAAATATTATAGTTATATTTAGTCAAAATAATAATGACATACTGTATAATTACATTAGTCAAAATAATAATTTCATATTATATAATTAATTATATTGATTTAAACAAATAAAAATATTTAATAAAATTTAAAAGCACATACTTTAATTCTGGTATTATATAATATTGATAACATTTCTATTACCATAAATAATCAAATAAAAGCAGCCTAACGTAATCAATATGCCTTTTATTGCATTGCAAGACCAAAGAGCTATATTTATTTTTCTGCAACGAAGTCAAGATATTGAACTTATTTGCATTATCAAATATTTTAAGTTCAGTGTAAAACACCTGCCTTAGATCAATTTGGACAAGTTAATAGATGCGTGCCCTAACTAATGAATTACATCTTAACGAAAAAATGCAATTGACATGTTGATGCTTTACTTATTTAGGGAAAGTAAAAATCACACAGAAATGCGACTAGGAATTACCTCTTGCTGTAAGCAATTAATTCAAACACAAGTACCATATTTTTACACACCAAAAAAAAAAAGTTACAGAGCCTATTTCGAAATAGTAAGTAGTAACGTGATTTTGAGCCTGTTTAGTTAGATCTTAATCAATATAATAGAATATAACGAAATGGAACAGAACAAAACGGTTTCTAATAGAATGGAACGTAACATAGTGAAAAGTTGTTTGGGAGGGATAGAAGAGTTTATAATGTAATGTAGTGAACTCTTGTTTGGAAGATGGATGAAATGGAATGTAATATATAATAAATAACAAGCATACCCCTGATATTAAAATGATTGTTGCAAGAGATTTAACGTTATAATTTTAAAACAGAAATCATGTCCAATTAAAAAGTCACAGTTGTAACTTATTTTTTATATATTTTCTATTTAAAATAATAAAAATTTTAATAAAAGTTTTATTATTTTATTATTAATTATATACAATTTATTATTAATTATATAA
>JAOQMS010000004.1:12978346-12996143 GCA_027563885.1 Erythroxylum longipes | reverse complement strand
ATTTATAAAAATTTCCATTGCCATTTGACCCTTATTTCTACTACTATTCATTAATTGTTCTGCCACTTGGCATTTTTCCTAGTCTAAAAACATCCTTAAATTCAGAAAATGTTCGAATTTTGTCAAAATTTATAATTCACTACTTATCCATTCCAACTCAATTGATAACACATATAATTCACAATTCCCAATATAATCACATTAAATATCAATTATACCCGGAATATGTGAATAAATGCACATACAGTCATTTTAATGTGCAAAAATCATTATTCACATGTGTGTGTATGCTAACATTATGCATGAGCATGAAATGTAATTTCCTTAATCTCTCTTTGATCTCACAAGTACCAAATTTTTAGCTATGGGAACGGGATGTTACAACGTCTCTATATACTCACATTAAAGAGCGAAACTATACTCATACTAACTTTCTTATAAACATGAAAAATCCATAATCAATTAATCATATTTATGGCAAACACTTTGAATTCATTATGAAACAGAATTTTTCAAAATCTTATAACCTTTCAACTACACATCAAATGTATCAACAAAAGCACTAATTCCAATTTGATGTATTGTTATGGGATTTAAACTTTTTCAAACTTCATCTTACTCCCACTACTTATCTTGAGAACCATTCTCTTATTAGTATTCATTGAAATAAACAACTTGTTCAATGGGTCTTAAGATTATATCAAGCCTTCTAAATATCTCATAATCTTTTATTATCTGATTTAGTTTTAACCTTCTTGGATAATACATGCTTCGACTAAGCATCATATCCCAAAATCTTTAGCTTTAACTATCTTAAATTCTTAACATTTCATATCCAATATGAAATCTTACTAATTGATTTAATTGGAACAGCCGAAGGTAAGTTGTTATAATAGACTTAGCTATAGAAGAAATAATATCTCATCATATAATATGTCATATCACATTTTTATCCTTCCATAAAACCATATTATTATAGAATTTAGTTTTAGAGGTTTTCATAAGAGAATCTCATTCCCTGTAGATAACTAAGAAAATTTAAATCTCACTACAACAATGTCATCAAAGTGCTTTAACATTCTGAATGCGTAATTTCTACTTAGATTTAAACGATTTAAACTTTTCAAAATTTTAAATCAATAATTCATTTAATATTTGTGACTGTATCATATAAAGTCATTAGTAATATAATTAAATACATGTATTTATCCTTTTATAAATTGTTATCACATCCAACACATCACATTTATAAGATTTAACAATTCAATGCCAGCACCATCCTTTCAAAAAGGTTGAATTAGTCATTCTTTAACTTAAAAAGTTTCATAAGTTTCATATGATTCATAATCAAAAGGATGCTTATATCTTTGTATGTAACTTTATAATTTTCATTATATTAATTTAACCAACATAGGATAAAAAGATAGTCTCAATTATCTAATAATTTATTTTGTCATTTATGTTAAGGATAAGTCTCCCTTGATCCAACATATTCAAACTACTTGTATAAACTTAGATAAACTAATTTGAATTAACAATGTATTTCTTATCATGATTTAAACATTGTAATAATGGTGGATCCAAATTATAGCATCCCGTCTCTCAAATTGTTGAGAAATTTAAAGAATTAAACTAATAATTCATATGAGTGTCAACATATAGAACGAAATTGGTACATCCATGACATGATTTTATAATTGTGTTCAAATGCATAATATGAGCATCCACACATGAATTGTGAGTTAGACAAATGGTACTCAATTGACATATTTCGAGGTATGAAATTGAATATGATATGAGATATGAAGGTGCTTTCCAAGGTCTTGTACTTTGGTTTACCAAAGACAAGAATTGATGGATTATAATTAGCAATTTGGAATTAATTGTCATAATTGGGAGATTGATAAATTAATATGTATATTTAGTCTTGGAAAAATGACAAGTGGCAAGATTATTTGAGACATAGAAAATTAGGATGACTAAGCCTAAAATTGAGTGACATTTGGCATAGTTAAAAGAGTGACAAATGGACTAGTAATTAAATGACAAATGGATCAATTATAATGTGACAAGTGGACCAATTAATGTGTGACATATGGACCAATAGCTAGGAGCTAGGAGACAAATGGCAGCATATGTATAAATGAAAGACATGCCAAATGACATGTGACAATGAAGGATGAAGACATCTTACATTGCATAAAGCTAAGGTGGCAAACTTTCTATTGGAACCTTCTTCACTTTCTTCCTTGCTCTCTACTGAAAATCACTCCAAGCTTCCTTCTCTGTATTTAGATCTAATCTTTGCTTAATTGCTACATCAATGCTAGCCTTTTATCCTTTAAAAGATAGCTGAAGAACCAGTTAATAGTTATCATCCATCTTTGCTGAAAAATCAACTCAAATGTACCCTGAAATTGTGATAATCTTGCAAGCATAGAGGGCTTGATTATCTTGATGTTTTGAGGTGGAATTAGAGCTTAAAAAGAAAGTATATATCTTATCTTTATGGTAGTAGATATCTTATCTTTATGACATGGTTTAATAGTATGCTGATGATGAATGAATTGGAATGAAATCTACATGATATTGATGATGGAATAAGTTTTGGAAAATGATAGTTTTTAATTTGGTTTTGCGGCATGAAAGACAATGATTTGTGACTTGTTAATTGGATGAGTTTGAGGTAGAATTGAACATGATATTGATAAGTAATTAAAGTATAATTTAGGCCTAATAGAGGTATACTTGATGAACTATAAAGAAGATGTTTTGGCTTTAGTATAAAGATGTCAAAATCTGTAAAACTAATGAATGAAATGGATGGGGACTTTCAGATAACCCATCCCACGATCGTGGGAATTGCATGGTAGTAAAGAAAGTGCTCTTTTGTGTGATTCCTGAACTAATTAATGATAAGATACTTAACTATGATGCATTTGGACTTGATTGGGGCTTAAAATGAACCCAATTTGATGTTAGAAAAGTTGGTTAAATGTGTAATAAGTTTTAATTGACAATTGATGTTATACTTTAAGGAAAAGAATGTTTGATAACAATATATCTAAGTTAGGACTTAAAGAGTGTTAAAGGAAGGAAGATGTCCTTATGAATGCAAATGTATTCTAAGGGTTATGAATATTGCATTATGAATGAATGAATGAATGAATGAGAATTGGGAATTATGTGAATACTTGTAATGCTAGAAAAGAGTTAGTAAATGTATGGTTAATGAATTGAGCATGATCAAGTGTACTTAAGGTATTAACCTAGTTGCAAACTAGCTATGTACAAGCTATGATGTTTGAATGATCAAGAATTGTGAATAAGGATACATACCCAGAAATAGTCAAATTGAGCTTGCATTATATATGACACATATATGTGTATGACTGAATAGTCATATGAATGATCAATGTAGTAATGTGTGAAATATGTGTGTATGTATGAAGATAGATACAAGAGTGAATGTCAACATGTAGACGCTTCCAGACCATGAAGACAAATGCTAATCTGGAGCGTACTGTGAGTCAACCTAGATGATCTCACTAGGATTGATCTATATATGTTTAAATTCCAATTATGGAACTTTTAATGATCTGTATGTGAATTCTGGACATTAATAGTCCGAGGAGTTTGATATTTAAAAATGTGTTGGAAGTATTATATTTGCATCTAAATTTTGAATGATTTATGTATATCCAACGAAAGTTGAATGTCGAACTGAGGTCTGATGAATGTGAGACTCTAGTTGTGCATCATAAATAAATGTTATTCATAGAATATTTTGTGATTTGATGCATTACATTAAATGCATGATCAGATAAAGGCATTTTGACCGGAGTAGCCAGTCTGAAAGAGCTTTAAGCTCAGAAATCTGTAATTTGCACATAGAGCCTGGCTTTGTAATTTCTGTATCTGAATGAGCCCTATATGGGATAATATCTGTATCTGTATCTGAAAGGTGCTCGGTTACAACAAAATAATTACAAAAGTAAACTCTCATACACATCTGGATTTGTACATATATGATTCTGAATCCATTTATGAAATTGTGATGATAAAGTGATATGCCATAATTGTGTATTTATTGATAATGTGATTGAATGAGATACGCATGATCAAATTATGCCTGAAAAGAGTATATAGAATGTGTGACACTCATCATGTCTTATTGAGATGAGGAATGTTGTGAAATATTTGTGTATTTGAAATGAGTGAGCCCATTGATGATAGTTAGCTCACTGAATTTGTAAAACTTAACAAAATTGCAACGTGACTTTTCAAGTTCATAAGAGATATCCAATTAGATCAATTGGAGTATAGCCACCGTAAATGAACATGAGTTAGGGGTCAGGATCAGTTTGTACCTGCTTATGTCTTTAGTCAATTTGTATTAAGCATTGTATTCCGCAACTATTGTATATTGTATAAATGAATTCTGAAGTGTAATGACATTTATGACTGGACATGTTTGTAATGAAATGGGTCAAAATGAAATATGAGTTACTTAAGATGTGTTTGATGTCTGAAAATTTTGTAATGTGTTATTTCGATCATCTTAACGTGCCATCCTGGTGGATTATATTCTCGAATATCATCAATGTATTCAGGAATATGCGCTATGAGAGTGGTGTGTTACATAAATTTAGTATCAAATACTCAAAAATATGAACTAGAAATATATATGATATTTATCATATCATGTACTGACCAGAAAATCTTGCAATCATTTTTCTTCCAACGATAATAATTACCATGCCTAAGCTAATCCCTTCAATTTTTGTCCATTTTTATGCTTTTAGTATGCTAAAATGAGTGAAATAATTTCATCAAGGTATTAGACCTGTCAACTCTATTTTATGCAACGATTTGCATTATACTATCTCAGTATTGACTTTCATTTGATATGTTTTCCTTAAATTTTTTGAGACATAATTAACTCAAAATTTCATCGCTTCTTGTTATATATATGATATTAATATATCTCTAAAACTTTGTCTCCAAATCTTTAATAGGGATTATAGCCAAATAACATAATAGACATAAAATTTTTCTTTCTATCTTAGAGAACTAATCTCATACCTGACCTATGTACAAGATATTGGTTTACTAAGTATTAGTATTAACTATACTAACAAAGGTAATTTCTACTTAGAACAAAATATAAATGTAAGAAAAAAATAATTATTGATTATATGACATGACTACCAAATAATAATAGGACTTCAATCATGTATTTAGTTACTGCTACTATTTTATTCAAAATTTTAAAAAAAAAAACCTCACTACTATTCAGAAAGATTACTCTAATCTCTCTAATGGACTAAGATCCTATTCAAGTTTATTGATCTTGATTTTGTTCAATAGACCAAATAAACTTAAATTATGTATATAACAACTTTATCAATCACCTCTCATGTGACTCCTAGATCTATTAGGTGACAACTCTAGATCCTTTATATGATTCCTAACGTTGCCTCTAAATTCATATAATCATAAGTTTGTTCATCTAAATCATATAAATTTAATTAAGTATGACCTATTATTTAAGATAAAATATATTCGAGTTTAAGGAGCCTTGATTTTGTTCAACAGGTCTTACAATAGACAGAACTCTGATTTTATTATTAAATAATAAAAGGTAACTCTCTCATTCTTAACATGTGTTTTACGAGGGATTTAATTATTGTTGGTGTCATCTAACATACTTTACATATAAAATATCATAGATTTTAAACATGCAATTCCTCATGCAAATATAATCAAATTATAAGTATGAAACATTGTTTGATTGTCCACATGATCTCCATTATCCAAAATAATATAAGCAACTCTTTGAATAATTAAATTAGATTAAGTCATTGATTCCTAAATAAATCAATATCTTATTCTAAATAGATATTTAATTTGACTTGAAAACAATTTTTAAATTCAATTGGAAACCATTTTCAATTATCTTGACTCCTTTAATAATTTAATTTAAAAATTTATAAGTAACATATTCTAATTCAATTAGAAAACTATTTCTACTCTAATTATAAATAACATTTCCTTAATTAGTATTTTCTAGTGTAAAAAGGAAACAACTTTCAAAATTAAATAAAACATTTTAACTTTAATTAAGAAAATCTACTACATAATTTTAGAAATTAATTTCTTAATCAATTAAAAATTCTTTAATAAATTAGTAAACTAATTTTCTAAAATATCGAAGAAGGTTCATTTTCTTAATTTAATAAATGAAAATATTTCCAAATTTTATTAATAAAAATACCTTTTTTATTTAATTAAAAACTTATTATTTAAATTAATAAAGAAAAAATTTATAAATAAAATAGAATAATAACCCTCTAAAATAATAAAGTTATTTGATTTTAATCAAATTGAAATAAATAACATGAATTTAAGAAACAACTTTCTTAATTACTCAAGAAAATAATTTTCTTAACATTAAAGGATTCTAGTTGATTACTAATTCCAATCCCATTGAAATTCTATGAGTTTAATTTTAGAAATAATTTATAAAATTATTAATTAGGTATCTGTTTAATTATTATTCTTATCTAATTAAAAAAATAATTAATTTAATTTTAAAATTAAGATCTCATCTTAATCAATATAATCTCATTAAATTAATTTATCTAACATAATCCAAATATGAAAGATAACTCTTTTAAACCTATGCTTGATTCTAATTATTAATTTGATCTATTTTAATCTAATAATTCAACTCTTAATAAATTAACTAAATTTTAAAATATTCCTAATAAAATTAACCCCTTTGAAAAAAATAGAAAACAAATTTTCTATATTTATTAGGAACTTAAAACTAATTTAATCTCAATTAAGCTAATTTAACTAAAAAGCCTTAAAATTAAATTTAAAAAAAAAAAAGGGGGATTGCTAGCAGTTTCTTTCTGTGAGGCACGTGCGCTCGGTCAACAAATAAATGTGTTGACAGCGCAAGTCAGACACATGTCCACCAGACGTGTTATACCCTTTTGGGGAGCATGTCTCACACGCGTACAATCTTTTTCTCGAATTAGATTTTCGCTGCCCTCCACAGTACTGCTTCCGCCTTTAGTGTTTTTCGCTCCTTCTACTACAAGTAAGTCTCCATCACCTCCTAGTGCCTCTCCTCCGTCTTGGTGTCTTCTCCATCGCAACTGAAGCCTTCGATAGTGGCAATAGTCGCCATTAGTGACGAGGAAGACATCATTAGCAGCAACTAGTGTCACCGGTGTGGCCTTCATCAACAGTACTAGTAATCATTGTCGATGGTGTCGGGGAGGCTACATGCATCTTCGACACTTGCTCCCAATTCTAAATTTAAAATCGAGATATATTCTTCGAACAAAAAATTCAAAGTTTCCAGCATGCAAAACAAATCCAATAACAATACACACCCATTCCAGAAACCAAGTTTCCAAAGAAGAGTGTTAACTCTTTTATGTTTATTTCCTATTTATATAAAAATATTAGGATTTTTTCTTATCAAAATAAGATTTATAATTGTAATTAAAGTCAAATTTTAAATATAATTTTAATAAAATTAAATACTCATATTTGATGCTTAAAGTTTCTCAAACTTCATAATTAAATTTAACTTACTTTAAATTATTTTTTCTCTTTTAACTACTCCATATGACTCCTTAAGTTCATAACATGTTATTAATGATATAAACTATAATATTAATTTATAATTAGAATTAAACAAATAAAAACTTTTTTAATTTATATTTAATTCTCCAATTAAATAATTTATAATTATAAATCAATATTAATACCGAACAATATGTTATAACTATTGAAATATTAGGAATGTCACAATAGAGTCACCTTTATGTACATAGTTATGATCTATACTTTAACCATTTAGTCATTTGATGCTCCAGTTGGATATAGAGTATAAATATATGGTCTCTTTATTTAAATCAAACCATATTCGTTCTTACAAATTAATATTTATTTATAATTAATATTTAAAAATACTTTTTAAATCCAATATGTTTGTTTAAGTGTTTTTATATTTTAATTTATGATATCAATTTCTTTCCTTAAAAGAAAGAAACGTAATATGTAAATATCCCGTCCTGAACTACTACTACGAACAATTTATGAATAATAACATAATATGTAACTATCCCGTCTTGAACTACTGCTACGAACAATTTATGAATAATATATAAACGCAAATTAAATCTCATAATTAATTATTTTAAAATTTTTATTTTTAATATTAAAATATTAAATATAATTAACAATATATTTAATTAGTGCTCGTAACCTTTAAACAACAAAATAAAATTGAATTCCAAGTCCCTATTAATGGACACATTTTAGCTTCCTTGGCTTTAACAACAACTCAACAACCTTTTCTGTCAACCCTCGTTTACAAAGAGAAGGGATACTACGAAGTTGAGAAACTTCAACATTTTGATTTGGCTTAATCTCTTCATTGTTAGGTTCCGCATGGAACTTTAGGTACAAGTTTATTGAGTCTACGTGGGTTTTGACACAAAAGTGGAATAATGCATGTATTTTACTTTATCTGAAAGCAAATGTTACTTTATGAAAAGTTAACATATGTTTTTTTTTTTTTTGAGAGAACATATGTTATAAAAATTAAAGTATGACAAAAATATTTTTCATATGTTATAAGAAATTTATCATAAAATTAAAAAAGTGAAATATATATATATATATATATATATATACACACACACACAATATAAAAAAGTGAATTTTAATTTTAAACTTGGAAAAATATCAAAATTTTATTGTAAAAATTAAAAAAACACATAGAAGAAAAAAATTAGCATTATTTATAAGAAGTGACATTGATTCAAATGTCTTTATATATTTCTGATAGTAATTTTCTACTTGTATACTATATTTGTTGAAATATAAGTGGACTTTGTCCCACATCGAAAGAATATATGGCCTTGAACATGTATATAAGCCTAATGAATTACTCCTCTTAGCATCAATTGGTTTTAGGATGGAACCTCATTTAGGCTTATATGTGCTCAGTTTATTCAGGCCCAATCATATAAAATTTAACATGGTATCAGAGCATGTTACTCTTGGGTTACTTGTCACCACTTCGTCACGATAGACTGTGGCACGTGTTGGGCTGTAAATTAGCCCACACGTAAAGGGGGAGTGTTGAAATATAAGTGAGACTTTGTCTCTCATCGAAAGAATATATGGCCTTGAGCATGCATATAAGCCTAATGAGTTACTCCTCTTAGTACCAATTGATTTTAGGATGGAACCTCATTTGGGCTTATATGTGCTCAATTTATTTAGGCTCAATCATATAAAATTTAACAATATTGGAATTTTTAAGGCAACTCTTCTAAATTTAAGATAGAATACTTTTAAATTTTTAACATATTATCAAAATTATATATTTTCACTAAAAAGTATATATATAATTTTTGACAGTTATTAGATTAATTCTTTTGTCACATCTATAAAATCTATTTGCATTTCTGCAATTAAAAAAGTTTGAAAACTTATATATGTAAAAAAGTGAAAAGTTTAGCTTATTTTCGTAATATTTTTTTAATCCCATAATTATTATTAGAAGATTATATAATTTTATATATTTTATTAATTACATATTGCCAAACAATAATTTTATGAATTTCAGGAAAGATGTTATGTGAGAAGTTGATCGGAAATTTTGAATTAATATAAATAGAATTTTAAAATAATTAATTAAATTTTGTAATAAATTCATATTTATTGTATAAATAATTTGTATTCATGATATATTAATATTATTTTAAACTAATGCATTCAAATGTTAAGATTTTTTCTACAAAATATAATCACTTATCATGTTATTAATTAATCTCTTTTCGTTATGCTCAAAAACAATTATACTTACTAATTTGATATAAATTATATATAATAATTGTTAATAAAATAAAATAAAGGAAGATATAATAAAATATCACATAATTATATTATTAAAAATAAAAATTATATAATTAATGAATATTAATTTATATAGAATATAAATAAAAATGATATAGAAGACCAAGTTTAATTTGAGCTTGATATGATATTGATAGCATATCTACTACTATAAATAATCAAATAAAAGCAATCTCATGTAATCAATTAAGTCTTTCACTGCATGACCAAATAACTATATTTATTTTTATCCAATGAAGTGAAAATATTGAATTTATTTGCATTATCATTTCTATTTTTTAAAGTACTAATAAGATTCGACGTGCTCGTCCAAAGGAATTACTCAATATTTTAAAAAAAATTTGACTGTTCCAAGCATAACAGGAAAAGCCCATATGAAGAAATATGAACTTGTAATGGGAATATCTCAAATTTTAAAAGGAGGATGTCATTCTTGTGTCTCTCTTTTTCCCGCGGCAACTTAATCAGATGGGATCATCCACTAACTTGTCTGTATCTTTCACAAGCTTAATTGGTATAAAATTCTTGTAGTTCCTTATTGATCACTTTCCTTGATATTTAGATGATTTATCACGAGTCCCCACTAAACTAGGACCTGTTTTGGTCTTTTTTGTATTGCATTTTAACAGAGGTTCCATCAACTTTCAATGCCAGCACCGACTCTAAGTGGTAGACACTATTTTAACCACTATAAGGGTAGGTAGAAATTAAGTATGTTTAGGCCCCAAGAGATGATTGATTGATTAAGAGACTACTTTATTGTTAAGAAACAAACAACATTGTTAAACAGAGAAATAGCCGTTCAGAAATAGTGTTCAAGTTATCCAAGCTCTCAACATTAATTATAATTCTTTAAATTTTGTAGTGGTCGTAGAATTAAATCGAATCTCAAGATAATTAAAAATTAATTTCTTAATTTTATTAACTAAACAAAGTGGGAATTTATGATTAAGTAACTAATTAACTAAAATTAACAAAGAATCACAACTAAATATAAAAGTGAAAAAATTCAAGAGTATTTAACTCTAATTATATTCAAGGGAAATATCTCATCTAATTGTAACATTGATAATTGGCTTAAAAAATTTTTTTTACAATTCAAACAATTAGTCCGAAACAGATTAAGATAGTCATAATAAGTCTCAAAAAATTTTTAATTAGTTGATTCGAAGTAAAACTTAACATTAATTGATTGAATATGATAACATTCTATCTCAATTAAATAATAGCAATAAGTTTAGTGAAAAAGATTAGATCCTAAATTAAATAATTAATATAGCTACAACTATACAACTTAGTTCTCTTGTTTCTCATAAGTTAAATATGAAAAATCATAAATAACTTATCTTCTACTTGTACCAATCCTTCATGACAATTATAGATCATTGAATTTATGAATAGCTATAGAATAATCAACGTTAAATTAAATTTTCAGATCAATCAATATTAATTATTCATAAAATATAAGATCATAAAATAAGAAACACTTAAATTATAACATGAATATAAATTCAGAACAAAACCACATAAGGTTATAACTAGAGTATGTAATCCCCTTCAATCATAATATTTGGATTTAGCTACACATTTACTTTAGTTCTAATACTAAACATAGAAGAAAAGATGAAATATTGAGAGAAAACTCCTAAGAAAACAAAAAGAGAACGTTAGATATGGTGTTGGATGTATTTTTGTCTTCTTTTCCTACTCAAAACCAAGTTTACTTCTATCTTGAAAGATCTCTATCTAAAACAAATCTAAATCCCTATATAATATGGATGGAAATAAGTTTTCTAATTGAATTCCAACTCCTTAAGTAGACCAACTTTAGACGTGATCTTTTCTTATCCATTGCAGTAATTTGTTTACTTTTTCCCAAATTCGTAATTTTAAACAACGATACCCTAATTTGATGCAATCTCCACTTGTCATCTCCTAAAACAAAAAAAAAATTAAACATCCTATTTAAGCACCAAAACGTGGTCAAAACAAAAGAGATAGTTGCAATTAATATAACAAAATAACATCTTATCAAATTCCCCCACATCAAACTCATGCTTGTCCTCAAGCTTATATTAATTTAATACATCATTCATCCTCATAAAAACTTCTCATCTTCTTTCATGTTTTCCAAAAACACCTTCAAAAGCTAATTCACATTAAAGGTTTAGGATAAAATAACAATTGAGAGAACAAGCATTCATAAGACACATTTTTAGAATAAAAAGATAACATCTCATCAATTTCATTAAAATCAAATGAAACAAGACTTGACACCCTCTTATAGATTTCTCTCTATACACATAAAGTGTTTAGGGTTCATTGAGCTCTCAAATAAAAGCATAGTGAGTTATTTCCATAAGCTTGCTCATGAATCATATCTCCACCAATTAGCAAAGATGAACCTAATGCATAAATCAAAAATACTTGTTAAGGGTTGTAACATGCATAGGCAAGGTACGACAAAAAGAATTTTTGAGTTAAATAAATTGAAGGAAATCATGAAAACTTATCCACACAAGTTTCAACTTAATTATGTAAAAAACTTGCTTGATTCAAATAGCATCCTTTTCGATCGCCTCTTTTCCTTTTCTTTTTCTTTTTCCTTTCTTTCTAACAAGATCATCGTAGAGGAGTTTTTTTTTACCTTCTCCTCATTCTATATATAAAAAAATGAAAAATCAAAACATTGCAACTTGAATCAACTAATTTACATTTCATAGAAATAGTCAAAATCTTATACAACTAAACTCGACACAATTCCTTCAATTTTAGGGGTTTAAAATTATTAAAGATATCAATAAAAAATAAGGGTAAAAGTGGCTTGTAACAAGGTTAATTTGCAAGAAAAGAAAGGGTAAGGCTCAAATTGCTTTTCTAGGGATAAAAAGTAATATAGGTTTGTTTAGGTGAAAAAATGGTTGTCCTAAGCGTTCTTATCATCTTTATACAGAAATTCATCAAAAGTATGATCTCAACATGCATTCAAAAGCAAGTTCTAGAATAAACAAGTTATGTTTGATATCACACAACAATAAGAAATGTATGAGCGCAAATGTGATGAATGCTCTTATACTCAAAGCTCACATAGGTCTCAAAATGCATTAAGTTTTACATACTTTAATTAAAAAAACAATGAGATAATTAAAATAATTTACGAAAAACATAAATCATATTGGTCTCTCTCGTGCCTTATTTCTTAACTAAAAATGTATCCTAACTTAGGGATGATTCCTAATCGACAATCAGAAATTTTTGAAGTTACCATGCGGAATAATCAATATAAAATTTTGAAGCTACCATGAAGAATAATCAATATATGAATCATAGTATTCATGAGTTCAATTACAAATCATAAAGTTCATTATAATATATACTCTCACTCCCTCACACTTAAATCATACATTGTTCCTAATGTATGCACAAAATGTTCAAATGCTAAAAAAATAATCAACAAAAATAAAGCATATAGTAGAAGACTCCCCTGAGTTTTGAACATTTGAAATGAGATGTAATATAGTGTTTGGTGGGACAGAAGCTATGGACGTTAGTTGGTCGCTGTTGGGCATTGTGGGGCTACTGCTTAATGTGCTTACTGAAAAAGAAACAAGACATTATGGGTTTTTAAATAATTTTTATTATTATTTTAATTTTAATTTTATAAATTATATATTATTTAAAATATATTTTATTTTTATTTCTATTTTCATTATTTATTTTTAATTTTATTAACAATTAAAATTTTTTTAAAAACCGAATAGACTACGAATCACACCTTATGGATATTACCATTCTAGAATTTTAGGGGTTCCATTATAGGAAGCTAAATCACATAAGGCATGATATCGTCTTATTAGATTTAGTATTCTAGAAATTTAAGTCTTTAATCCTGACAAGTGAATTATATAAGGTGTGATCACACTTTATGAAATTTAGTATTATGGAATTATAAGACTTGTTTTCCTCTTAAGAGAATAAACTAAATTCTAGAAAACAAGAAAATAAAAACTATATATAAGTAAAACAAAATTAATAAAAACTATCATATTTTGAGTTACCTCCCAAAAAGGTAATTGTTTAATGTTGTTATGCTCAATGGGACTTTTTCCCTCAAAATTCTATATAATTTTAGTTTTGTACTCCTTAAGTATTGCTACTAGCCCTTCCTATTTTTCTGTATTCATCCTTTTTTAGATGACCATAGGTAATGACTCTCTTTCACAGAAATAGACATATTTTAGATGATTAGGTAAGGCTTTCAATTTTATCCTAACATTTTCTTATGAGTTCTAGTAATTTCAACATTTAAAGTTTTTGAATATATTAGCATCTCTAATAATGATTCCACAACTTCACAAGTTTCATCAGCTTGCTTGTTCACTTTCAGTCTAGCATTAAACTCTAACTCATCATCAACACTTTCTTCTTTAAAAAAATCCTCTACAAATGAATCCACAATATCTATGTGGCAAATAGATTGAAAATCATTAGGGAACTTCCTTGCTTCAAAAATATTGAACTCACTATCTCTCTATCAAACTCAACAAAACGAGTACCCTCATTAACATCAATTTTTGTCTTGGTTGTCTTTATAAATGGCCTTTCTAACAAAATTGAAATTGAATGTTCAACACTATTTTTATCCGTTTTCAAGATATAAAAGTCCAATGGAAATATCAAACTGTTAACTTGGACTAAAACATCCTTTTTAACACCAATAGGATGCATATAAGAATGATCAGCTAGTCGAAGAAGCACATTAGCTCCTTACAAAGAATTCAGATTTAAAGCTTGGTAAATTGAGTATGGCATGACATTAATAGATGCACCTGGGTATAAAATGAAACGCTCTATTTTCTTATCACCAATGACACATGAAAGTGTAAGCATTCCTAGAGCTTTGCATTTTTTGATAATTTTCTATTTATCATAGTTAATACACTCTTTATCCTTCAACCTCCTTTTATTTGTGTATAGTTCTTTCAAGGACTTTGCATATTTCAAATTTTGCTTAATGTCTTCTAGAATTGGCATATTGATTTCCACCTTTCTGAAAGTTTCTAAGATCTCTCATTCATGTTCCTCTTCTTTTGATTTAGCCAATCTACAAGGGAAAGTTGGTACATGTGTATGAATTGATATTGGTAAAGATAAATCATCTTTTACCTTTATTGACTCTTGAGTTGGAGGTTCATTTTTCTTTTCTCCTTTGTTGTGGTTTTCTACTTCCATTAGTAAGGAAGATCTAGATTGAATTTTCTTCCCACTTCTTAATGTCAATGCACTCATATTTTGTTTAAAATTCACCACCATTTGGGAAGGTAATTTTCATGATGCTTATGCTTCCAATTTACTAACAAAGGTGCAAATTGAGTGATCTGATTTCCTAAGTTTTGAAGGCTTGCTCTTATTTCCTGTTGAAATTGATGAGTATCAGTAGTAAGTGCCTTAACAATTTCATCCAAAGACATACCTAAATTTAAAGATTAAGATTGAACATATGTAGGAGCTTAAGATTATCTATTGAAATTGTGAGGTTGATATCTTTGTTACCCTCCTTAATTTATATAGCCAAAGTTTAGATGATCCCTCCATCCTGGATTATAATGATTGAAATAAGGGTCATATTTTCATTAAGGTTGACCAAGAAATCCTCTTATAGCATTAGCTTCTTGAAGGGAGTCTTGTTACAATGTAGAACATATATCTGTAGGATGTCCAAAAAATAAACATATTCTGCACACTCATGCCCATTTGACAAACTAAAGCAGTTAAATCCAAAATTTTATCCTCAAGGTTTATATTACTTACCTCATTCATGCGCTTAACAGCTCCATCTAACCTTGGCCCTAACTATTGAGAATTTTTTACTATATTTGATATCAATTGTCTAGCTGCTTCAAGTGTTTTATTTAACAAAGCTCCTCTACTAGCTGAATCTACCATTCTCATATTCATCGGCAATAGCCCTTCATAAAAGTATCAAATCAAAAGTTGGTCAAGAATCTAATGGTGTAGGCAACTAGCACATAACTCTTTAAACCTCTCCCAATATTGATACAATGTTTCTCTATTAATTATCTTATCTCACATATCTCCTTTATGATATTGGCTGCCCGTGATATAGGAAAGAACTTCTTTATGAACAACTGTGTTCATTTCATTCCATGTTGTCATTGAGTAAAGGGAAGATAATATAGCCAATCATTTGCCTCATCTTTCAGTGAGAATGGCAATGCTCTAAGATTAATTTATTCTTTTATCACTCCTTATGGCTTCATTCTAGAGCAGACAACATGAACTTCTTTTAAGTATTTATGTGGATCTTCACCTGCAAGATCACGAAGAATTGGAAGTAAGTGAATCAAACCAAACTGTAATTTAAAATCTACGTTAACATCTAAAAATCGTATGCGTAAGGGTTGTTGATTCAAACTTGGTGCTGCTAACTCCCTCAACATTCTAATGTTAGGATTTGTCATCTTTTCTTTAACTTCTTGGAAATTAGAACCTTCACCAATTATTAAATCTATCCTAACTTTAACTTTTAGAGGCGAATGACCACTTCCTTTCTTAGTCTCTTTTCTTAAACAATGCGTTATCTTCTCAATTTTTGGGTTATATTACAATTCACCTGTCTGAGAAAACGAGTCATATAAGACATGAGATTAGCAGTAAACTGTAAAAAAACTCAAAGAAACTAAGAATCTAAAGTAGTTTCCCAACAATGGCGTCAAATTTTTGATTAGGTTGTCAAGCCCTCAAAATTATTTATGATTCTCTAAACTCTTGTAGTAGTCGTGGAACTAGATCGAATCTCAAGATAACAAAACACTAGTTTCTTAATTTCAATAAACTAAACAACGTGGGGATTTATGATTAATTAACTAATTAACTAAAATTAACAAGGAATTAAAATAAATCAACTAAATATAAAGGAAAAAATTCAAGATAATTCTGATTTAAAGGAAATGTCTCATTTAATTGTAATATTGATCTCTAGTCTAAAAAGAATATTTTTTTTCACAATTGAAGTGATTAGTCCAAAACATATGAGGATAGTCATAATAAGTCTTAAAATTTTCTAAATTAATTGGGTCAAAACTTACCATCAATTGATTAGGTATCATAATAATCCATATCAATTAAATGATAGTAATAAGCTTAGTGAAAAAAACTATAGCCTAAATTAAATAATTGAGATAGCTACAAATATTCAACTTAGTTTTCTTGTTTCTCATAATTTAAGAATGCAACTTCATAAATAACTAATTTGCTACTTATACTAATCCTTCGTGACAATTATAAATCATTGACTTTATGGATAACTATAGAATAATCAGCATTAAATTAATTTTTCAAATCAATCAGTATTAATTATTCATGAAATATAAGAACACAAAACAAGAAATACTTGAATTAAAACATTAATATAAGTTTAAAACAAAATCTCACAAAGTTATAACTAAAGTTTTGGATTCCCTTGAATCAAAATATTTGGATATAATTACATATGACTTTAGGGGTGCTTGGTTGATGGATTTGGGAAGGGGTTAATGGGTAAGGAATGAAAAGTGAGTGGTTGGTTGTTAATTATGATTGTATGGGTAATAATTTGATATCCTACTTTTGTGGAATCCTCCATACCCCCCATTTAGTAGAGGAATGAAATTCATTTCTTAGTAATGACTCTTTTTTTTAATTAATTAATTAATTATAATTAATTATAATATAATTACTTAAAATAATAATAATAATTAATTAATTACAATATAATTAATTAAAATATAATTCATTCATTAATTAAGATATTGTAATTAATTAATTAAAATATAATCTATTCATT
>JAOQMS010000004.1:12950347-12965022 GCA_027563885.1 Erythroxylum longipes | reverse complement strand
TCCGTTTTCTTGTCCTCTGGTTTTGGAAGGAACAAAAATTTTATGTCTCTGTCTCCGGAGTCGGGACAGAAATTGGTAGGGACAGCAAGCAAACAGGTCGGAGACAAAATTTTTCTGTCCCTGTCTTCCGTCCCCGCCCATGGGAACAGCAACCAAACGTAGGGTTAGCGACATGAAACTTGTATTAACATTTTATATTTACACAAATGGAAGGTACAATGATATTTCATACTGATTATCTACCCAATCAGTGTCAACACTGAATACCAAGTGATCAAAAGTCAAATCTTGTCCACCTAGCCCGGAGGATATGATTGTGATTGAATCTGTAGTACGGTGGAGATAAGTATTTATTCATTAGAGTTTTTAAACACAGTCACATGTTTAGATTTATGGTAAACAACCGGAAGTTGGAGAAAAGTTAGATGCCACCGCAGAAACCAATAAGCAGAAAGAGAGTTGCGGTAGGAAATTGCTTTTGTGGTAGAAATTTTACTTTCTATTAATAACCTTCACTACAAGTATTATTTTCCATTATACTCTTAATTAATATGACTAATAATATATTTTTATGAAATATTTTATTTACTAAATTTATTTTATTTTATTTATATTTTAATTTAATATTTTATTATTTATAATTTTAAATTTATATGACTAATAATATATTTTTTAATTATTTATGCAACAATTAATAGTTTATTAAATCAATGAGTTTTTTAAGTCATTTTATCTCTTTTCAGCAACAGCAACCGCAGCCGCAACCGCACCTACACTTGTCAAATATCTATTTTCACGTTTCAGCAGTTACTAAAACAGCAATCTCAAGCACATAAGTACTTATTCATTTCAGCAGATTGATTTCAACAAGTTGTTATCCGTCACCGCTCACCCAAATTATCATAAATTAATTTATTTACCAAGTTAAAATTGCTTCTTCAAATAAGATTTAATTTCGTCATCTGATTTTATGCAATTATAACCAAATCATGTTCACTGCTATTACTGCCGGAAATACGATAAACATATAAAATTTCTTATAATTTTACTTAGTAAAAAGTATTTTTATAATTTAAAATTACTACAAAACACTTTAACCTATTAAGAAATAATTTTTATTAAATTAATTTAACAAAATTATATCATTTATATTATATTATCTAAAACATCAATAAATGTTTTAATATGTATAATTTAGATAATATTATTTGTTTTAGTAATATCAATTATAATAATGAATAGAACTATTAAAATGATGTTTCCTAAGAAGTCAATTCATCATTATTAGCAAGCAAAAAGTTCTTTTCCACTAATCTTTTTCCTATGACGCACTTAGGGAAAAACTGGAAACGATCTCTAGCACCGCATCTTCCCGTGTCTTTCCCTCTATAAATCCATGCCCACTTCAACCCTCTCCGGCTCACTACATCACCACCATAGCCATTTCTTATCTCCACCACAGATACAAACACCTCCACCACCACTACTACTGGCATAACAGCTTAAATTACACACCCCTGTACGTAATCATACCTATCAGAGGTCCGTAATTAAAGGTACAGGGTACGTCCTGATTTTATATCGACATGGGCAACGCGGACTATGTCCACGCTTTTGCGGGGGTGGAGTGCGCACATAGGGTGACGGTTCCACCACCGCAACCCTTCTTCAAGTCCTTGAAATATACTCTCACGGAGACTTTCTTTCCTGACGATCCTCTTAAACAGTTCAAGAACCAGCCTCTTTCTCGAAAGTTGGTACTGGGACTTCAGTATTTTCTGCCAATTATCGAGTGGGCTCCTCGGTACACTTTCGACTTCTTGAAAGCTGATCTTGTTGCCGGTATAACCATTGCTAGTCTTGCTATTCCTCAGGGGATAAGCTACGCTAAGCTTGCCAACTTGCCACCAATTCTCGGCCTCTGTAAGTGTTATAAGTTTAAGAGATATAACAGTTTTGGTCCTTTTGGATGAGCTGAAGGGCTCTTTCTGATGGATTATTGGTGTTGCTTGAAACGCAGATTCAAGCTTCGTTCCACCTCTGGTTTATGCTATGATGGGAAGTTCAAGAGATTTGGCAGTTGGGACTGTCGGCGTTACTTCACTTCTCATAGCTTCAACGCTTGGAAATGAAGTTAATGCTACTGAGAACCCAAAGCTTTATGTTAACCTCGCTTTTACGGCCACATTCTTCGCTGGAGTTTTCCAAGCATCCCTAGGCTTGTTAAGGTATGGTAGTAGCAAGCAGTAAATTATTAGTTGTTTCCTACCAATTGATATTATATGATCCAGTAATATTAAAACTTTAAGAAAGCACGGCTGTTTTTTTTTAACACTGTATTTTAATTATTGAATTAGGACATTGACAGAAATTGTTAGTAATAAGCTGATAGGATTTATACATCTGACGCTCTCGATCTCAGCCCGAAGCCTTGTCTCTTGTACCATTGTCTTACTTCTAGCAACTGTTAGGCATTAATGAATTATCTGTAAATAAGGAGGAATATACTCTGATACATGTTTTGATCGATTTCTGTCACGTGCGCAAGTCTGTCTTCTCTTATAATTTTCTGAATTATAGTTATTACTGCAGGCTTGGCTTTATCGTGGATTTTGTGTCGCATGCAACGATCGTAGGTTTCATGGCAGGAGTAGCAACTGTAGTTTGTCTGCAACAGCTAAAAGGGATTCTTGGGCTAGACCACTTCACCCATGCCACCGACCTTATTTCAGTCATGCGTTCCGTTCTCAGCCAGACTCATCAGGTTTTTGCTTCTTCTTGTACTTGGTAGAGTTGAACAAATGCAGATATGTGCGTAGAATTATTATTATTATCATCATCAACTGTTACTCTGTCCTTCTGTTTAAACTTTTGATGGTATTATCTGTTTTAAGTTCGTAATATATCCGGTCTGTTGTTCCAGTGGAGATGGGAAAGCGCTGTATTAGGCATAAGCTTCCTTTTCTTCCTGCTCCTTACCAGATACTTTGTAAGATACTAAAACTCAATTTTAGTCAACAGATTGATTATGACCTGAGCTCAGCTAACCGTATATATATATTTATACTTGAATTATTGTAGTTATTTGTACTGCAATAATAAAATCTTAAAACATACAACATACTGCACAAAGACTTAACCACAATCAATTTGTAAATGATAATCAAAAAGTAGGAGAACGCAGGCCATATAATATAGTTAAATTCAAACTTTAAATTATGGTAGCTTGTTGTTGGATGATTGGGGTACGTGCAGAGTAAGAGACGACCAAAGTTCTTCTGGATATCAGCCATGGCACCCCTGACGTCAGTGATATTGGGAAGCCTTCTGGTGTATCTCACGCACGCCGAGAAACATGGAGTTCAAGTGGTGAGCTTTCCTCTTTACTCTTCGAGACTAAAAAGCTATTTCCATCAAATTTGCTTTTCTTTAAGCTTATCATACTTTTTATCCATTAATTAATTATGTCCGATTAAATAAGTACGTTGATTTGTGATAATTTTGTGGCAGATAGGGCACCTGAAGAAAGGGATAAATCCGCTGTCGTTTGGGGATCTTGTGTTCGTGCCCCCTTATCTAAAAATGACCATCAAAACTGGAATAATCACCGGTGTAATAGTTCTGGCGGTACGATATGTTACCAAGTAGCTTGTAGCGCTTTACAGTCTGCAGAAACTGCTAAATTGTTGAATTTATGAATATATTACAGGAAGGAATAGCGGTGGGAAGAAGATTTGCCATGTTTAAGAATTACCATATCGATGCGAACAAAGAGATGGTTGCTATTGGGACCATGAACATTATCGGCTCTTGCACCTCTTGCTATCTCACCACTGGTAATTGCCAATAGATGCATGTAAATTAAACAACTTTCTGTTAAATAATGATTCTGACCTAACCTGACCAGACCATCCTTTGTTGTTGCTCTTCTGATAAAATCATTTTAGGACCATTTTCGCGTACAGCTGTGAACTTCAATGCCGGATGCCAGACGGCAGTATCAAATATTGTGATGGCCTTGGCGTTGATGGTTACCTTGTTGTTCTTGACTCCAGTGTTCCAATACACCCCACTTGTGGTGCTTTCTTCAATCATTATCCACGCCATGCTCGGTCTCATAGATTATGAAGCTGCAATCCATCTGTGGAATGTTGACATGTTTGATTTTATTGCCTGCATTGGTGCCTACGTTGGTGTTGTATTTTTCAGTGTTGAGATTGGCCTTGTTATATCGGTATTATGTCCTAAAATTAAAATGTTCCACTGCGATGTAATTCATAATTAGATTAATCATTTGATTAGTGCCAATGCAGGTGGCGATTTCACTGCTAAGGCTACTTCTGTTTGTTGCAAGACCAAGAACATTTATTCTGGGAAACCTTCCTAATTCAACGATATTCAGAAATGTCCAACAATATCCCAATGCTAGAAGTGTTGCAGGAGTTCTCGTACTTGAGATTGATGCACCCATTTACTTTGCCAATTCCAACTACTTAAGAGAAAGGTATTGTATTATACGCCAAAAACTGAAAGGTGTTATAATTACCAATTTGTGTCGACAAAACCTCATTTACTCCTCGCACGTGATAATGAGTATAGAATATCAAGGTGGATCGAAGAGGAGGAAGACAGGATAAGATCTTCGGGGGAAAGCAGTCTTCACTACGTTATACTTGACATGGGAGGTGGGTGACATTGTCAAAAAGCTTCTGGAAAATGTTCTATACCTTAACATGGTTGCAAATTCAACTTTACTATTTCTGGTTGGCAGCTGTTGGAAACATTGACACGAGTGGAATAAGCATGTTTGAAGAAGTTAAGAAGCTTATTTGTGGAAGAGGGCTCAAGGTACAGATGTCCCTTATCCATAAACCATTTTTGTAGCTAGTTTTGCATTTCTATCGGCTCAGAGAAGATGCCAGTCTGGTTGCAGTACTCTAAATGTTATTTATTAGCGTAGCTGGTATTGGCCAACCCTGGGGCAGAGGTTATGAAGAAGCTTAACAAGTCCAAGTTCATAGAGAACATAGGCCAGGATTGGATATTTTTGACTGTGAGAGAAGCTGTTGGAGCTTGCCAGTTCGTGCTTCAGACATATAAACCAAAAGCTTCAAAAGATGAATCCGAGGCCTATAACCAAGTTTAAGCTGTCCTGACCGAAACAATCTGAAATTAGCACCCGTCATGCCAACAACCAACGATACTGAGGTTCAAGCTTGATGCTTTCATTATTTTCCTCTGCCACAGGTAGATGCTTTTACGTTGCATCAGTTTAATGATAAGCGAAAAGAGTGATTTTGAGAAAATAAAAATAAAAAAACTTGCAGTAATGGAATCAAAAGTTGCTCCTTTTCCATTAATCATCATCAGAAAATGTCCGAAAGAGTAAACTTCTTCTCATAAGTAATTAAAATTTTAAAAGGTTATAAATGAAACTCATCTGTACGTCTCTTGTAAAGTAGCAGCCTGTTAATTAGTACAGTGTTTCTGGGTCCTAACGCCGGATCCATGGCTGGGGCCAATCATAAAGTAGATTGGGTGTTCGTTGACCAATTTACAAAATTGGACTCCTCAAATAACAGATTCGATGCCCTCCATAATGATCTTGTTCGTTTCAATTTTAATTTTTAAGGCATCTCCTAAAGAAACACAAGTTTATTTAAAAATCAATTTTTTACGGTTTGTTTCGTTCTAATTATGTTTTTTTGGGGATTTTTAATTTTAATTTTAATTTTTACGGTTTGTTTGGTTCTAATTATGTTTTTTTCGGATTTTTAATTTTAATTTTTAAATAAAGACATAATTAATTGAGATTTTTAACAAAAATAAAATAAAAATCTTTTTAATTAAGATTTGTAAAAATTAAAAAATATTTAATTTGTTAATCTTATTTTTTATGTTAGTATTAAATTTTAACTAAATTTATTTCTTAATATATCAAATTATATTCTTAATTGATTAATTCTCATAATTATTAAAAGTAAAAGATATGAATATTTAACATAATTAAATTAATTAACTCATAAACAAATAAAATGATTTTAAAACAATAACAACAACGCTCAGTGAGAGTTCCGCTAAAATGCAAAATTTAAGGAGGTTCAATATCACACAACCTTACGTTTACACAATAAAGAGAATGTTTTTGTAAATAAATGAACACAGCACTTTGCATATAAAAATGAGAAGTAAACTCGTTGAAATCGTCAATCTTACAATCAAATATGCTTTCAATTCAAATATCAAATAGTTAAGATCATCGGTTCAAGTAAAGATTGAGATAATATATTTTTAATTACAACACCAAATAAAATTAAATTGGTTTTATTCAAATTGGTTTCTATAAACTAATCATATGATTCTTCTAGAAACTCAAAAAACAAAACACTTTATAAAATATAAAATTACACACATGGACTCCAAGAACTTAAACATGTAGCTTTTTTCGCATACTATCTTTTCCTTAGAAACAATTTCCTTATTTTATTCATACCAAAAGTAATTGATGAAGTTATGCCCTTACAAGAATAGTAAAGTCTATGTTCAATGCATAAAATGTAAATTAGATGACAAGTAATGCAAGATGTTTTTGCTGTTATCTCTTCTTTGATGTCTCTTTAGTATTAAATAATAAAAAATTATATATTTTAAAAATTGAGCGATAGGGTTTGGAGCTTCCAACTTATTGATATATTGAAATAGAAGCTAGTGACATAGAAAATTTTCAAAAGGTCATGAAATTATACCATCAAAATTATCAAAAACAACACACACATATAATTTCCAGCATTAATTCTATTGAAATTTAGCCAACAAGTTTTTTCTTAGTATCTAGGTGGTCCTTTCTCATAGTAGATGGGAATTTTATGAAATGGACTTTATAAAACCTTAAAATCAGGTCTATATGAAAAAGAAACAACCAAGTTCTTGAAAGATTATCAGCATATGAACATTTTAAAAGAGGAATTCTTAAAAGTAAATAACTCTAAAATCTAAGTCAAGTTATTAAGGTATTATTATAGATGTCGATAACATTTATTATATCTAAGTGTTTCACCTAAAAATCAATCACCAACGAATTATTGTATGACTCTAACATCTTATTCTATGAAAAGGATGTTGGTTTATGTCTTACATCCAATTGGTTTGGTTGTAGTTTAGTTACCATTATTTAAAGGCATTCTTTATCTTATACATGTTTAGATATATATATATAATAAAGTCCATAGGATAATTATACATTGCAAATGAAATTATAATGAGATTATAATTATGAGATTCATATTACATTTATGTATTATCCCTAAATTTTTCCTAGTCATTATTTTATTAAGATTGGACATTAATAGAACGTGAAAAGACTAGCATGTGTCATGTTTTTCCTTATTAAGGAAGTAATCAATCTCATAGACTAAAGTATATAGATACTTAAACAAACGTATGGGGTGTATGTTAGAGAACAAGTTTACTAAACTGACTCGATATGAGAAAGTTATTTATAACATTATGTCCATGTCTATGGAAATTCTCGTTCTGATAATTGTATAAGTGATTTTTTGAATTGAGGTCTCCATATTTATTTTGTATATTAATTGCCATATTTTCGTACTACTTATGACCTATTTTAATTATGGATAGTCCAGTCAGTAATCATTGGAGATGTAGCATGAACTATATGGAGGCAATTGAGTGATTAATATATGATTGATCACCCTAAAGTAATTAAGGAGAATCTTCTATTATTCCCAATTAGTATTGATTCGGAAAATCTTTGGTCAAGATAGAATGAAATTTTGTAAATAGTTTTCAAATGTCATTAATTGAATCAATAGCTAATGGCAGAGAACTAATATGATTGTAATCAAAATAAAGTAGACATTAATTTCAAACTTTATGTCTAATCAGAATATTATATGATGAAATGATTGAATTATATAAACAAATAATACATGGAAAAGTTAGTCAAAATCATTTTGACATTCTTAAATATTTGGGTGGTCATAATGTGTTACTAGAAGTCAATCTTGATCTTTAAAGATAAATTAAAAGGAGTTTTTATTTATCTAATTCTAATTCTAATTATGAATTATAATTCTAATTATAATTTATAGTCATTACCAATATACTTGGGAACTTAATGGGTCTCATATAAAGAACGAATTGGAGAGAGAAAAGATATTTTAATCAAGTTGGGCTTTGATTGTAAAGTTTAAGAAACTTTATAATTAAATATGAGATATTTTATAAATAAGGATCAATATGAGATATTGGATCCTTTTTGGGACATAATTGATATTTAATTAGAATTATTTTTAATTCTAATTAAATTTTAATTAAAATTAGAATTTAATTTCAATTAAATTACTAAAATATCCAAAACTTATTATAAATAGGCTTAAGCTGTAATGAAGCTAGTACTTCTCATTTAACCCTCTCTATAAGAGTTAGAGAGTTCTCTCAAGCTATTATGTGAATATTGTTCAAGGTTGGACACTTGTGTAGCTATTATGTTTGAGATGAATTAGTTTTGAAAATAGTTGGAGAGATATGACAAGAAAATGATTAAACAAAATAAGTTACAAATTAGGGATGTGGGTCTATGGCCTGGCAGGCTGGGCGAACCCAACCCAACCTTATATATTTTTTAAAATAAATTAAAAACAACATCGTTTTTCACAAAATGACGTGGTTTTTGGCATTCCAATCGGGCCACGGGCCAGCCCACACTTGGCCCGTGGCCCAGTCAACCTAGACCAAAATCGAGCCAAGACAAAATTGACATTCCTAGTACAAATTAAGATTCGCATTTTATTATGATTTATGTGTAAACAATTTTATAGAATTAAAGTGATCTCGGTTTTAAGGAAATCAAAATATATAAAACTTTTGTAATTATTTAGTTACGATCCAGATTGAATCCCATCTTGATTTCCCAAGAGTGGTATCAGAGCTAATTTTAATTCTATTATTTGATTAATTTTTATTACTTTTGATCTTTTACTATAGAATTGGTTCTGTAAAAGTTGCAAAACCTTAATTATAAATCAACTTAGATTTGACTAATAATATGAAGTGTTCATATTAAATCCCTCGAAATAATTCACCAAAAACAAATTTATATTTTTAAATACGAAAAGTTAATATTGATAGTTTATGAAATCCAATGTTATTTCAATTACCAGAATTAGAATTGTTAGACAAACTCCAATTTGAAAAATCAGCATATAATATATCCCATAATTGTTCGAGTAAAAAATAGTCAAATAGTTGTGGTATGATTTGTAATGTTGTTGGCTTTATTGTTGTTATTGGTATGGGTATCCAACATTGCTGGAGACGTTATTATTTCCAGCTACGATGGTTTAGAGCAGTAGCAGCATGGTTGTAAATCTAGGAAGCTTGGAGGTGTGGTGAGCGTTGGTTGGAGCGTGTCATTGGTCACTTGTAGAGCTGGTATAGGAGAGAAAGTGGTATGGTAGTGTTATGTTATGTGAAATTTTTGGTGGCCTATGATTATGGATGTTGCTAGGAGTCTCTGGCCGCTACTAGACAGTCACGAATGGAGCTATTATAAATGACACATCTAGCTAAGTCACTAAGGATGGAAGGGCTTTTAGGCTTTGAAAAGGTAGTGTTATAATGGCAGCTTCATGTGGTAGCAAAGAGCAACCAGTGCCTAGAAAAAGTGTGGTTAGACGACGAGGAGAAAAAAGAGGGTCGCGTTGCTGAAGACATAGGAACAAGGAGCAAAGCTGGTGGTGGTGGCGGTGGCGGTGGCGGTGGCGGTGCCGGTGGCTACAGTCTTTGATGGAAAAGGCAATAATAGGTTGCCTTGGCTATTATGGTTTTTTTTCATCTTTGGCTGGTAGGGGTTTTTTTTTCATCTTTCTGATTTTAGGGTATGTAAGAAGAACAAAGGTGTTGTTCGGAAAATGGGTTAAGAACAAGTGAGTTTGCATAATAACAAGGTAGACATTCAGCTGCATTTTAAAAATTGTCGCTAAAAGTAAGTCTTCAGCGATGATTTTGAAAATCATCGCCAAATGGTAGCCCTTTAATGGTAAGCTTTTGGTGACACTTTTGTACAATCATTACAAAAGCATAGGATTTGGTAAAGCTTTTGTAAAATAATCGCAAAAGGTTAGGCTTTTGTAAAAATAAAAGTTATTAAAAAATGGTCACTTTTAGCTACCCTTTTATAAAAACGTAGCTAAAAGTGGACGATTTTTAAAAATCATTGCTAAAAGTGGAGGTCCACTTTTCTTGACGACTCCACTTTGACAACTCCACTTTTGGCGACGATTTTCAAAAATTATCACCAAATGTCCACTTTTAGTGACGATTTCCAAAATTTGCCCCAAATTGTTAACATTTGGCAACAATTTTGAAAATCATCGCGAAAAGATTGGCAACAAAAATTAAGAGGGAAACAAAAAAGGGCACAAAAAAGAAATTGCAAAAGCAAGAACACTTATCTCTCAACCCTAAGAGCACTCATCACTCACTCTCTCTGCCTCCTCTCCTCTCAACTCACCAAATACAAAGAGTTTCAATCAAATTAAATCCATCTTAACCACTTTACAATTGAGGCCAACCGTAGCTAAAGTCAACAATGTAACCCATAGAGATAACTTCCTAGTCACTCCTTAACAAGCCTCTCCATAAGCTCACTGAAGATGGCATTTCTTAACTCACTCGGGAAGACTGTCGTAAATATCTCAAAGAAAAAGGTCTTGGGAGTTACTATATTTTACTCGTGCCTTTTCATCTATTCTTACTCTTTATTTTTGGTGAATGGCCATATAGGCATGAGCAGATGATCTTGGAACAAATCTTAAGCAATCCATCAAGTGATCTCTCTCAAAGCACTCCTTGGAACCACTTCAGACTTTGGCATCCCTGCTATTCGCAAGGGACTCTACATTCCTCCTGTGCGTTATTAACCTTACAGTTCCTAAGTTTTAGTTATTTTAGTGTTTAGTTGATTGAAAAAATATTGAAACTCAGTTGATTGTGTACCTCGTAAAGATTGAGAATTTTTCAATGTGTTTTGTTTGTTGATGAATACAATTGTGTTCTTATTGTAATCTTCTGCAATTGCAAGTCTCAATTCAACCATTTATTTTACATTCACAGTTGTATAGCAGAAGACTGAAAGACAAAATTTGCTTAATTAGAAGGGCTACACTGTATGGATTAAGAGCCTCAGTGGATCAAGTATATTTTGCCATATTATAAGGATTGCCCTGAAATAAAATGAGGACATTTAGCATTTACAATTATAGCACGTTTAGTTTGTTTCCCAACATTCTTATGATAATTTTTCCTCATTATAATGACAATAAGAGTCTGCAATTATAACAAGCTACAACTTTAGTCTCTAAATATCTAAAGAGAGACTATGGGTATATACTATCCAGCTTACCTCCCAAATTTCCAAGGCAAAAAATGCAATAACATGTTATATAATCTACCTGGGATAAGTATTTGATTTTTGAACATTAGGGGTTTGGTCTGATGGCAAGAAAGTAAGAGTACCTTCTTAAGGTCAGAATTCTAAATGCAACAAAAGCACTATGTTTGTAGATATTTCCATTCTCTATGTATCAAAAAATGCATTGATATGGTAAATGATTTAAGTTTCAACTACAGGAAAAACAAGGGTGTGCATTTTGAAATGACAAAAAGAAGTTTGATTTTAAAAAATTAAAATGAAGGAAAATCATGAGGGTTATTAGTTTATTGAACTTATGCAATTATATAGTTAGCTATATTGTTCTGATTGATGATAGAGATTTACAGTATATAAAGGATACGTATTGAGTTCAAACTCCCACCAACTTAATGAGATTCTTCTACCACTTTGTTGAATCGTCATAGGCCTTTTATTATTGTTTCTTTTTTGATTTTGTTCATTTAGTTGCATCTTTTGTTGTTTGTTCTCTGATGGTATATTTTATAGCCTCTAGTCTAATATGGTGAGTTAAGATGCTAGTTCCAATGTTACTTTGTAAAGAGTAGAGATATGGTTCCCATTTTTGGTTTGGTATCTATGTTTAGCAAATTATTATGTTAGAAATTGCTAAGGGGAAGAGATCTTTTAGAAGTGTACTTGACTTTTCTTTTTGTGAAGTTGAAGCTTATTTGTTAAATTGGTCCACAAATATTGAACCTAGGTTGCAGCTTTGCTTACTGGTTTTATATTTGTAGGCCTAATGTTATTTTTCTTTAACTTATGTTAGCACTACAAAATGAAAAGACTTTGGTGTCGAATTAAAACCATTGTTATAGGTGTGAAGTTCTTTACTAAAACTTGTGGTGATAGAAATTGACTCAGTCACATTCTGTTACTGTAGGGGGTGTTGCTAAAGGTTTCGTGACAGAATTCCCATATCCGATGCTAGATAAACTCTCGTCTTGCTTCGGAAAATTTTCCCGTTATAGATTCTATACATTTAGTAACCAAACAATGCATCACTAGAATAGAATATATTTGTTGCGAAATGCATTTCCATTTTGCTAAAATAGTTGCTATAGCTAACATATAATTACGCAAAAACAGAGTTGCTGCAAGAAAATCGCCTTTTGCAATAGATTTATCCGTTACAAGATTCAATGATATCCATGACAAAATATGACTGTATACTGAACATTATTGTTACAAAATATTATGTTTAGCAAGAAATTAATTTACTGTTATAAAATCATTAATTAGTAATGCTATAAGAATAAGTAACTAAATGCTTAATTTTGTAATAAATTAAATTTCGTTACTAAAAGTAATATCTTGTAATGAAACTTGCTAATACAAAAGGTTATTGTTAGAAGTTCTATATAGTGATGATATTTTTTTGTTGCAAATTAGAATATATTGTAATACAATATAATCATTGCAAAAAAAATCCAAACAATGGTAACAAAGTGTTATTTTTAACAACAAAATAAATCAATATCACAAAAACATATATGTAATAACGTAAGTTCTTGTTGGTTAATACTATCATTAAAAACATTATATTTAGTGTTAGAATATTTGTCGTGGCAAAATATGTGAATTAGTAATATTAAATTCTATTACTAGAAAATAGCAACTAAATATCTCGTTATGCAATGGCATATGGTTTATTAATAGAGTTAGTAACTTACAACAAGAATATTATGGTGGTAACAAAAGTTTTTCTGTTATTTTATTTCTAATAATGGATAATTTTTTATCACAAATTGCAAAAGTAATAATCTCGTACCTAAAAGATATATATATTTTTACCATAATTTACATAATAGAATATAAAAAATAACATTAAGAAATGAAATTGCATTAATGTAAGTTCAACTTCGAGGAAAACTAAACATAACACTTGAAAGTGAATCCTAATAACGAGATCGAATAAGATGTTTATAGAAGCTATAATATCATCTAATTAACTAAAAACAAAAATGTTCAATAAGATAATAAACCAACTCCAGTGAATGATGCAAGACTTTTCCTTCAAGAATTTGCATCCGCATCCTACAACAAAATAAATAAAAGTAATCTGATAAGTACAATTAATATTGATTATCTAAAAACAACAAAATAATTTATAGAAAAAACTTTAGATTAAGACTTAAACATCTCTTTGAAAGAGTCAAAATTAAAATCTCCATTCTTACTTGCTTCAAGTATATTCTTGAAGTTCTCCATCATTTGATTTTGCATATCCTTCACAATTTGTCCCTTCATTTCTTGAAATTGAGTTGTCATTTTGTTTTTCAAGCTCTAAGCATACTCTTTGGTTTCAGCAAGTTCTTTTATAAGCTCACGTTTTGAAGGTCCATTTGCTTGATAACTAAATGGGGTGGTATTTGGCAAGTAGCTTCTAACACGACCATGTTTTTCTTCACTAAGAACTTTCTCAAAAATCTCATCATCATCAAGGTTGATCAGTCCTACTTCTTTTTCAGCTTTATATTTCATCAACTCTTTCTACATGAATATCAATTATTAAATACCTGAGTAAATTAAAATTCTAAAATTTCTAGCTTCATTCCTACAAAAATGGTCTTCTTTAGTTATTGCTAATATTTGAAATACATATAAATTGTAACTAAAAAAACTAAATATAAGAATTACCCACGTAGTACTACATTTGTCCACTTATTGTACAAAATTTTATTTTGGTGGAAATTTACACAAATTTTTGTGGTTAATTGGAAATAGTAATATTAGATAGACCTAAATGTGCTATAATCAATCTCCATTTTCTTAATGAGTCATAACAAATATCATTCAATTTAGTCGAACTCCATTGTCCAAATCATGCTCAATTATTTAAAAAAAAGATTGGTGTAATATTTAAGTCAGCATTAAATATAATTAATAAATTAAATCCTGTAAAAAATTATAAAATTATTTACTTACAATGGTCTGCCTTTGTGTGGGCTATGATGTATTGGTCAACTCTTGACAATTCATTTTTATTAGCCAATTTCTGCATATAAATAAAATTCCAAGTTAGTAAATTGATATATGTGATTAAAAAATCTATGATTACCACATATTTTTACTCACATATTTATATCTGAATTGAGTATAGTCTTTAGAACCAGTTCTATGTACTCGTTTATTCTTTGATCGATTCCCTTGATTCCTATGACTTTGTTCCTGTTGGAAAGAAAATTAATAAACAATAAAT
>JAOQMS010000004.1:12903301-12949219 GCA_027563885.1 Erythroxylum longipes | reverse complement strand
AATATTGATACAATTATTAAATAATCAATTTATTATATCTTTTTTATCATATAATACTGAGGGGCATTTTCGTCATTGAAACTGTTTTTATGTTCTATCCCCTGCAACCAAACACATTTCTGTCCTCGAGACGGGGAAAAAATTTTCTGTTTTGTCCACCACAACCAAACACCTTACTGTCTCCAATTTTTGTTCTGTTCCGTCTCCAAATTTCCGTCTCGTTCCGTCTCCGCACACAGGAGACAGTAACCAAACGCAACGTAAATAAACAAACAAAAATATCAACTGTTTAGGTCAACCGAACATTTCTATTTTCTAGGGAGGAAAATTATGCACAATGCAACTAAAAGCCTCAAAAGTTGGGTACTCAAGACTACATATGTAATCGTCTCAATCTCCTCTAGTTGGTGGTTGTACGCATGAACAAAATTTTCCCTTCTTCCGTGTCTGACTTGTTCTTGTCCCACCGTAGAGATAGTCTCGCAGCAGCACTCTGGTTTTTCTCCCCATGCTTCTGGTTTTTCCTCTGCTTTGCTTTTCATCAAGTGTCAGTAACAAAAATTGCAATTTCTGAATCTCTAACTGCAATCTCCCAATTTTTTCTGATACCCTTTTCGCCTGTTCTGAGATTTTTCTCTTTCTGGTTTTACCATTCTCATCTGGTGCTAAAACTGCTTTCTCTTTGAAGGACGTTGTATTTTTTACTTCAATGCTCTTCGTTAGTTTGCGGTTAACCTCAAACAACTTCATGATGGTCTCTTCGGACTCTTCTAACTGTTCTTTCACACTCTCGAATTCAAGGATATTGCCTTTTCTGTTCTTCTCCGTGACCTCAACTTTTCTCCTCAAATCATTCACAGTTATTTGAAGGTTTGCTAGCTTTTGAGCATCAGTGTCTAATCTTTCCAAAACTTTCCTCCCACTTCCTTCTAGATGAGAAGATCCTGAAAACTTTTTGGAGACCTCTAACTTGTCAACGCTCACCTCCTTCTCAGCCAGTGTATCAAACGAGGGATGCCTTCGACTGTGTTTCTTCCCCGTCGGTGAGCTGGAGGACTTCTGAGGCTTTCCAATAGTCAGGCCGATGTTGCCATCCTTGTCAGTAGCTTCCCATATGTCCAGCATCTCATTATCAGACTCTGCAGCTTCTCTTCTGATTCCTTGTGAAGAACTCTCGGATATCTGATCAAGCATTATGTCTTTAGTCATCATTTCTTCTTCAGATATTCCGTGCTTGTGTTTTCGAACCCTAAGATCATCTCCACCTGCAGTTTTTAGTTCCTTAGCCCCTGGTCTTGGATTGGGATGCTTGCCTTTTGCAGTACCTTGGCGAAGCAACCTGTTTCTCGATTTCAACTTTTCAATCTGTCTCATTGCAGACTCAAGTTTGGAATTAGTATTTATGTTCTCTACCATAAGATGCCTCTCCCTTTCCATAACTGCATTCTCTATTGTTCTAATCTTCAGCTGTAGTTCCTGCAAGGCCACCAACCCACCAGCCAACATGACACTCTCTTCTTTGCTGAATTGTTGGCAGCTTTCAGCATTCATGATTGATTTGGCATCCTACAAGTAATGAAGTTTAGAGGATATCCAATAGTGGATGTGAGCAAATGAGGACAAAAGAAGATAACGATTGCAATAGCATTTGAAGCAGAGAAATTGTACCAATTCCACATCAGAAACAAAAATTTTCAAGAATGAAAATACTAGAAAAGTGATACCGCTAGTCCACAAAAATTATGATAAGGTAACACTATTATGTCATGTTCTTTAGACCAATTAAAGAATCCAAATAATGATGCAGGTTTATAATGTATTTAAGTGAGATATCACCTTTGCATCCTTGCTGTCGGCTTGGTTGCAATTTGCGTGTGGAAGAGTGTGACTTTCCAATGAAGTTATGCTCTCTCTCAAAGAATTGAAAAGTGGGATATATGCTATCATGTAAGCTTTTAGCTCGTCATATTCAGCTTCTAAAGTATGTACTCTTTCTTTTATCTGGTTAATCTCCACAGTTTTGGAACAATCCCTATCTTGGAGGGCTTCACATGCTGCAACAAGCTCATGCACCTTCCCTTCCAAAGTTGCTTCTGTAGCAGCACATATCTGCAGTTCTTCAAAATATACAGTAGCCTGAGACTCCAACACATGAACCTCATTCGTTCCTTTTAGCAATTCATGATTCAAATTTTCCTCCCCGCTTTTGGTTTCCGCATTCTTCTCATGTAGTTTACACAGTTCACTCTTCAAGTTCTTATTCTCTTCATTGATGCGCTCCAACTCCTTATGCTTCTGCTCATAATATCTAGATAATATGACCAAGCGTTTTTCGTGATCTGCCCGTATAACCTCAACATCACTATAATTGCATTTCAGATCCTCTACTATTTTCCTCAACGCTGCGTTCTCATTCTCCGCACAATAAAGTTTGTCTAGCATTGCTTCCATTATCTCTACTTTCTGCTTTATGTCATCATTCACAAGATTGAGTATATCCACATTTCTGTTAAGATCCTTAACTTCCTGAGACTTGTGGAAGATGATATCCCTGAGAAGTGAAGAATAGATACAGTGAGATATGGATTCACAAAAGGAAGCACAGCTTTCTTCTTCTAAGCTACATTTTTCTCCCTCCAAGTTTGAGACTGATTGCATCAAGAATCTCTGCTCATACAGCATCTTGCAATTCTCTTCTTGCAAGTTTCCATAAGCCAATTGTAAGTCCAATAACTGTTCATGTAGATTCTTTAGCTCATCCTTCATAACTTCCTCTTTGTTGTGTCCCTCTGTAATTTCCAACCGCAAGCTTTCATTGCTCTCTACAAGTTTTTGGCTTTGACTCTGCAAAACTAACAACTGCTCCATCCTGGTCCTCAGCTCCTGATCTAGAGTGTCTTTATCTGCGACAAGACATCGTACCTCTATTTGGAGTTCCCCGAGTAGTGAAACAAAAACAGAATTCTCAATTGCCAGCTGCTGATTTTTGAAAAGCAGCACTTCTGTTTCTTCAATCTTGTCAAGTACATAGTTCAGAAGGTCTTGCTCAGCCTTATCTTCATACCAATGATTTGCACCAGGTTCAAGAGTCATCAGCAATCGGTAAAGTCCCATCCTCAGTGTTTTCATTTGGTCAAACAAGTTTTTCACTATGCCTTTGTGGGTTATTTTCTCAGATTTCAGTTCAGAAATTTGTTTTTCTGAGAGGTTAGATTCTTCAAGCAGTTTCTGATACTCGAGCAAAATGGAAATGTTCTTGTCCTCCAGATCCTGTAGCCACCTTTGTAAGATGAAAATCTCTATCTCAGAATTAACACCTGTGTCCATTTCCTCTTCATATTCTTTCATTCTGTTATGAAGTTCTTCTTCTAGCAAGCAGATCTTTGATGACATGCTAGCGAATTGGGACTCACTCAGCTGCGCAAGATTAGCATACTCTTTTTTCTGGCCATCTAGAGAAACCTCTAGCTCTCTTACTTCCTCAAGTGTTGGACGCTTCTCTTTTTCCAGACTGAAGTAATTATCTGTTAACTCTCTGAAGTTTTTCTCCAAATCTTCATTTCTTTTCTTAGTAGCATCCGATTCAGAAATCAAACTTCCTTTTGCAATAACCAGGTCTGACTTATCATTCTCCATCACTAGGTATGATTCTTCTAATCTCTTTAATTTCAATTGTGAGCCTTCAAGCTTAGCATTTACATCAAGTAGGGAATTCTCCAGAACAAGGTTCCTCTTAGTGAGTTTCTCCAAATGATCGGTTGCAATCTGCAACTCGGAGAACAGCGTGGTGTTCTCAGAAAGAAGAACTGTTTTTTCTGCCAGGACAATTTGATAGGATTCTTCCAAACTTGTTAGCTTTTGTCTGAGCTCCTCAAGCTCGACATTTAGATCTGACAAGGAATTCTCCAGAACTGCATTTTTACTGATAAGTTTCTCCATGATCTCCAACTTCTCTATGAGCGTTTCATTTTTATTTCTCTCTTTTTCACAATCCTCCTTTAACTTTGTGTTCTCCAATTGCAGATTCTTCACAGAAGAACCAAAGTTCTCTGGACGGTAGCCAATTGATTCCACATGATCCACTACAGCCTGGTGTTTCTTTGTAAGGTCATTTATTTCCTCCTGTAGACAGTATATTTCTTGTTGACAAGCACTCCTTTGGTCCACCCATAGCATAAATTCAGCTTCAAATTTTACTATTGTCTCCCGCGAGCTTGATATCTCATCTTGCAAATTTTGTATTGTCAGAGCTGAAGATAAGTTGACTTCACTAAGCCCTTTGTTATCGGCCTTGAGCTGCTCCACCTCATTTTGTAGAATCTGATTACGAGTTTCCAGGCTTTCAAAATTTTGAGACCTATTCTGAAGCTCTGCAACCATAGATATCAATTCTTCCTGAGACTGGGAATGCAAATGTTGCAGAGTTTGAAAAGCAGTCTCAGCCTCCACAAAATGCAAACGCTCTTCTTGTATGCAAGCCCTGAGTATTCCCATTTCCTTCTGCTTCTCAGTAAGTTCCTCACTTTGAGCTGCCACTTTTTGAGATATAAATTCCAACTCTAACTGCATAGTCTGACTTGACCTCTCCATCAAAAGACATCTTTCTTCAGAACCCTTGAACTTTGCAACGCCATCATCTATCTCAGACTTGAGCCTTTGGGCCTCCTCCTCAGCACAAGTAAGTTTATCTTCCAGAACTGAAATTCTTTCCAGGCACTGCTGGTATTGAGCAACAGCAGCTTCTTTCTCATTTGTAAGCTCAGCTAGCGCTTGCTTTAGCTTTTCAAATTCCCTTTCAGCCACTTCAGCGTGATCATAAGATCTCTTAGCCTCTTCCTCTGCAAGCCGCAACTTTCCCTCCAGATCTGATATCTTATCCAAACATTGCTCGCGCTGTAGAACAGCAGCATCTTTTTCAGCTTCTAATCTGTTTAGGTCTTTCTTTAGTGTTTGTGCTTCAATTTCAGCCTTAATTGTTCGCTCATTAAGTTCCCCTGCATCCTTGTGGACAAGGGAGATGCTATTCTGAAGATTCGATATTTTTTCCAAACGCTGCTGGTATTGGATAAAACTAGCTTCCCTTTCAGCCTCGATTTTGGCAAGGGCTTCCTTCAAAGTTTGCACTTCTAATTCTGCTTTGCTAGCCCGATCGTTGAGGCCCATGGAGAAATCTTTTGCGTGAGACACTTGTGACTCCAGTTTAGACAATCTATCCAAACATTGTTGATACTGAATTAGACCAGCTTCCTTTTCAGCTTCTAATTTAGCAAGAGCATTCTTCAAATTTACAATTTCTAGCTCCGCTTTTCCCACTCGTTCAGAATTAGACGGAAATCGAGCCTTGAGATCATGGCTGCCCTCGTCTGCATCGCAAAAGTTGAGGCCTTTTCTTGCTCTTCCTTCAGCAAAGTTTGCATGGTACACACCTTGTCCTGACCCATAACTATCATTGAACAGGCTTACCATTCTTCCAGTACCAGTATCTGATTCTTCGGTAGAAGCACCAGCCATCTTGACAGTATGGATAATTGATTGTGGCAACCCCAAAGCACCGTATTGTAACTCATCAGGTTCATCAAAAGCACGTTTTGATGATATGTCAGGTGTATGGGGATCGCCATCTGCCATGGAACCTGTAATTGAATCATCGTTAAGAACAAGTGGAATTTGGTTGGGAAATGATTCTGCCATTGTTCGATGCGCCTGTCGTAGTACCCCAGTTGCATGATCGTATCTTTCAGCCAAGGCACGGTAAGCTCGGTAGAACTCTTCAACCAATTTCATCAGTTCTGGACGCTTTTTATAATACATCTCTGCTCTCCTTGCAAACGAATCTGCATCTTCTTCAATGAGTTTTATCATTTGTTTCACTTTGACATCCATATCTGCTCCACCAAAATAGAATAAAGGACAAAGTTTAAGTATTAATATAGGGAAAAAGGGAGAGAGGACGAGAATAAGTTCTACTTTAAAGAAAATAACATTGAGCATGACTTCTATGAAACTGTTATCACAGCATACTGGAGGTTAATACCAAACTACTATGTGACAATCTGGAAAATTAGCTCACGCTCTAGAATTAGCGATTAGAACTTTTTAACATAAGTGAGGTTCTACATTATCCTTGATGTTCACAATCTTCTCGATCACAAGAGTGTCTTCCATGGCTACTCAAGTCAGGATTTGACTGCTACATGTCTCACAAGAACGCTCCCACAGGGTCTTCAAATAAGCGGAATTATGTTTTAATTATCTTAACATAACTGGGATGAAATAAGCAGAAATAAAAGACCAATATCTAAAACAAGCACAGAACGATACCGGTGAGATTTTGCTGAAGCCATTTGGAGTTTTTGGGGCTGATGTGACTGTCCCACCACCAGGAGTACATGCGCTTGGAATCTGCCTCAGAGATGGTCCCCATGGTTCAATCCAATAGCACTGTCATTGAAGTCCTTTTGAATAGTTACAGGTCAAACCAGAGTATGCGATGAAGACCTAGACAAGCGTTCAAGATGGCAAAAAATAAAGCTCCAAACCCTCTTTTGTGTCAGGGAACAATTAGTTCCTTAAACAAAACACGCCATAAATTATCTTCGGGATGAAACAGCAGAAGTTATAATTGAAAGAGAGCTGACCTTAAGCTACCTATCCCCGGAAATTTAGTCCAAGGCTTATGTATAAGAGAGTAACTGCCATCTCCAACACTGGTACAGCAAACCTGATCGGTGAAGCACCACTAAACCTGAAAAGAAAAAGGATGCAAAGTTAGAAACCTAGTTTTATAATAAAACATCAAAGAACAGGCAGTAAAACAAGTGACTGCATGATCAGACTTATCAAATCATACAATTACGTGAAGTTGAAGTGCATTACTTCAAGGAATGAGTCCTTCAAAATCTCGCAAGGAAAGTAAAAACAAACGAAGGAGAAAGTGAGAAATTAGAAAGAAAAAAAAAAAAGAATAGAACACCAAAACCGACGCACGACAGGAGCAGAAACAGGCGGCTTTGTAGATGGTAATTAACAAGAATTTGACCAAAAATAAGAATCTTACCAGAAGAGATCGAACACGCAGCTCCAAGTCCTTTTCCGATCAGCAGTCGCCGGAAAGAAAAAAGGAACAAGTGTTGCAGCTTTCAGTTGTGTTCTCGAGTTTCAACCCATGTTTTTTCAGACATTCGCGAATGCGCGTGTTCGTTCTCTGTCTAATTGTTTGTTGGGTAATGTTTGCTGACGGGGAAAGCAAACCCAAAGAAGGCTGTGAAAAGGGCAAAAGTATAGGAGAAATTGTTAAAAATACTAGGAAAGAACAATAATGTGATGTGACAGTTATTGTTTTCTCAGGCATTTGATTGGAGGACTCTTAATTACGGCAGCTTTAACTCAGTCATGTTGGCACTAAGAACCGAGTTAATCCGCATTAATCTCAGGTTCTAGCCGTTAAGTCCTAGTTAACAGAAAAAGAAGAAACGCCGTTTGCTCCTAGTGTACCGCTCTTTTCGGGTAGGGTAGGTCGTTGTAAGCCTGGATTGTGTAATGATTAGGAAAGTGGAAAATGGAGAGAGCATCGAGTAGGGGTATTTTAGTAAAAGACAAAGATTCTCTTTAATGGCGTGGCAATTGATATTTAGTCGTAGCAATGTGTTGTTACGACTTTCAAAGCTTTTCTTTTAAAACGAGGAATAAGCGAACTAAGAAGATGGCACTAATCATGACATCTCTTGGGCGTGTATGATGATAAAGGCTGAAACCGGATTGAAGGTGTTATAATTGATCTTAATGGATCATTGATAACCTTCTCAGATAAGAACGTGAAGAAAAGTTTGATATATTATTAGAAAATAACATTTTATTTTTAAATTTAATTTAATATATAATTATTATTAATGATAAAATATAAATATATTAACATTAATAATTAAATATATTTTTATTTTTATTTAAAAAATTAAAATTGAAAAAAATAAAAACTGAAAATTGCAACATAAAAATAAAAGTGGAATCAAATATACACTTCATTAACTATTACAAATTACTCAATATTTATTTGTGTTTAAATCACATTAGAATAAGGAATAAATATTATTAAAACATTATACTTAGTCAAAACTCATATCATTATAATGTTAAAACAAATATCATGATCATGTTGGCTAAGTATTTTAGTGGTCAAATTCAACCCAGTAAATTATTTAAAATATGGTCGAGCCACAAAGGACAGACTTGAGCCTGACCCGATCTATCATAATTCTAGTAATTGATCAAAATGGAATTAACTTAAGACTTTAACTCTAGCCAAATTAAACTCCAATTGTCCCTCAAAAGATGGTCGAGTTGGTAGAGTGAGGGTATAGGCTCAAAAAATTTTGTGTTCGAATCCTCCTACTTATATATTTTGATTGAGCTTATCGTACAGGGCTTGTATAGTGCGAAGTACTTAATTGACATGATTTACAGATTATTGCACCAATTTAGAATTTTATTCGGTACCTATTTAAAGAATAATGATGACGGATTCTTCTGTTAAAAAAAAATCCAATTACATATAAAAAGAATTGCTGAGAGCTGCATGTAAAACGAAAATCTTTTTTGTAGGGGCCATTCTCACAACGCCATGAACTATACCTAATAAATTAATAATTTCTATGGAACGTTGAAGGGTCAAGCGTTCTTTCGTCCATTGCAGGTATATCGGGAGAATAAAAAACAAATTGACATTTGCATTTAGATTAATATTTGTTTGCTAGAAAATAAGCATGATTTGATCGAACACTTTAAGTTCTTTTAAGAACGTGGTCAATCAATAGGAGTCCAAAATCTTGTAAGAGGGTAGAAATATAACACAATATTGCTGTCAGCAGTAGACTGTATCGTTCAGTCTTTAACTTGAGTGTGGATGGTGACAGCCCCTTAGGTGTGGTTGATTAGGTGGCTCCGTTTACTAGACCATTTCTGTTTTAGGTCCATCCATTCAGTGAGATATTAGCAGGTTGTCACATCACATTTGTCTTTTCATCGGTTTTCGTCTTAACAAAGCACAAGCCACCAATCCCTCTACTCTTCCAAGTTCCCAAACAGATACACTCATGGAAACAAGGAGTTGCCAAATCAGAATCGGATTGAACAAGAACAAATATCTATGAACAGTATATTCAATAGCTCAGGACATTGATAAGCAAGCATCCCACAATGGCCATGATTTTGTTAGAGATAGCTTAAGCAACTCTGAATTCTAACCCATCCCAACTTCCACGATCGCCCCCATCCCATGCGCTGCTCTCACTTCAGTACATCCACCAAGAAGTACGTGCTTCACCTTTGCCTCTTGCAACAGTTTTTCATCATCATTTCTTCGTTCTTATGCTACTAACTTGTTGATGGAGTAACTCTAAATAAGACTATGATTGACAATACTAAAACATAATATCCATTAATACTTTTACCCATAAAACATTAAAATGATGTTTTTTATTTTAATATTTATCTTCTCCTTGATATACTTATATTTATTTTCTTCCTTCTTAGTAAGAACTTTTCTTTAAATTTTATTGCCTACTGACTCTTCATAGTAATGTCTTAAACAACATGAATATTTTGTTTGCAAATAATAGTAATTAAAGAATGAATTAATCAAAGTGAATATAAATTAACTATAATACAATTAAATATTTATCTTCTTCTTAATGTTTATTATAATATATTTGATACTAGTTTGTTTTTTATCATTGGTTTCAATTTTTAACATATTGATACACTTTTATCAAATGTTTATTCAACACAACTTATTGTCCTTTTTTATTTAGCACGTTCAATGTAAGATGTTCAATTATTTAAAGAAGACAAGTTTAATTAAAATATAATTCATTTTCATGAAAAAAGAGTTATAATTAAAGATAAATTAAGCTATCTAATAAATGTTGTATCTAATTCTACTAAAAATAGTTGTCCAAACTATAGTTTTTAAATGATTACCTATAAAAAGGAGATATCTTAAGTTAAGTTCTCACAATCATTATCATTAAGCTCAATTAGACATTTTTCTTCATATTTAGCGTCGATCAATTTTACTAATTTGAGGTTGAGTGCCTTTATTAAGAACACCTTTAGTCTCTAAGTATTTATCTTTGTAAATCTACAAACCTAAGATTAGTCTAACATGCCTACTCCAAATTCAATTTAACTCATTTGGTATGGTTTATGGGAAACATTTATTGAAATCTTCTAATTTTCCTACTCGAAAAAATCTTAAAACAATTGAGTCATCAGAACCCTAGGAAAGAATAATGAATACAATAGAAGCAATATGCTCATCAACGTTACTGGAATAACTAACACCACTAAAATCCCTCGACTAATGAACAACCCAAATGTAAAATAGTTGAAATATTGATATTGCAAGAACAAATCATATAACTACCATAAGAAAGACAACAAACTCACGAGCGACCACATACTCATACCCTACAATCACCATCAAAAAGGGTCATATCATCACCCCTATAATTAGTATATCCAAAATAAGTCACTTGTGAATAAGATTGATAGTTGATAGCTATCAATACCTAATATCCTATCAGAGCTCTTACTAATTAGGTTTAAGATGCCAAGTTTAGACACTTATGATGTTATATAGGACTCTCTCAATTGAATGTACCGATATAGAGAACTTATGAAACTATATGATATATCCTCCATCCTGACATTTATGACACGATTATAGTTTTAAAAATTGCTTCTAGTCTCAGTTGCTATTTTTTAGCAGTGAGCCATCAGATTCACGTCATAATTCATTAGTAATATATGCAAACACAAAGATTCTACCTACATAATATAAGTAACTTAAGGGGTGGAAGAAAGCTTAAGAGATTACTTTTAATGCTCCAATTTTAACGCAACTTAAATCCTTATTATTGATGCAGGGTTAGTAACATTAGCCTGCACAAATGGAGTTATACCCTGTTAACCCTTATAAAACTTGATGTACAAAAAGTATCTCGAAACCTTAGGAGGTGTAGATCAGAGTACATAAATACACATATTTAGATGATATGGAAATAAATGTGTTGAGTCTTACCAATAAGCATAATGAAAATAGGAAAAGAGGTGTGTTTTGGTCAACAGAATCAAAAAAGAAAAAGTTATAGACATAATGATTAGAAGGGAAAAGGAAATAAGGAATCAAGGAATATCTCAATAGGTTTAATACAACCCTCAATAGGATGGTTAACTACATCCTTAATATTGAGTGGTTAATAAACCTAAAGGAATGGTTACCAATCCTACTAAAAGAGATGAGAACCTATATTGTCACTTTTATCAAGATATTGGACGTGACACTGAGGACTAAAAAAAGTTAGAAGGGATCAATATAAGAACAAAGAAAATTAAGCCATTTCTTTGAGGAAAAGGAAGAATGAAAAGAAAGAATTTTATATGCACAATATAAAGTTATGCACTACTCAATAGGTGATCCACGTGATTATTTGAGTCAATTATAAGGAGTCAAAATTCTGATTAAAGAAAGCTTCATGAGGGACATTTGCATTAAATGACTCGATCATAATAGATTTGACAAAAGGGAAAATATCTCTGAAATCACCTTCTAGGAAACAAACATTAGGTCTTTGATCCACCTCCATAAATATGTCATGGTTATGACTATCTTGATAGATAACTCTTTGGTTAAAATAATATTAGTATATATCAGAAACACCATTGACATCTTGTTTTATGATAACTTCAAAGAGATAAACATCTCAATGAATAGGCTGAAACTTGTCACCACATCTCTATTTAGTTTTAAGGGTGAACTAATATACACAAGATAAAAGATGTCTTTGTTCATAGCATTATGGATATGGTTAAGGTAGATAACAAATATGAAAAAAATTTACATAGTAAGGAGACCCTCTACATCTAACATTATAATCGATAGATAGTTCATAAGCATGACATAAGCAATCCTATTATCCTACCAAATTATAATCAAATTCACAATCCCAAGTGGAGCAGGAGAGGTACATGAATACCAAAGGATGGTAAGACAATGTTACTTAACAACCATAAAAGGAAATAAAAGTTGTTTAAACAATGAATGATAAAGAATTGAACATTGGAGAACTAACAAAAGAAATTAGGAGTGAGATAGGAGAAGAAATTAAATAAGTTATAATAAAAAGACCTTAAGCTTCCAGTGATGGAAGAAACTACCAAAAAAACATGAAAGAGTTCTTGCTACAATACTTGGATATTTTTTCATGGAGTCGCTTCAATGTATCTAGCGTGAGCAGGGAGAATTTCTCATAAGTTAAATGTAGACCTCCTCTTTAGGTTAATAAAACAAAAAGGGAAAAATTCCATAATAGAAATATACCAAGTCATAGAAACAGAGGTGATCAAAATCTCATACACATACTTTATCAAAGACCTCTCTGAATGGCTCACTAATATGGTCATGATCAAGAAAGCAAACATGAAGAGGAAGATGTATGTAGACTTTACATATGTGAACATAGCACGCTTAAAAGATATTTATCCTTTGTTAAAGATAGATCAATTAGTGAAGACACTTTAAGCCATAAAAATTTAAGCTTTATTAGATCAATTAATGGAGCCACTTTAAGCCGTAAAAATTTAAGCTTTATTAATGCCTACTTAAGGTATAACCCTATTAAGATGAACAAGGTAGGAGAGTAAAAAAAATATCCTTTATCACGTATAAGGGCATCTATATTATAAATTCATGCCTTTTAGCTTAAAAAATATAAGGGCAAAATGTCAAAGGTTATTGAGCTAGGTATTTTGCAAATCCTAAAGAGAAACATGACAGCATATATGGAGATATATTATTATAAAAATGAAGGTTGAAGTAAGCCATGTTGTAGACATGGAAGAATACTTTATCTTGCAAAAATATAATATGAAATAAAAGCCTAAAGTTGCATAGTGCAGGTCAAGCAATTTCTTTGGATTTATAATCACCTATAAAGGGATAGAGGTTAATCCATAAAAAATAAGGCCATCTTATACATGAAAGCTCTTAAATATCTAAAAGAAGTACAAAGGTTAACAAGCAAAGTAGCAAGCTTATCAAGGTTTCTTTTAATATTTATCAAGCAATACTTGCAATTCTTCAAAATGTTGTAAAAGCATAAGGAGTTTGAGTGAACAAAAGAATGTTAAGATGCCTTTTCAAACAATTGAAGGGAAAGAGTCCTTCATTATTATCAACCTGAATAAATAAACACTATATCTCTACATTATTATTTTAGATGTGATCCTCAACTTTGTCTTGATAAAGAAAGAACACAACACCCAAAAACTAAATATTATATAAACAAGATATTATGAGGGCCAAAGGTAAATTACTTAAGGAAGGAAAAAGATGATTATATAATACTTATTAAAATAAGAAATTTAAGGTCCTACTTTTAAGCTCACAATGTCAACCTGTGTATTGATCTTCCATTAAGGTAAGTTCTTCATAAACTAAATGTATCAGGAAAAATTATGCAATGTTCGATTGAGTTATAACCTCAAGAAGTTCCTTAAAATCACAACTCATATCAAATTTCATATTTGAAATGTCAACACCCCTGGAAGTATATAATAAGGTTTATAATAGTCTTGTACCTAATGTTGAATACCCTTCACAAAAAATGTGCATAGATGGTGTAACCATAGAAAAAAGGTAGTAAGACAAAGATATATTTGGAAGGGTTAACAAGAATAAATATACAATTTATAGTACAACACCAATTTAAAATATCCAACAACAATTATTTGGGTTAAAGTTGATTAATAAACTTTAAATCAGACTCATAACTATCATATCAAACTTATAATTGATATTAAACAAGCTTCACGACACCTAAGAGGTAAAATAAGACAAGCTAGGAAAGTATAAGGATAAGTTTAGGTAGATAAAAGAAAACATGTATACAAGCATCAAATCAACAACAATAGAACAAAACCACAAGGTTGATTTTCTATTAAAAATTGAAAAATAAGAGTCTATAATGGAGTCATCTATTGAGAAATCTTTTATAAAGAGTAGTTAAAGCCAATAATAGTGCATGCCAATTAGGTAGCTATCGTAGCACAAGATAAAGAAAATTGGACATATCTAATCCAAAAATATTTTTCAGGGAAAGCTATTAGCTAATAAAATTAAGGCAAAATAGCTCATAGGCCAGGTCATTCACTTTATTATATAAATTATGTATCCCTAAAGATCAAATAAAATATATCCTCACTAAAATTCACAAAGGGGTATATAGAGCCCATCAGGAAGGATTGTCCTTAACATAGGATTTTTTAAGGTAGGAATACATCTAGCCTATAATTTGAAGGGAAACTTAAGAGTTTGTGAGGAAATGAGATACATGACACAGGTACTCAAATATACATCAATCATGCAATCAACTATACTGCTGTATCAAATGTTATCCCTTTCTCCTTATTTTGGTTGATTATTTAATGAAGTGGGTTAAGACAAAACCCTTAACTAGTATGAAAGAGAATAAAATTGAAGATTTCTTAAAGAAAAACTTTATATACATATGTAAAGTCTCAATAGTAATAATTATGGATAATGGGACCTAGTTTGATAATAGGGAAAAAGTATTTTTAGGAAGAGTTAGAAATTGAGTAATGTTTCACATTTGTTGCATACTTACAGACTAATGGATTATTTGGAGTCTTAAATACAATATTACTATAAGGTCTAAAAGCCAAATTCGAGAATGTTAAAGGCCTTTGGATTGAAGAGAACAATAAAAATACTATGGGCATACTAAACAACATTAAGAATGCCTATTATAGAAACCTTCATCCTTGTCTTTAAAATTGAAGCCTTGATTCCTACGGAGCTAAGATTACCAAGTCTAAGGATACATGCATATAGCACTCAAAGGAATGATGCTCTTTTAATCTCGACCTAATTAAAAGGAGAATGGATGTTGCAAGTATAAAAATGAAACGTACCAATAAAGAGTCAGGCAACTAAATGCATACAAGACATCAAAATCTCTGTAAATAGGGACTTAGTCTTACAAAAAATCAGAATTCTCATAAAGAACAATTCTAAAAGCAAGTTATCTTTAAATTGCTTAAGGTTATACCAAATAAAAGATGTGCAGGTCTGACCTAAAAGTTATAAGCTCTAGAGGCTTCATGGCTTAGAAGTGCCTCCTACCTAAAATGAAACACATCTAAGGAAGTATTACCAAGTTTTAAGAGAAGTTATAATACAATATATAATTGTCAATGTAATACTTGTCATTTTCATTCAAATGAAATCCATTCGTTAATTAAAAAAACCTTTAGGTTTTAAAGGCCTAAGGTCTAAAAGAAGTCCTTTCAACTCCTTAAATCAAAAGAAAACAATCATCAAGTTTATAAGAAGTCTCTTTAGCTCTTTGACATAAAACAAAAATCTATAAGTCCAGAGGTCTTAAGTCTAAGATAAGTCTCCTTACCTCTTTAACTCAATAAAAACTTATAAATGTGAAGTCCTTAAACCCCTCAGAAGTATTTTCAACTCTTTGGCTCAAGAAAAATATACAAGTCTAAAAGTCTAAGTCAAAAAAAAATAATCTCCTTATTGTAAATAAAGATCTATAGACCTAAAGGCCTCAAGTTTAGGAGAAGTCCATTTAGCTCCCTATCATAAAATAAAAACTTGTAAGCCTAAATGCCTCAAGTTTAGGTCTCTTCAGCTCTTCGGCTTAAGAAAAAACTAGGGATGAAAATAAATCATCCTAAAATTTTTTAAAACCCAATCCTAGTCTAAGGCCCAATCAAGCCTAAGTTGTTTGACCCAAGCTCGATTAAGATTTAAATTGTCTAAAGCTTAATTAAACTTGGTCAAGTTCGATCGGGCTAAGTTAGGCACAAAATTTTGATCCTTTGGGAATCTATTAAATGGTCCAAATCTAAATTACGCTGAGTTAGGCCTAAAAGCCTATCTCTTTTAAAGATTTATGTTTAAGTGAGAGGCCCAAATGGTTTATTTATACAATCATCTTTCGCCTTCTTATCTTCTTACTTTTGATATGGGAATTACAAATCAAATGCTTTATTTTTTCAACACTTAAAAGACATTAAGGAGGAATGTGATTATACCAAGAAGGCATTTAGTTCCCAATTACCATATTGAAAGTGAGATGACAAGGAAAAAGAAGGTGATCACATAAATAAAGCATATAGACCTTGAGCTCAATATAGATCTTCAAAAGAGTTATGCTTTTGGGCCTAACTCGACCTAATCGAGTTTTAGACTCCTCATCCTAAATGTCCATCTTTATATTAAGTAATTGATGTCATTTTATTTAAATAAAATGACACTGTTTCATAGATAGCTGGGATTCGAGCTTTAGGCAGTGGGCTAGTTTGGTTATAGAGTCTGAGCCGAAATCTTATCTAAAGCCTAATTTTTCTAAAAAAAGGTTCAAGCTTAGTTTGACACTCAATCAACTCAAGTCTAGTCGAATTGATTTAAGCTAGGCTTAGACTTTCCTGTCATCCTTAGAAAAATTGTTGGCTTAAAGGCCTCAAGCCCAAGAAAAGGTTCATCTCTCTAGCATAAAATAAGAGAAGCTCCTTTAGCTACTTGACATAAAGGATGATACTCATATCCTAGAGCCTCAAGGCTAGAAGAGATTATTATGGATATAGAAACCTTGTATAAAATAACTACAAGTTAGAAAATCTATGGTTATTAAAATTCAAAGTCTTCAAAAAGTAAATGAGCTAGACTCCTTAAACCTGTCAAGTTCTATTAAATTTCTTTGAAATTTATTAGGGAAAATGAGTTAGACTCCTTAAACAAAGACCAAGTCGTTCAATCTTTTGTATTTCAATCTATTCCTTTTCTTATAACAGATGAATTCAAATGTGCTCCAATTCATTTCACAGCTCATTATACTTTTGCATTAACTCATAATTTGAATTGAAAATTTTTACAATTCTAGAACATCAATCCTGAATTGGTCCCACCAAGCAACCATAAGACTAAAAAAGTAATATTACAAATAAAATAAAATAATTATTGGTTTCCAAAAAGTATCAAAGGTGAAAAAATATATACATGGAATAAGCTTGCCTCTTTGATAAATAGTAATGGCATCCCAAAATCACCAGAAACATCCTTATAAACTTCCATTTGTGAGCTTGGGAGATTTTGCATCATCTCATGAGTAACAATTGGCAATCTCATATTAACTTCAGCTTTCTTTGTAAAATCTGATCTAAAATAGACACTAGGTTCAAAAATACCCCAGCTATAAATAATAGAGAGTAAAGTTGTTTTTCATCGTTCATTGATGACTGTAGAAAAAGGTGTGTACAAAGAAGACCTATTTTTCAAATTGGCCTTGATTGCTTCTTTTGCCCTCTTCATGGCATCATAAAAATAACTCATTGTTGTCCTCTCATTACTATCAGCTAGATAAAGTACTCTTACTAAAGGATCACAAACTCGGATTAAAAACTAACATTGAGACCAAAATTCATGATCTTCAAGTATAATTCTAGAAACCTCAACTCTAATATTAAACCTAACATACTATGATGCGACCCACTTATCACTTGTAAAGATTTGCCTTAAATCCTTTCATTAGAAAAAAATGATAAAGTGATAAGAAATTATTCACAAACCTTATTATAGCAAGATGACACAAGTTCCTACTATTGGTGAAATCTTTCCTCATCAAATTTAGTACCCATGCATGATAATGGATAAACTTGGTCACTTTCTTTTTTTTTTGCATAGTCTCATCAATGATAGGAAAATATCTAACATCACCTATATTTTTCAACATCAAGTAAATGCAATGTACAATACAATGAGTTCAATAAAAATAATTATACTTACTTTGCAATCTTTTTCCAGTAGCTTTGTAAGTAGAATCATCGTTAGTAATGAACTAAGCAAAATTTTCTGACTTCATCAAATATCTTAAACAAAGTATCAACATTTGTAACAAGATTAGATGCATTAATAGACTTCAAAAACATAGTCCCTTAGCAAAATAAAATATGAAATTAATAATGGGTTCATTTATTCTATTTATCCAAACATCACTCATGATTGAACCTTTATAAGTTGTCCAAATAATTATTCTTTCATCCAAATAATCCTTTATTTCATAAATAAAGTTGCTCAGAAGTTTACCTCTATAGTCATCAATTAACGGAGCCTTATATCCTAAATCGTAAGAGGTAATAACATCTACCACACGTTAGTAATGATAAGACTGGGTGGCATTGAATGATACACCTGAATCATACCACCATCTAGTCATTATCATGTCCACATTCTGAGCCACTTCTTTAGATTGTAAGATACAATGAATTGAAGGTTAAGCTCCAGGAGTTGTTTGTGGTAAAAAATTTAGAAACATTTCTTCTTCTTTTCCTTACATCAGATGCAACATCTCTTCTTATTAAGTATTAATATCACCACCTTCAACATATTACCATCATCCTTACCATTGGAAAAAAACTTCCACAACAAATTTCATAGTGTCTTCTATCTTTTTCATGTTGATACTCTTCAAGTAAAGTCTTCATTTTTCATTTCACATCATGACTCAGTTTTTTATAAGGCTCTACTTCACCTTTGATCCCAACTAAATGCTTCTTTAATTTGGTGAGTCCCTTACCTTTCAATTGTTTGTTACAATACACACAAATGGTATAATACTCTTTTGTATTGGAAGTTTTGTGTTCCAACGTGTTGCACCCTCTTTCAAAGTTTCAAGTGGAAATGCTACTATTTAATGATCCTCAAGCTTATCGAGAGCAATGTTATAACATTGCTTTATGAATTCACAATACTTAAATGTTATTATACTATACACAATTAACACAACCAATTCCAACTTCCAAGCCCAAATTGCCTAATGCATATTTTATAAATTATTCACAATATATAGATGAAACAACTAAAACACAATGCAATTGTAATCCAGAGCAGAAACAAGCAACCTAAAACAAAAAAATATCAAACAAATTGCAGCCAAGTTAATGAGATTCATAGGTCAGGTCAAGTCGAGTTAGGTCAGGTTGACGATAGTGATCAGTTCTCAGTCCCAATAAGGTGGAGGTAGCAAGATAGTCCCGCATTAGAGGAAGTGTGAAGACAGTGAACACAATTCTAGCAAGGCGGGTGTGCGCAGGTGACTGAGAGTGGGATGGTGGTTGCGTAAAGTTAGTGAGTGGGTTTTGTTATTAAAGTGAAGGAGAATGAACGTAGGTTTGATGTCTTTAGCTTTTTTCTCAATTTGGTCCATAAAATTTTAAAATTGCTATTTAGTCCCAAAAAAAATTCGATGTTTTAAGTAGCCAGTATCACTCTACTAGCTAGTACCACACGGTATCGACTGGTATTTGTAACTGGTACGATATCAATGTTTTTGGTTCTGTTCTCTAGGTGGTACAAATGGTACCCACAACATTGTTCAGGAGTTGAGTAGAAGGGTTTATATTCTGAATTTGAATCCCTTACAACTTGTAGCTAAGAACGTTTAGGGGGCAGAAACTGAGTAGCTCAACTGAGATGAGTGGGGATCAGGTTAAGGAGTGGCATTGTCGGGTGAAGGAGTATGTGAGAAGGAGCTTAAAAGGGGAAGATTGGGGATGAGAGAAGTTCTAGGGAAAAGCAAGAAGGTTTCAAACCTTACTGATATCTTGTCAAAAATAGAAATAGAAAGATAAAGGAAAGAAGAAACTTAATAGATTTGAGAAAGGGAAAAAGAGAAGCTGAGGGAGTGAGATGCAAAATATATGTAGTTACGGTCCCATGCCTCACCCGTGGCCTAGTCAACTAGGGTCAAAATAGGGTCAGGCCAAGTTAGCGGCCAAAATTGACATCCCTAAATATATGGAGCCAAAAAAAGGAAAATGAGCAAGAAGATGATTAGAAGGAGTTGAAAGAGAAGAAGCTAGGGTGTTAAATGGGGATTACCATGCAAAAATTATTTTTTTCGAAAAGTAAAGGTTATTATTAATAAGATATTATATACAAACTATAGCACCCCAAAAGTGCTAGTACAATGCAAAACATTAGTTATAAAAGAAACGTTCTTGATCTCCAATATCATTCTATAAGATCTAGTATAGTGCCTATCTCCGCTTCATAATTGTTGTAAGGTTATCAGCTATACCTCTAGCTAACAAGATTAGACGAATTTGTAGGGTAACCTCCTAAAACAGTAGCTCTTCACTTTTGCTTTGTTGTGCAATTACGTTCTTTTCCAGATATGGTAAGTCATAAAGGGCCAACCAATCTTGAATACTTTGTAATTCGCATTAGTTTCCATTTTAATTTTCACCAACCAGTTAATTGTTTCCTCCGGTGTATCTATTGGTGGATTGCAACCAACTCCATATCTTTTTTGTATACTTGCAATTAATCAAAATATGTTCTAGATTTTCCAGTTACTACGCAAAAATTATCTTAATTAAAATTTTAATAAAAGATTTTATTTTTATATTAAATTAATTAATATTATTAAAAATAAATTAATATAATTATTTTATAAAATAAATTAATATAACATATTAAATGTTAATATATTTTTAATGTAAATAATAATATTTAGATATAATAAATTAATAAATCAATATTTTCAATACATAGTTGCTTGTAATTTACTAATACTCAATTGGACATATGAAATATGAATGTATCTAGAAATTATCTTATCGGTAGAAATTGGTGTAGTTTTTAGTCTAATAGTATCAATCTACATCCTACATGTGCATATCTCATACGAGTTACGTGTACAAGTTTTGTTTGCTAACATTAGTTAGAGTCGGAAACTGTTTCCATCTTAAATCTGTTTTCTCAGGCCCAATAGGAATCCTCTGAAATGATCACCGGCACCGCTATACTAAAACGAAATTCATACGGAAAAGATACGATATTTATATACATATATATAAAAAGCTCTAATAAATGTAAATAAATAAAAATATTCCAGATCTGGATAATGTATTAATCAGCACCACATCAGATCTAACATCCACAGAACTCCCAAACGACCCCTGCCAAATGACCATACGCGCCCTACCCATTCTCTCCTTTATCTACTGTCTTGCTCATTCAAATCATTTTACTCACTCTCAAACATGGCCTTAATGGCGGCAATTCTCCGTCGCAAGCTCCACCGCCGACTGGTCCTTAACTTCGCCAGACTCTTCTCGACGGAGTCATCCTCTCATAGCGACAAGAGGACGTTGCAGCCAATAGAGAAGATTTTGATCGCTAACAGAGGCGAAATTGCTTGTAGGATCATGAGGACTGCCAAGCGACTAGGAATTCGTACGGTCGCCGTTTACAGCGACGCCGACAAGGACTCGCTTCACGTGAAATCCGCTGACGAGGCTGTTCTTATTGGTCCTCCTCCTGCGAGGTTGAGTTATTTGAATGCTTCGTCGATTGTTGAGGCTGCGATGCGTACTGGTGCACAGGTTAACCTTCAGAAACTTTGTTTAGCTACTAATTTGGTGCACTACTTGTAATGACTATTGCTGTTACCAATATCAGATGAAAATTGTGGACTGTTAATAATTTTGGATGCTATAGAATTTAGATGATAGTGATAGATATTTGATTGCCTAGTATTTAATGAACATCAAAGGACGTGGTTTTCAGAGTGGATATTTGCTTTGATTTATTAGGCCATCCACCCTGGTTATGGATTTTTATCAGAGAGTGCTGCTTTTGCTGAGCTTTGTGAAGATAAGGGTCTCACTTTTGTTGGCCCTCCTTCTTCGGCCATCCGGGATATGGGTGATAAAAGGTACATACTCATTTCTTTAATAGTTCAATTGTTTTTTTATTTGGTCATGTTAAGCTTTCATGGGGATTTCAATGAGGACATTTGATCACGTATTATACAGAATTATATTACCGTTAATTCTGTTTTCCACTGTTTTTATTTATCACCAATTGGAGTTGCTGTTTGATTGTTTGTAGATATTTAGTTTTTAATGAATATCTTGTGTATCTGTTAGTGCATCAAAAAGGATAATGGGCGCTGCAGGGGTACCATTAGTTCCTGGATATCATGGTACAGAACAAGATATAGAGGTTATGAAGGCAGAAGCAGAGAAGATTGGATATCCTATCTTGATAAAGCCAACCCATGGAGGAGGTGGAAAGGTATGCAGAACTGTTGGAAATAACAGGGGCATTTTTGTGTTTCTCAACAGTCTAAAGATGCAAGGATAACTGACTATTGATTATTACAAGAAACCAAATTATATCTTGTAGTAAATTAATTTGATAGTATGACCCATGCATCTATACTTGACCAATGTGCATCCTCGCCCCTTATCTGAGAGAACAAAGCTAAAAAAGTTGAATTTAATGAAACTTTCTTTAAGATCTGATCTTCACCTGTGAATATTTTGAAGTTGAATGTTACTCTCTTCTAGATGACTCAAACTGTTCAGACTTTTAGGGGATGAGGATAGTAAAAAGTCCAGATGAATTTGTTGATTCTTTCTTGGGGGCACAACGAGAAGCTGCTGCTTCTTTTGGCATAAATACAATCTTGCTGGAGAAATATATCACACAGCCAAGACACATAGAAGTCCAGGTATGTCCATCTTGACTTATATATCAATTAAGATCAATTCACTGATGAGAATAATTACTCTGATGTCACTGACTAATAGTTTATACTTGAAAAAAATTAATTCTCCATCATCTTTTGTTATTGATAGCTTCAGTTTTTTACGTGCTTGTAGATATTTGGGGACAAATATGGCACTGTGCTGCATTTGTATGAAAGAGATTGCAGCGTGCAGAGAAGACATCAGAAAATAATTGAAGAAGCTCCAGCTGTAATGTTTCTTCTCGGGTTTTAAGTTAGATTCTTGTTTTAGATTGACAGATTTGTAATTTATTCTCACTGGAGCAGCCAAATGTTACCAATGATTTCCGCTCCCACTTAGGTCAGGCAGCTGTATCTGCAGCCAAGGTGATGCTTGTTTCTTGAACTTGTTAACAAACATATTATCAGTAGACATTGCCAAGGTGATGCTTGTTTCTTGAACTTGTTAACAAACATATTATCAGTGGACATCCATATCCATGTTTTCCATACAAGAATGGATCACTTTTATAGACTGATTAGACTGGATAATATAAATTATCAATTTTCATATTAGTGAGCTATTGTTCCACGAAGCCTTTTCTCCTTTATGTTTAATTTTTAGTCCCTTGCAATGAATATGGAGTCGTGTAATCAAAGTAGTGTTTCCTTTATCTTTTTGTTTGACAAAAGTGAAATGACCTTTTTCCGAGCAGTATCATTTTGGCATAGGTATGCTCTGACCTCAGAGTTGCAACTAGTAAGTTTCATTTGTTTGGCTATAGGCTTCTGCATAGTTCCTCTTAATTTTGGTTGAATATTCTTTTCATATACCTTTTAAAATTCACTAATATCTAGTTTCTCTCACACATTTAAAGGCAGTTAGGTACCACAATGCTGGCACTGTGGAGTTCATAGTTGACACTGTTTCAGGTCAATTTTATTTTATGGAGATGAACACTCGCCTTCAGGTGCTACTTCACTATATAGGCGTGTTATTCTTGGATTCTGCAACATCAACAAAATAGTTTCAGAGATCCTATACTCTTTTGTAGGTTGAGCATCCTGTCACAGAGATGATTGTCAGCCAAGATCTTGTAGAGTGGCAAATCCGTGTTGCAAATGGAGAACCACTTCCCATTAGTCAAGCGCAGGTTCCCCTATCAGGTTAATGTTTTACCCTAATAAAAGTCATGTTCAAATTGACATGTAACAGCTTAGGAACAGTATAACTGATGGGTCATATAAGTTTTGTTCTATTTTTGGCATCTATGATGCGTTCTTTTCTTTTAATTTTTCCTTTTTGTTTGGAAGGGTTGGTTGGGGAATGATCTTGCAAAACTTAAAAAACTGTAGAGATCTGTAAAGTTAAAGCCTGCATGTGGTGTAATGTGGTATTGAAAATGATTTTTACTAAGGAATGAGTATGCATTCATTCTCTTGTTAATTCATTGTTATGGCATAATTTCTCAGTTTGTGCAGCTATTTTCTTCTGATAGGTCATGCATTTGAAGCCCGTATATATGCTGAAAATGTTCCCAAAGGATTTCTCCCTGCAACTGGAGTCCTACATCATTATCACCCTGTTACAGTCTCATCAAAAGGTCAGCAGCTTTAGATCCAGGTTGCATGTACATAATGTTTATCAACCCCCAGCTCTGTTTCACCGTATGGAGTCTGTGCTGTCACTGCTTAGTCTGCTTTCTAAGTATGGCAGGCAAGGATGATCATTTTGTCATTAGACCCCCAATTAACATCCTTGCTGCGATTTTTACTATTTAAAAATGCATTTGTCATTAGATGACCAGGTGGTGCAAGTTTTGAGTGAATGAGTTGATAGAACATATCGTATTACATAGATGTACTAGTCTCTTTTCGCTTATTTTGCTTTTATTGAATTAGCAGTTCGAGTTGAGACTGGAGTGGAAGAGGGGGACACTGTTAGCATGCACTATGATCCTATGATTGCAAAACTAGTAGTCTGGGGAGAAAACCGTCCTTCAGCATTAATCAAACTGAAGGATTGCTTGTCAAAGTTTCAGGTACATGCTTAGGAGAACCATGTATCTACTGTGACATGAACATTGATAACTTTGGCTTCTTTTTTGATATTGATCATTTCTGGTATTTTGATTGCTTTCTACCAAAATCAGTAAGATAGTAAACATCCACAACTGACTGCTAGGAAGTTCTTGAACGTCGTATATGCATATAATGGTCTCATATTACTCATTCCAATTTTTGTAGATATTGATTTGATTCTTATGCAATAATTCTTCCTATTAGCAAACTGAGCAATAATTATCTGGTTCCTACTTTTTCTTTATTCTTTGTTTCATAGTTGAGTTCCATTAAGATCAATGTATTGTTTGTTCACTTTCTATTGGCAGGTTGCAGGTGTGCCAACTAATATTAATTTCCTCCAGAAACTTGCCAACCATAGGGCATTTCAAGATGGCAATGTGGAGACTCACTTTATTGACCACTACAAGGATGACCTGTTTAGTAATCCCAACAATTTAGCACTAGAAAAGGAAGCATTTGATAATGTTCAATTCAGTGCCACCTTGGCTGCAGCCTGTCTTTGCAAGAAGGAAGAATCTATTTTGAAAGAGAATTCCTGCGGTAGGTCATAAGCTTATTCTTTATTTACAGAATGTGACTAGTTTCCTTGAAATCCTCATTATTTTTCGTGCTTGCACAAATGTATAGGGAGTAACAGCTCATTATCCATATGGTATGCTCGTCCCCCTTTCAGAGTCCATCATCGTGCTAGGCGTAATATGGTTCTTGAGTGGGAGAATGAAGATAATAGCAGCAGCTCAAAGCTCTCACCAATTTCTGTTACTTGTCAGCATGATGGAAACTATCTGATTGAGGTATATGTTAGTTTATATGCCGTTAATGGAAGATCTGAATGCTTAAGTTCTACTTGCAATTACCTCTCTTCAAGGTTCTGACTATACACAGATGGAAGATATTGGTTCGCAAGGCTTGAATGTCAATGCATCTCACCTCCACAACCATGATTTTATAGTTGAAGCTAGTGGTGTACGCATGACTGTTACTTTAGCTACTTATGTAAAGGTAATTATGTTACTGTACTGCATCATGCAGAGTGCATGAAGTTTGTAATACACTCTTTTTTGCACTATCTTCTCACTTAGATTTCAGTATAATCTGGCAGATATTGTTATATGTTCTATCCACTACTCTGTGTTGAGATTTAATGAGTGGGTTGCAGTGAAAACAGTGATATTTCTAGTTCAATTTTAAGTGCTGGTTCATACTTGGTTTATATAAGATTTATTGTCTAACCAAGTGTTTCAGCAAACCCTAGCCACCTTCCCCACCTAAACTATTCTCTTGATGTCACATTCTCTTCTTTTCCCTCTGGTACGACAGGATGGGACTGAGCACATTCATGTATGGCGTGGTTCACACCATCACCATTTCAGACAAAAATTGGGACTTGGATTGACAGATGATGATGAAACCTGCCACAACACCACTTCTGAGTCTGCATCTCACTCTCCTGATTCTGTGGTAGCTCCAATGGCTGGTTTGGTAGTTAAAGTTCTGGTCAAAGATGGAGGAAAGGTTGTGGAAGGGCAACCTATACTAGTCTTAGAAGCAATGAAGATGGAGGTTAGTAACTACCACAAAATTTTGCATGTATGCCTTCTTCTGGTAGCATTGTTTATATTATGAACGCAATTTTTTGTCACTAAATTCTTTAAGTATTCCTTCTCATTATTCTATAGCATGTAGTAAAAGCACCACTATCTGGCTTTGTTCGTGGGCTTCAAGTTACAGTAGGCGAACAAGTTTCAGATCATAGTCTTCTCTTCAGTGTGAAGGTCAGTTAAATTATTCGATTAAGGACATGTATTCACCTCAGTTTTACGCCCTTATTCTGTTTTGTTCTACCAGATATGCATGGGCAGCTGTCCTTTCAATTTGCCTTACTTTTTGACATTTAGGTCAAAAGTAATCTTCTATAAATTTCATGTTTTCATAATTTGGGGTGATAGTTGTACAGTAAATACATAGAATTATAAATTCACAATAATCACTTTATGATATTCCTAGATTAAAAGTACAGCTTTGTCACAAACGTGGTTTTAAGTGAAATTGTATGTAATCCTTTACACCGCTAAATCCGTGAACAGTAACTTAGTCTAGACATTCGGTGGCTTGGGTATCGAACAGTTTCATTACTGATTTGTTAGTTGCTAATTGCTAGACTGTTCTAACTTCCAGGCAGATTCTGTGATTAGGAGGTCAGCAAAAGTTATCTGAACTTGATGGAGTTGGTCTACTGAGCCACATGGAACTTGTTTGAAATGAGGATTCAGTTTTCATTTGGCTCTGTGTTTCTTTATTTTCCTTAACTTTCTATAATGTAGGTTATGTTTTTCTACTCATTAAAGTTGCACAAAGCTGGTTTTTTAATTCTCAATCAATGTGTGAACCAGTGATGCAGATCTTAGTAAACTATATACATGTTCCTTAGAATAACTTGTTGAAGTGATCCTTTAACCTGCAGGGTGAATAGAATTACATGGTATGGCCTGTAATTGCAAAAATGTTGAACAAGTGTCAGAGATCTGAACACAAGGGTAGTTGCCTGGTGTTGAATCTTCAACAGTGGATTACCTCTGAAACCGGTGCTCCGAAAATAACTTGCAAACTTCTTCCCAGAATATTTCTGGTCAATGCATAGCTCACTTGTACCTGTTTTCGTCTTTGGGCAATAATAAGCTTATTGGTGAGATTTCTTTGGGAAAAAATAAGTCATCATTTCTGAATTTCTAATGCGAAAAGTGGAACTTCTTTCTTACTATTTTGCGCGAATTTTTCTTCTCTCGGTTGGTCCAGGCTTCTAGTAGTTGACATTAAAACGAGTAATTACGCGTAAACCGTGACAAGAATGTGGAGAAGTAAGCGTTTGACAAGAATGTTGATGAGACAAGAAATTCTGGCAAGTGCCAATGCTTTCTTGGCAAAGAACATTTCCGTGGCCCAGTGCTCACCTCCCAAAAACTCCTGGCCGGAGAGATACGTTCGATTTTGAAGTGGACGGCCCTGAATTATTTCCGAAGAAAAGGAAACTTGTGTGAACGGGATTGAGACAAGTGCCGTTGCCATTTCACCTAATAATATTCAATTGCACTATATAGAATATGTCAGGAATGTAATATTCCGTGGATAGGCGAAATTTGACAAGGCAACATCTTGTCGCTAAGAAACGGGGGACTGTTCAAGTTCTTCCCAGCAGACGACGGGTTTGTTTGTATACCAACCGCGAAGGAACGAGGACCAAGTTAGCTGTATTACTATTCCTGAAAAGGATCATAATTTATATTTATATTAATAATTAATAGTAAATAAGATTATTAAAAATAGAAAATAAAAATTACTTTTTGAAAGAAATTAAAACTAAAAGTAGAAATAAAAAACTCAAACAATTCGGTATTCTTATTAAATTTAAGACCAAAAACCAAAAATAAAATAAATAAATACAAATAAACCCATGCTTTTCAATTAGAGTTATGGAACTATGAAATTCCCTTTTCACGCATATGCGAACGGAGGTGCATGGAATTCCTAGAACTTCTCCCCTATTATAATAAATATGTTATTGGCGTTTTCTTAAAAATCTTCTGAAAAGTACAAGCAGTTGGGACGGTAACAACTTTAGACCAAGTAAATGCTTATATTACTAATATTTCCAAATGAGATTGCCAATGTATAAATACATTATGAAGTGTTCATTTTAGCTTTTATTTCATTTGTTATTTTTAAGATATTTCCGTTTTTAGTATCTGCGAAGTTTTCTAAAGTGTTATTGATTTGTTGAAGATTCATGTGAGATTGTGTATAAGATTTGCAAATATAATCTAAGATAAAATTTAAAAGTAGTTTTATCCAAAACTTACCTTTTACGTATGAAAGCAATATGCATTTAACATAATTCTTAAGAAGGTACCTAAAAGAAATTAATGTTTCAAATGATACAAGAATAAGAGAGCTTAAGAGAGAGAGAGCGTAAAGATAAGAATCTAAGAGAGACCGGTAAGTCCGTTAAAAGGTACATGTACGGAACAGCGTAACGATGAGTTGAAGCACAGATACATGTCTGTGAGTGTGGGATTGGGTTTTTGTTTTTGAAACAGTCCCGCAGCTATTTTAGGCCACAATTCTCGCTCCAACTCTTCCTCTCCCTAACTATCTCATCTCACGTTCCCTTTATTTATTCTCTATTTCTCTTTTCTTTTGTTATACTGTCCTCCACATATCACTCTCTCTCTCCTTTGCTTCTCCCCTTTTGCGTTTCCTCAAAATTTTTCTGATTTTTATTTCTTGAATTGGTCTAACTTTGCTGTTTTATATTTCGTCTAATATTTTTAGTGCCAAATAAAGATTTGGCCTTTTTTGAATTCCATTATTGTGAAATGCAACTAGAAAATGGCTTTCTGTTTCTTGGGTTTTTGAGGTTTTCGTCTCTATGAGGGCAGAAAGTGTTATCTTTTTGGCTTCTGTTTCGTTCTTTCAGCTTCAATTACTCTTTTGATTCCTGCCTTAAATTTCGCTGAGCAAGGGAAGAGAAAGGGGTTATAAACATGGAATCAAGCAACGGGACTGAAGTTGGGGACGCTTTAAAAGCTGAAAAGTTCAATACCCAGGAGACAGATGCTGAAAGAATGAGCTTGGGTTCAAAAGTGAATGCTGTGGGTAGTATTACCAATAAAGGAATGTTCTTTAGAGCGGATAAGATAGATTTCAAGAACTGGGACATCCAGCTAGAGAAGCACCTGAGTCGAGCTTGGTCCAGAGACAGGGAAACGCCTGAAAAGAAAGAGGAGTGGGAGATTCAACTGGGGAAATTAGATATAAAGTATGTTATAGCTCATGGGACTTATGGAAGTGTGTATAGGGGCAGTTATGATGGCCAGGATGTTGCCGGTAATCCTTTTATTCTTCTTCTATCATCTGTCTATACCGCGTGTGTTTTCTTTGTTTAAATTCTAGTGAAGAACTGGGTAGGAATTATTTTCAGTTACATGCACTTTGGACGATTATGTTTTGAGGGGATTTGTTTTTTGTTGAAGTCTGGTGACTTCGAGGAATTCAGGTGGGTGGCCTAGGATCGAGACCGTGGGTTTATATAGCTTTGTTTATTCAATGGAGAAAGTGAAAAGTAATAGAGTAACTTATTTGGATTTAGTTGTTTAAATTTGCTACCTGTGATAATAAAAGTTGAGAAGTGACATTAAGCTAATAACACAAGCTCCGACAACTGTTCTCTACGCATTTCATTTGTATGACTGAAGAACAGATTCATTAAAAAGTTAGGAGATGTTGCTTCTGATAGTCTCCATTCAACTCATGTGCCTCGAGTGAATCATGATAAATAAGTGAATGCTGAAGCTGATTCATGCCTAGCTAGCTGGACAAGTTTAACCATTCTGGTTGATGATCAAATTCTAGCTGTGGAGAAATACTTAGTTTTTGTGGGTTGGCTAAATTAGAAGTCGATTGGTTATGCCCTCTTTCAATTGAAAACCTTCGCTGTTGTATAATAAGTTGATAGCATTCAGAAATTTAATGAGGTTTATCTCTCCAGATTCACCTTTAGGTAACCACAGAGACAACAAATTGGCTTGCAACTGCTCCGTATTTGTACTTAAAATGCACGTCTGGGTCGCTCAACATACCTTTTCTGATCTCTGAAAATTGCTGACTAGTATATGTGTTGCCTTTTAAACCAAAAAATATTTTCTTTGGTATGAAGAATGAATCACCTTAGTTCCTAGTTCCATGAAAGGATTGCAACATTAGTCATTCATCATTACTTTTAAAAAATATCTCAATTTCATTGAATGTTACTAGACTGGACATTACTTTCTCTGTGATTGGTGAATCATAGTTCATTGGACACTTATGCCGAAGGTCAACCCTGTTATAATTAATGATATCGCGATTTGATTCTACATGATAATATCATATACTACAACTTTTACGTTTTACCATTTACTGTAAGATTTTACTTACATCCCTAGATAACCTTTTTGTTTCCTATATTTCCTTATCCATCATTCTAGTGAAAGTGTTGGACTGGGGTGAGGATGGGATGGCCACTGCAGCCGAAACTGCCGCTCTTAGAGCTTCATTCAAACAAGAAGTTGCTGTTTGGCACAAACTTGATCATCCAAATGTTACTAAGGTAAAACAGATCTTCTGTCTCATCATTTCTCATGGCTTACCATATTCCTTCCATGTGCACATTACATCATTGGTTCAAGCAGTGGATTTCATGCGCAGTGATTACTTAAATGATCCCTAATTAGTTGTCTACATTTTTGTGCATTCTTCTAACTCTGGGATTTGGGTTGCAATCTTTCTCGATGCTTAATTTACAGATGATAACTAGAATTGTCTATTACAGTTTGTTGGAGCCTCTATGGGAACTTCAAATCTTAAGATCCCTTCCCAAAGCCCTGCGAATGACTGCCATGATAATCCTCCTTCCAGGGCATGTTGTGTTGTTGTTGAGTATCTTCCAGGTGGGACACTAAAGAAATATCTAATCAGAAATAGGAGAAAGAAACTTGCCTTTAAGATTGTGATTCAACTTGCTTTGGACCTTTCTAGGGGGTACGTATAGATTTTTAATTAAGACACTTTCTCATCTAAGCTTAATTTAAATATTCCATATTGCTTGGTCTGATTTTGCAGTTTAAGCTATCTTCACTCTGAAAGGATTGTACATCGGGATGTTAAAACAGAGAATATGCTGCTAGATGCTAGTCGAAATCTGAAAATTGCCGATTTTGGCGTTGCTCGTGTTGAAGCTCAAAATCCCAGAGATATGACAGGGGAAACTGGTACTCTTGGTTATATGGCGCCTGAGGTAACTATTTCTTCCACTTTGATCATATCATTGCTACATCTGAAAGCTGATAAAAGTGGTAACGTGTTTAGGTCCTTGATGGCAAGCCTTACAATAGGAAATGTGATGTTTACAGCTTTGGCATATGCTTGTGGGAAATCTATTGCTGTGACATGCCTTATCCTGATGTCAGTTTTGCTGATATCTCATCAGCTGTTGTACGACAGGTTGTATCCGCATTTTAATTCATCATGTGACATCCCACCCTGTACTAAGTTCTGTCTTTTACCATAATTTATGGACTAACAGCTATTTCTAATCTTCCCAAGCCTTTTATTGGCCTACTCTTGAACTGAATAAGTGCGGCTCCGGGACATAAGTAACTAAAATATGAGATCTTCTCTTTTTAGCTCTTTTCCATGTTAAAGAAGGCTTAAATGTAATTTCTCCAAAATGGATGAGCTATTTCTGATACTTATGTGCTTGTGTAGGAATCATAGCATTAGATTTGGAGGGTGGGTGTATACGTTCTAGTTTGAATGTGCCAGTTTCTTCTAATGACATCAACCCTGAAACTTCTTTTCACAGAATTTGAGGCCTGAAATTCCCAGATGTTGCCCAAGTTCATTTGCAAGTGTGATGCGAAGATGTTGGGACGCCAATCCAGAGAAACGCCCTGACATGGAGGAGGTAGTAAGGCTACTGGAGGGTATAGATACAAGCAAAGGTGGTGGTATGATACCTGAAGGCCAATCTACAGGCTGCTTCTGTTTCGCCTCAGCTCGTGGCCCATGAATCTGGTTTCCTTCAGTTTCCAGGAGCGCAGAAGCAGTTCACTATTGTGTTCAGATCATGTCTCATCAAGTTCTTGAATGGATCCCAAGTCTATGTGGTGGATGAAGGGAGTAATTCTTCGAGTGACAGGAAATTCTGGTAGTAGTTTTAAGTTCTTGATTGTTTCAGACTTTGGAAAGTCAAGACCTTTTAACAAACCACAAGTGTTATTGTTTCTGGGAAGCTGCAATTTAGAAACACTGTGCTCCATAATTGCTTTGATTTAACAATCTATTATGTAGTTAGTTGTGAGTAAAGGGGATAGGTACGATTGGGTCCTGTAAATCAGGAGCCTATGTAGATGGAGAATGAACTAAAATTTGTGTCTAAATGAACGAAATCTACTTGCGGCAGGATCCGTTCCTATGTAGATAAAAAGTCGTCCGATGCAATAACTACAAAACTGCTTGAGCTTTCATATTAGATAGGATGGGAGGTTTGATGGATTTTGCTTATCTCTTTAAGGAGGAAGGCAACTAGAAACGTTATATTACGGGTAAGGTTGAGATTCAATTCAATTGCGGGAGAGTGTAGCGGAAAATGCTATGAAATTGTGGGGTTTCGTAACAAAGTTTGACAAGCCTAAATGAAATAGTTAAGAACAATCGAGATGTCTGTCTCCATGAGAGTAAGAAGTATTTGAGAAAGGCCAGGGCATACTACTCCATAGGATTGCCCAAACTTAATTGAAGGTAAAGGAAAAACGTAAAAACAAAATCAAGCCTTTTGACTGCCTCGTTACCCTAGAAAAACAGGAACCAGATCTTCTGTACCCATTATGGTGTACCTATTCTGTTCCACTTGATCTCAATCATACAAATATGTAGGACCTATATGGAACTCATATAGGTCCCACACATTTGTATAGTTGAAATCGCATGGAACAGAATAGGTACACCATAGTGGGTATAGAGGATGGCACGTGGTAATTAGCCAGAGGATAAGGTAGAAAGATTTTTGATGTTATAGGAGAATCCCCTATTGCCCTCTCCAGAAACCAATTCACTCTAGGCCCCCATACCATTGCCCTTTCAAACACATTTCCTCCATTGCTGGAATTTGACCCCTCAACTTTATGCTCCTCCTGTTAGCCACCTATACTGGTGTGCCTTACATCAAAATGTTTGTTTTCTAAGACAAACTTACTGTTTATGCAGATGACATTACTTCTTTACAATTTTTAGAAATACTCCACAATCAGTTTTCAGATACATTCAAGTTAATGAGGCAATGATTTTCCCTTATCTTATACCTAGAAATATTGGTATCGGAACTAGCTTTTCAGATATCCACAAGCCCAGGTCGTGGAGTTCAATATTATTTATGTTCTCTTCGAATCATTTTAAGGATTCAGAAAATCTGTAGTTGGTTCTATGCTTTAGGCTCTATCCTCACCCAACAAGAAAAAACAGAGAGATCATACAAAAGAAAATCCAACATCCAACCACCCAACAACATTGATTAAGCTTAATTATGTGCAAAATGGAATGCTCTGCATGCATCTTTCCATGACAATAGGTAGCCAGGTTGGTTAAAGAAAAGAACAGGAGGAACAAATTAGACAAGCTTATAATGGGAGCCAAATGGCTTGTTGTAATGTGAGTGGAAGAGGTAGTTGGGGATTCCCTATAGATGGATGAAGAAGCAAGGGGGCATGGGTTTGTTGCATTAGTTTAATACTTTAGTTGATGGGAATTAAGACTAGGCTAGGTGAATCTAGACACGGTCTCCCACATGTGGCATGTGGTAATAAGCATAAACCAAGAAATCACTTTGTTGTAGCTAGGCAATTAACAGATAGATGCACTAAAACCTATGCGTGCGTTGAGTTGAGTTGAGCTGAGCTAGGACCCTTAATGGCCTAAACAAGATCCTACTAAATTATATGCATGTCCACTCGTGGGAAGGCTACAAAGCACAAAAACCAGCTTATAAGTTTAAGAGAATAGAGTCTCTTGAAATGAAAAGCATTAGAAAAAAAAAAGCCAAAACTGTCTTGTATCGCTTGGACAGCAGTCCTGATTGAGTCAAAAAGAGCCTCAAAATAAAAAATTGTATAGCTGCACACCGCCACATGGGCTACTAAAAAGCAGCAAAGAAAGTTCCCAAATGGGATACATTTGCTTCTAAAGTAAAATGCTACACACAAAATCCCCCCAACCCCAAGCCCCAGAAATCCCAAGAGGCAGGCAATATCCTCTTGCATACAAAAATTCCCTTGATCCTTTTTAGTTTTTATCATCCACATCACCTACTTGGAGAGCAGGATCCATGTAGGCCTAAAGTATAAGCAATTTGTCTTGTGAGGGATATTTATAGAGAACATAAACGGAGAAAGGGTAAGCCATTAACTCCCACACGGCCTACACCTTTATTTCTTGCATTCGTGCTTTTAACTGCCCTTTCTTTTACAGCACAACATTTGAAGATAATAAGAAATCCTGCTTATCTGTGCTGGGAGAGTGAGTTTGGATTGGAATGGAGAGGCTTGGCTGACTCAGATGAAAATCTGTTTGTTAAAAGGGAAAAAAAAAAAAAACAGACTACTTCTTATTATTATCTGGCCGCATTGGAGTGCTGTCCTTGGGGCTTGGAGTAGTAGGGTGAAAATTTGAAGGCAGAGAACTCACTCTTCCACTTGCACTTTATTCTCTCTTCAAATTCGATACTTTGCTCTGTACCCAGAACGAGGTTTTTGGTTACATCGAGAGAAACTCTGCTCTTTCTCTCTCTCTTTCTCTGCATTGTCTTGTTTTACTATCACAATCTCACATTGTCTTTACTTCTACGCATCAGTTATTACTATCCCTCTCTTTCTTTCTGTTTTGAATTGCCTTTCTTTCTGTTTCACTTCTTTTCCTCATTTTCTATGTTTTCTCCGGACGATACACATTGACGAGAATAGATAGAGAAGATCCTAAATGGGCAACTTGGTCTTGTAGGATTTCACCTTCCTTTATAAAATGGTGATGAGCTGTGACTCTCTTTGTTTCCTCTTCATTGCCTTAGCTAACTGACCATTTCCTATTTAGTTCTCTTCTTCTCACTTTCTTCACCCATCGGTTCCATTTTCTCTTTGGTTTTTGTCTTCACCCAAACTTCTGCTCGGTCACAGCTCTCTCTCTTGGAAACAGAGTAAAAGAAACAGAATCTTGCTTTGAGGGCAATTCTTGAGATTTGTGTCTGTTTTTGTTCGCTCAACTTTAACATTCTATTCTATGTATCATCAGGAAAATCTCTGGTGATATTTTAGAGACACAAAACACTTCTTCGTCTTCCTTGGAATATATTTTGAAGACTATATGAATTTGAGAAAAAAATGAGAGATGGGAACTCGAAGAAAAGCAAGGTATGTGAAATACCCAATCAAAGTTAAAAGGCAAAATCTTTACTTCGGTATTCTCCATAACTAACTGTGTCTATCTTGTTGAGAAGCTTTCATGGCCCAAGACATTGGTCAAGAAGTGGTTCAATATCAAGAGCAAAGCTGAGGAATTTCAGGCGGACGATGTCTTTCATGGAGGTGCTTAATATCTTCATCTTCTGGAAATTGAAATTTCAACCTTTGGATATTGAAGAATAAAAAATGGGGTTTCTCACTGCAACTTGGTAGATACTTGTAGCGCCAGAAAACAGTGCATTTTTCTACTCTGAATCTCTGCTTGTTCTTCACGTACAAATAATTTTGGATTTAGTTTGTTCCCGCTACATTAGATTGCAGTGCAGGATCTCCTAAATTGTTCTTTTCTTCCCCAGAAGTTCTTTCATTCTCTTTTGCTTTAGTTTTTGCGTGTTTAATCAGAATGTTTTCTTTTTTTTGTTCATGTTCGGATGTGTATGCCTGATGCTTCAGCAGTGGAAAAACCACAGCTTTAACCACTTTATTGTGTTTCTTTTTCAGGTGGTGATGAAGATTGGAGGAACAACTCTTTTGAGAGGGAGGCATGCACCATCAAGAAAAGTAAAACAGGTTCAGTACCAGGCAACCCAGTGCTACTTTGGACCACAATAATCTTTCAACTCTCAGAAATTTTTGAAAAGTTAACTGATAATTGAAATTGTTACTCTTCTGTCTCATTTTACTCATTCCTCCTGATTTCCGGAAAAATCTCTCTAAAATCTCTATTTTATGTGCAGAAAGATTAAACAAGAAACACTCCGATCGATTAAGGCGAGGGAAGATAGACCTTGATGCTGCCCAAGTAACAGATTTGCACAGGTACAGGTATGGTCAGTCCTTATGGAATTTTATAACTTTGCTTCTTAACAAGAGTTGGATTTGACCGAAGTTTTAATTGCTGCTGAGGCAGGATTTTTGTAGCTACATGGAATGTGGCTGGAAGGTCACCTCCGAATTATTTGAGTCTTGAAGATTGGCTCCACACCTCTCCGCCTGCTGACGTATATGTTCTTGGGTTGGTGCAGTTTTACAAAATATTTCCTTTCTCATTTTCTAAACAATGCAACTGATTTTGGATTGAGACATATCTCTCGGGCTACTGTGCTACAGATTTCAAGAGATTGTTCCTCTGAATGCTGGCAATGTCTTGGGCACAGAAGACAATGGCCCAGCAAGAAAGTGGCTGGCTCTCATAAGGAAGACTCTGAACAGCCTTCCTGACACTAGCGGTGGTTGTCACACTCCATCTCCAATCCCTGATCCACTAGTAGAATCTGATGCCGACTTTGAGGGGTCAACTAGGCAAAAGGCTTCATCTTTCTTCCATAGACGATCCTTTCAGTCTTTAAGCCATAGTATGAGAATGGATGCTGAAATGTCAACGCCACAACCAAGACTGGATCGACGTTTCAGTGTTTGTGATAGGGTTATGTTTGGAAGTAGACAGAGTGATTACGATCCTAACTTCAAATGGGGTTCTTCTGATGATGAGAATGGACCTCCAGATTCACCATCTGCAACGCACTATTCACCAATTGAATACAGTGGATCAGCTACTACGGAAGAAAGGCAAACTGGGCAATCGAGGTACTGTTTAGTTGCTAGCAAGCAAATGGTTGGAATATTTCTAACCGTATGGGTGAAGAGTGACCTGGGAGACTTTGTGCGCAATATGAAAGTTTCTTGTGTTGGGCGAGGATTGATGGGCTATCTTGGAAACAAGGTATTTACCGGTTGAGTAGAAACTTTATTGGCTTTTGAGGTCAGAAGAGTATATTAAAATAGCAGCAATATTATGCTGTTGATTTTGCAGGGTTCGATTTCTATTAGCATGTCATTGCACCAGACAAGCTTTTGCTTCATTTGTACTCATTTAACTTCTGGTCAAAAGGATGGAGATGAACTGCGAAGAAACTCCGATGTCATGGAGATTCTTAGGAAGACAAGGTTTCCAAGAGTTCATGGGATAGGGGATGATAACTCGCCCCAAACAATTCTTGAACATGAGTAAGGCCTTATACATTATGTCCATTCAATTTCCTTTTTTCACCTTATGCGTCTAAAGTATGACTATGTTGGTGGCAGTCGAATTATTTGGCTTGGAGATCTGAATTATAGGATTGCTTTGTCTTATCGATATGTAAAGGCTCTTGTAGATATGCGCAACTGGGGGACATTACTAGAGAATGACCAAGTATGTCAACAATTAAACCTGGAATTTTATACTTTGCATGAAGAGGTCTTGAAACTCATGTTTTCAGTTTTCATGTTCAGCTTAGAATAGAGCAGAGACAGGGAAGAGTCTTTGAGGGATGGAATGAAGGAAGTATATATTTCCCCCCAACATACAAGTACTCCAACAACTCAGATAGATATGCAGGCGATGATAGGCATCCAAGGGAAAAGCGAAGAACTCCTGCCTGGTAACCTTCTCCACAACATCCCATTTTTGTTGGATTTTGGTGTGCCACATAACTTCAGAGAAAATAATCTGTAGAAGGTGAATATTTAATTTAGGTGTGACCGGATATTGTGGTATGGAAGAGGACTCACTCAGTTATCTTATGTTCGTGGGGAGTCCAGATTCTCCGATCATAGGCCAGTTTACAGCATATTTTTAGCTGAGGTTGAGTCCATAAATCGCAGCCGAATTAAGAAAAGCACGAGCTGTTCCAGTTCCAGGGTTGAGGTAGAAGAGTTGCTGCCACACTCGCATGGATACACTGGCTTCAACTTTTATTGAGTCATCCACTTTCTTACTTGCACCAGAGAGCCAATTCACTTTAGATATATGAAGCAGGCATTGCTGCACTATCCCCCAGGTACCTGATGAATCATCTGCCATATGTTTCTGGTTCATTTTATTAAGTAAAGTGACATTTCGCAAGATTCGTTTTAATTTCTGCCAAAGAATTTTAGACCTTGTTCTTGTTAATAGGCTTGTTTGCTCTGCTGAACTGTTTATTTATTTATGGCTGCAATAGAATAAATAAAAAAAGCTGAGATATAAAAGAAAATAAGTTGGAGACTTCTAGGATGTAGTTTTGAGGCTTTACAAAGTAGCATGTATATATTGTAGCCGAACCAATTATTGACCTTTTGTTTGGTTCCAAATATGTTGAATGGTAGAAGTCAACCGAAAACAGCTAAAAGGATATACAGGGCGCATTTCTGGAATTATTGATGTATCTTACCTTTCACTTTCCAGTGAAAGTTTTCGGCTGAGAAGATCCCTTCTTTTTCTTGGTTCTTATTTCCTACATGTTGTATGGTCCCCAATCTTGCAGGTGGGCACAGCTGCAGTGAGAAACTCTGCGTTGAATCTCGTAAGATATTCTGTTTAATGAAAGGTTGGCCCTCCTGTAACTTTTCCATTCTTCGTTCGCCATTCCTTTTTTTTTTTTCCCTCAATTAACTAGTCTAAATCTAATCTTCCTCATCTCTTTTCCAGGTTATGCAAATTTTGTCCTTTAATTGTTGACTCCACAAGGTTGCGGCTTGGTTTACTTTTTGTTTCTTCTGTACCCATCCTGACGAGAAAATTAACCATTCCTTAGGCTGATGATAGTGATAAGGTAACAAAAACTGAAGTTTAGTAACTTGAAAAAAGTTGTGTTACGTAATTTGAGGAAGCTAACAGCATTCCTTTATGCAGGACAAGGGAACAGTTCGCAGATATAACACTAACAATTCAATTCAATTTTCGGAAGTGAAAATAAAAATATGTTGCCCCGTAATATAAGGAAGGAATCAGCGGTGTCATTTTGCAAGCGTTCATATCTTCTTCTTCTTCTTTCTTTTTTTTGTCTGTATAGCAAGTAACTAAAGTTGGGATGTGATGGATACTCAGTAGGTGTTCACAGAAAAAGTAAAGCACAATTCTTGTGTATATATTCTTTCTCTGCTGTGGCTAATGATTTTACTGAAAAGGAGCTCGGCTGATCATTTTTCTTTGTGCTCTTTAGTTTTTAAAACATAAAGCACAGAATTGAACAGAAACACTCACAAAACATACTGACAAGAGAGAGTCAGAGAGGGAGAGAGGTGTTGGCCTTGGGGGTTTGTGCTCTTTCATGGACAATGTCAGGTCATTTTCCAGATAGCCCTTTGTCAAATTTTCTTTCTCCTGTCATCAATCTTACCTTCATAAAAATGCCTGACCTCTCCCTCCCCTTAGCTAGAGAGCCTGTGCTATGTTGCATAATAGAGGTGGACAATCCTATGAACAGAGGGGCAAAGGTATGGTCGAAATTTGTCAGCCCCAGGTCAAATTTTCAGATAAACATTGGAAATTTGGTAGTGCAACTTGTTTAGGGATGTAACGTTCTTGACCAAACAACCCTATCCTCCCTCCCTACTTGTCAGAAACAAGAAATTTATGACATAGACGTGCAAGTTCAGACCAGACAATTTTGACAGGGAGGGACTAGGGTAGACTACTTACTTAAGTGGATATAATTTACTTAGTGAAATGTCAAGAAAACGAAAGCCATTGGAATTTCCAATGTCATTATTTAAGAAAAACAGCTTCAGACGTTGTCAGCCCCGGACTACTAGAAATCGTACACCATCTGTACTCTGTTACAGGCTTACGCCTCCAGTTTATTCAATTGGCTAATGGTTGTAAGCTTCTTCTTCTTTTTTTTCCATAAGACAAATTAAAGAGCGAAAGCGAAACAGTAAACACAGTGCATCGAAGCAAACGGAGCTTTGGTTTTTAGGACATGTCCCCGTCGCTCCTCACTCGCTAGTTTTCCGTGCCCACATGCCTGTCTTTTCACAAATTCCTCTTTTAATCTCCGTCTAGGAGCGTCATCTCCACTTCTCCAATCAATTCACATCGTGTTCCATACGCTCGCTTCAAAAGGATTCTTCGTAATTTTTGTGTTATCAAACACGTGGCACTCTGATGGGGGAATTGAAGTGGGTCACTAGGGCAATACTTTAGCCCAACATGTTGTACCAAGTGGCATCAACTCCTATCTGTCTCTGTCTACTTGGAAATACATACTACATAATATAAATGACGTGAGGACAATTTCGACTAAATAGGTTGCAACGGCGATAGATTCACGAAAACAAAAATGGACAGAAATGCCCAAGCCATGAAAAGTGTCAAATCAGAACAGTCAGACCGTTCCATGAAATCACTGCTACAGCCTACAGCTGTTTAAGAGGGGCCTGGCTGATCGAGAATGAAAAGAAAAACCCGCGTTGAGCAACTTAAGATCAGTGAAAAGCTTTTACTTGTCCAGAATTTCGGGATATATTCAGAACTTCATTTTACCCTTTGCTTCTTTTGTATATTATAAATCGTTGTGATTAAAATTAATTTCTTCACTTCCCATCCGTAATCTCTAAACTAACGCCTCCATTCTATCACAAGAAGTTGATTTGGACAGACTAAGTTTGATGCACGAAAGTTAAAGAGAATAGTATCTGAATGATAGGTTGCATGTAGCTCCACAGTGAAGCAACATAAATAATCGAACGAACTAGATTTGAAACGGCAATCTTTGTACGTTTATGGGTCCTAAGAATCCCATAAAGCCTGAAACCAGACAGATGTGACATTTGTCAAGCGGCTTTTCTCCATGGGGACCCGGAAATTGTCACCTGCCAGACTGCCACTCTTCTTCTCCTTCTTCTTCTCCTTCTCCTTCTTCTTCTTCATCTGCTTCTGTTACTAAATTGTCCTTTGCTTATCATTATTTACGACAAGGAATGAAACAACTGTGAGCTTGGATGTCTATTTCATTATGATAAATATTTGTAGTGCTTAACTGGACAAGTTCAATATATTCCAAGGCTTAATATCTTTATTAGCCTACTCAACACACATGCTCGCAATATTTATCTTCAAAGTATGCCTCTTGTATACATGAGTAAACAGACTATATTTGAATATGGCAGGCTTCAAACACTGGAATTCAGGAGTTGGCGGACCAGTATGTGACATAATCTGTTTCCTAATTATTCAGGTTTTAGTATCTGGGTATTTTTTAGTATTGGAGGAACAATATCAAGACGGAAAACATATCCGATCGATGTTTGTGGCCGGCCTTTCATAGACCCAATCTAGGATTCTAAACCTACGTTTCTGTGATAGCAAAAGGTAGTTGCGATTGTTTCTCTCCAGGGAACATAATTGAATTTTTTTCCGCATAAGAAAATGAATGAGACAGATCACTGATTTCATCAGTCTGCGAGACGGATATGGTTCGTGAACCTATGTGATCGCTTGCTAGTCATTAAAACCTAAAACTGAATATTCTTACAATCGTTTAAATGTTAAATATGGTCATAAACCTCATAAACTCTACCGGGACATCAATGCATTGATACGAGTTGAGGAAAATTTAGGGACATAATATATTGGAGAGATGAAAAGGGTAACAAAATTCACTACATTATCGTTGTGGAAAGGAAATATGGTGGAATACATTTTCATCAAAAAGAGTTAAAGTCTGCTGTCTGCAATAAAATAAACATTAGGGGGGACAAGACATGCAAATGGGGATGGGAGATGGGGCTCTGGTTTCTGTTTCCTGAAGCAAACATTCAAAACTTGTAAAAGTAAAGGAAGCAATTGCTAAACCAAGAAAGAAGCTAAAAAGAAAGTAAAGAAGAATGTGTAAGGCTCGACCTCCAAAAATCTATCAACCAGCGTAATCTGAACCTTCACATTGTAGACGGAGTGGAAGAAGAACCCTAATATAAAACTCAATCGATGCATGTCACTTGACTTTATTATAAGTAGTAGTTCAAATAATTACTAGTAATACTCTTGAATGAATCAAACTCATCGTATACAAGTGTCAAGGGTGATTATTAGAGTGGAAATATAAAATAATAAGTACAGGAATTTGTACGTGCGTACCACCTAAAGTTGAATCAAATTGTAACATTAGTAGAAAATCTTGGGCCTGCAAAAGAAGTTCCAGCAGCCATATTCTGAACCTTATGGGCTTTTAGTTTTAGGATTCCTTTTCTTCCACTTCCACAGAGAATCGACCTTCACGTACTAAACTAAAACTTTCTACAATTTCCCTTGTTTTGTGCTTTTTGCTTTTTCCCCTTCCCACTTCACATCCAAAATGAAAACCGCAGATGGGTTAGGGTTAAAAAGAACACGCAGTAACCTCTTCTTCCCTAACTAACAGTAACATATGGACCATCCACACGGCCTAAGGCATATCTGGCAAGAGGACGAGTTTCCTTACCTACTTTGAAGATTTATGGTGTCTACATTTGACATATTGAAGTATTAACATAAACTATATGAATGGTCTTTAACGTGGCAAGCAGTGACTGGGTATGTTCCTGTAGAATAATAGAACGTCAGCCTCGGAAGCAAGCCCAGTACCTGCTGGCTGCTGCTTACGCTGGGACTGGGAAGAGGGAATTTCCTCTGTCAGGCGATGACCACATGACGTGATGGGACGACTCCCAATTTGTGAAACTGGAAAAGCATCGCAATTTTTAACAGTTGGAGCAGAACAGCAGCATGAGTTGCAGGAAATTTGAAACCTGATGGGGTTGGCCGGAGATAAGGAAGGAAGCAGATCGCGCTCGTGTTGATTTACAAACATTTTGATTTTAGGACAGGTTCTGAGTCTTCTGACACACCCACCAACAACTTAAACACTTCTCAGCCTAAAATGATTATAACAGTCTTTACCTTTTTCAACCATTTTCTTTTCATCGTCGTTGCTCATTAGAAAAGAGGTGGAACTTGCGTGCAAAAGACATTTCTCTTCGCGTAGGGTAGGGCAGTGTAGGGTAGGGTAGGGGGTGATAGTCATATACAAAAGAACAAATGAAACAAGAAGCGTTATTAATTAGCTCCAGTTTTGCAGCTACATACCAAAATAAGCCATTGTTGTGTGCAAGTGATGTCACCAATTGGTTTTTACTTGTTAAACAAGTTGTTGTGTCAGTAGCAGTAATACTTGGAGATCGGAGAGTGACGGAGGCAAATGTATACACACACGAGGGCACTGGCGCCTTTCCTGGCTGTAATAAGATGAGTCAACATGCGGATAGACTCACTAATTTAGGTTGTTGTGATATTATTATATTTAATGTTTTTTCTCTACATCCACGTCCACCCCATGCATGGGAATCTCAAGGCTTCCAAATTCTAATGTTATAAAAATAGAAAGTTAGATTAGTAAAATAAGATATTTAAGGTTATTAGGTAAAAATTATTAAATAAAAATTAATTTATTTATTTTAATTTATAAAAATTAACCTATTAATTAATTAATTTTTAATAACAAATGTTATTAAATTAAATAAAAAATTAGACGATAGTTCAATTGAGTTTCAATTCATCATCCATCATTGGGCTTGACTACGGAGAGATTACTGTATTTTGTTTTGAGGTTGGCTAATCATTTGTACGAACTGTGGCTGTGTGATTTGCACAGAACACCAATGCAATTAAACTAGGGGCCCAAGTGATGGACAAGGAATCACAGACAGGATTCAATAAGCCCATTTGCTCCTTAAATTAGAAGGACCGTTGCAGTCCATTTCATCGCTGATATAACAGACTAGAAAAGAGAAACCGATGACATGCAAAGCAAAGCTGCGAACTACGCCTGTGATGTGACCTGTACATTTAATTTCAAATGAACTTCAATTTTAATCTATGATAAATAAAAATTTTATATTTATTTTCAACTTATATTTTCTCAAAAATTTTCACTATCATATTACTATCAATAAATAAAAATTTTACAAAGCATTTCAAAATACGAATATAATTTATAATAATAATAATATTCATAAATTATCAATTATTAATTTATAATCTAAATCTAATCCTTTAACCTTTTTGAGTATAAATTTTGAATTTGATATAATCTAAATTCAAATTTTAAATCTTTCGAACATAATTTTTAAAACCTAAAGTTAACTCATCAACTTATTCTTAAAACTTAAACCCTTTAATTCTGGGGTTTAATGCATTGAATTGAATGGACTGGATTAACTTTACAGGTCTAAAATAAAGCTTTATCATGACTTCATTCGCTAGGCTAACCTAAATGCTTATTGGAACATGCTGAATTGAATTTAATCACAAGATTGAATTCAATTTCACCTGTTTGGAACAATAAAAAGGTATGAATTGAATTCATGCGTGGGTTTAAACCTCACACCTTTTGTAAATTCAATTCACGCTATTAATCATGTGAATTCAAATCCAAAAGCGCAAGTCTTCTTTTATAACGCTAAAACCCAATAATACCCTTCTCATGCTGCAACACAATAACCCTTCTCAATCTCATGCGACTCTTCTCTCTTCTCCCAACAGCAAACCCACACACCTCCCAACAGCAGACGACGCCACTCTTCTCTCTTCTCCAAACAGCAGACCCATGCACCAGCAGACGACGCCACAGCAGACGATGCAACAACAGCCTTCCTTTCTTCCACGCAACACCACCTCTGCTTCCTTTTCCTATCTCTCAATTTTATTCTATCTATTGGAGGTATTATTCTTTGCTTCAGCTTTAGCAACATATTCTTCTGTCTAGTTTTTTACTGGAGTTCAATTAAAGTTTGAGTTTTAGTTTGCATCTACGGGAGGAGTTTTGGTTAACGTCTACTCCATTAAATCCATGCCTCTGTTTTTTCCCCTATCCTGAACTTTGGCTTGGCTAAAGATGGTTACATGATCATTTTTCTTTTCAAATTTTTGAATTGAAAGTTTGAAATTCTTGTTCTATAAAATGTGTTAAATTTTCACGCTCTATCAGAAGAACTGAAGAATCGATTTATCAGAAGAATTAAAAATATCAAAACTTCATTATTATGATAATCCTAACAATTGCTTGTATCTTGTATAGTGCACGGTTCATGTTTGTGCTTTTGTGGTCTCTCTCTTTCTAAGAACTATTGTAGGAAATGTAAAATCCTTGAGTTTGCTGGTCTAGGTCTTTCCTCAATTCCATGCTCTTCATTCTTCGCTTTACATCCCAAGTAACTTGGATGCTTCACTTTCAGTTTTGGTATTTAACGGCTTAAGAGATAAACTTACTCCTATCCTATTGCTTTCAATTCCTGGTTGGAGTTTCAATCTTATTTCATCTCTTTCCCCTTGTTTTTTTTTGCCTTCTTATTCTTCTTCTCATTAGTTTAAATGGCTCTTCAGTTTTCTGGTGAATTTT
>JAOQMS010000004.1:12876131-12886291 GCA_027563885.1 Erythroxylum longipes | reverse complement strand
TATATATAATTATTTTGTTTTCTTATTTTATCATTTTTATTTTAATTTTTTATAAAATTAATAGTAGAATAATTAAAATTAAATTTTAATTTAATTTTTATTAAACTAATAGTTGTATAATTAAAATTAAAAAGATAAAAAATAAAAAATAACAGGAGCGACGCCTGTGACTTAAGTGTTACAAGCGTGATATATGTATGTAAGTCATAGTCATGACTTAACTTGCACGGCTGTGCAAGTGAAATTTAAGTCATGATTTAACTTGCACAACTTAAGTAACGTTAGAATCTGGTCTCATTTCGACTATACACTAACTACACATGCCGTTTTTGGTGAAAAAAAGTCATGACCTTTATATGACAGAGATTTATACTTTAACTAAAATCTTTAGGAGTCATTAAGAATCGCAGATGATCAAATTAAATATAAGATGGAATAATAATAATTATTTATATAATCAGACTTCTTTTTACTTAATTACACAATCGCATCAGTTGACATCTATTGTGTCAACAGGTCGAGATGTAGAAGAAATGAAAAAGAAACTAGACCAACAATAATGGTTACAATCACAATTATAGAACATAATAGTAAAAACTGGATGGAGGAAACACTTTCCGTTCCTTTTTATTGCTTCTTCTCCTTCCTCCGTCTCCTCGAAGCAACGATAGCTTTTCAAATCTTTATGTTCAACCGATCTGTATAAATGTATATAAGCAAATCATAAGAATGTGCACTGATAACTAATTTCTAGGCCATAGATGAACCAACTTACCAGCAGTCTCCTTGTCGTCGCAGTCAGTGTCACATTTCATCTCACAGTAGGTTCTGCCATTGCCATCAACTTTGCATTCTTGTTCGCAGTTATTGAAGCACGACTTGAACTTAGTCTTTTGTTCTGGGGTCTCGCCTGCATGAGACAGGCGAATTGTTGTTGCAACTAGAATGCAGACAAGAAACAAGGCAACAAGTTTGTTGGCCATCTTTTTTCCTGTTCTTTGCTTGTTAATACTTTTTAAGGGTTAGCTTGAGACTTTGTTGGGTAATGGGAGATAAATGAATTTATACGAAACTATCACTCTAGTTTATTTTTGGGGTTTTGTTCTAACCTGTTTTTGCGGAATGCATCGCTCTAATTGGTGTAACTAAAAAAAGAGGACTACTTATCAGCCAAGTATTTCCACCTCTTTCGGTATAAAAATGGAAGGAAAAGCGTAGTTTGTGACAAGTAGTTGACCAAAAGCCCAAAATGATAGAGAGGAGAAGAATTTGAGGTATTTGGTCAACCATATTTATGGAAAAGAAATTCTAAATATAACATTTCTTTAAACGAACTGAATATTCATAAAATGTTCACAAGTTATGTGTCTGTATTTTCATGTTTTAATAAAGATCGTTTTGGAATTGGTCACTAATTTTCGGCAATACATAATCCATGTCAACCTATGGTGCTTTACCTCAGGTTTAACAGAAGTCAAAAGTTGTAGTTGCGGAAATTACAGGGGAGAGAACAGGGAACTGTACAATTCATTGGCTATAAATATAAGTTCTGAATCTTAATTTTGTAGGTTTTCTGGTTTTTATCATCGAGTTGTAGTTCAGTGGCCATAAGCCGGGAATCAGATTACCGCCTTCGATGTTTTGATGATTATATAAAATATAAAAACATGACCAAATGGTATGATATCGTAACGCAAATATAAAATGGAACAAAAATCGAATTCAAAGATGAGGAGGTTTGGCTTTGTACACAACTCAATAGCTTTTCAAAACCATAATTGCTACAAGCATTAGCAAGTAAGCTGGTGGGCGAACATATGATAGAACCGTTGATGAAGGTAACATAACAGGTCGAATTCCGGCTGGTTTAGAAGGAGCTTCGGCTGACGCTGGTGGAGATGCGGGTGTTAACAGTGGAGTGGTTTCAGATTCTGGTGATGGTGTTGTTGCTACAGCTTTGGAAGCTACCATAGACAAAAATGCAAATAAAAAAAAAGAAGGTAATTAACACCTCTAGATCTGTAGTGTAGACACAATTTAGTATTGACAGATAATATAATCTAGATACTCCTCTTCCCTTTGAAAATCATTGAACAAATTACCTCGTGGACTAAGTGGTGAAGAAGCTGTCGCTGGCGGAGGTGGTGCAAATAGGACCGGACCTGCCATATGATTCAACCAAGATTAAGATCCCTCAATCACAAAATTTAAAATACAATCGAATTCATCTTACCTGGAGCTGGCAGAGGAGAACCAGACGCTGCAAAACATAAAGCACAGGATTAGGAAATTTTATCAGGTTTGATGGGTACAGCAGAGAAGAACTGAGAAGCCATCGCACCTTTGCATTGTATTGGGACGCCATCCATGTTACAGGCTCGTGGGAGAGATAGTGCCAGTGTACGATTAAATGGTAGTTGAACAGGGATATTGGCAGCTAGGACAAGGCAAGTACAATCCATACTAGTGCTCATAAGGGTTTTCAATGTACTGCAACAGGTGCTAGTTGGTGACGTACCATTTGCGCTACTTCCAGTTACGTAGTTTATGCAAGGGGTAAAACTAGATATCATGGAAGTTGTGCATGGTGTACTTATTTGCCCATTCACTGAGATCAGTAGAAAAGGTAAGACAAGTAATGCAGTTAAATGAAAAACCTTGAAGAAATTCATCATTTCTCGTGAATGAAAATCCATGCACAATGGTCTGGACTTTGTTGCATGGAAGAGATTGATTTATAGTTTGGTAGGAATGGAAAATAGAATATAAGTAGATTCGAAACGGTCTCAGGAGTTGAACAACCATTACTGATTCCTCAAGAAATCTTTACCAATTCCAGTAGTTTCACCTCACTAGGCCATCAGATCAAGTTAGGCAGGTTAGGCATGCCAGTCATTGCGTTAAGTTGCAAGACAAGGTTTTCTTATTAATTACTGAAGATGTTAGTCGCATAACCAATATGTTTGTCTGTTTAGAGGGAGCATCAACCTGGTGATTCATCTACTGTTTGCCTCTTCCAAAACACACATAATAATTTGATGGTAAAATTCAATCTCTAATATTCACGTTTTCTGTTAAGACGCAAGTCACTAAGGCTGGATCTTGATTCACTAAGCTGTCACCCTCATCAAATACCATGAGTTTCTCAAGTTAAATTCACAAAGAGTTTTCAGTGAAAAACACAATGACTTTCGAGAATTTCAATAAGTTTTACCTAACCTAAATTATAGGATGCTTTTTGGATCGTGCTTGTGACTCTGATACTGATATCAATCTCCGAGCAAAGCTATGTTGAATCACCTTGGTTAATTTCTCGGTTAATCTGTTCGTACAGAGCAAGGCGCAGCGCATAACATTAGTATAATAAATTGGACATTTGCAGGTCGGAGGTCGCACCAAGACAATCACGTATTGTGTAAAGTTAATGAAAAGCTCTTGGTTTAGTTGGGGTAGGTGATTCAATGTTAACAAAAACACTTGACCCTCTTTTGCAAGCATTTCATATATAATCAACCCTCTTGTCTCTTATTTCACTCAAACTACAAATCTCCAATTCCCATCAAAACATTTGACTAACATCACAATTCATCTCAGAAAACGACGCCTTCCCTGCATCTTTTCCTACCTGCCATAACTACCCAGAACAGTCAATAGCTTCAAACAGAATAATCCACACGGGACCAGTCCTGGCCCTTATTGCAATGCTATTATGCTAAGTGATCTTGGCACCTTGTCTAAGTTATATTACAGGAAATACAACAACGCCAGCATCTTCCCACTACTCGCAGCTATCTAGTGTTGTACAAGCGACAACGTTATATCTTTGCCCGGTGCCCAATGGCAGTGTTTCCTCACCTGGGTATGGCCCTGAACCTAACTCTTGCTCTGGCTCTACCAAGTATTGTCAAGTGCAGACTCCAATTAACCAGTGCAAAGTTAAGCCATCTATTCAGTTCTTGCTTTGCTTGATGATAAATGAATCCAAGAGACATTAACGTTGATTTTTGTTAAAAACAGCGGCTAATACTCCAACACCATTAGCTGCTCCACCGCTAAGTTCACCTGTCAGTTCTCCAACAGAGTCATCATCTGGTGAAACACCTGAACCTGTCATTACTACACCAGCATCATATGTTCCTTCTGCTTCATGTATTCGTGACAAATTGTGGAACTGCAATTGATATAGAATTTTGTTTAACAATAGCAAAATTATGTGCTTGTACAGTAGTAATCTATTTGATTCGGAAATATGCAGGAACTGGGTCTAAAACAATGCCATCAACAACTGGAACATCAGGTGGAGATATTGTCCTAGCTCCCATTCAGTTGATGTCCTCCCTGTTCTTCGTTGCATATTGTGGTTCAACTCTTACCAGATTGTAAATCTCATTTTTGAAGATAGCGTGCTGCAGCATCGATCAAGATTCTTATATTCCGCTTTTGCTCAAAGCTGTTAGAGATGGATCTGTTATTGTTCTTAAGACTCGCATTCTTATAGTTTGTTTTGTTTTGTTGAGCCAAGAGTAAAAGACGATGGTCCCGCTGTTTCTGTATGCTTAAAAATCATTGTCCAATTCCTCTAAGTCGTTTTTCTTTTCTTCTTTACTAAAAAAGAAAAGATAAAAATGAATTAATAAAAAAATATTTGACCTCTAATGCACTTTGAAGGTACCTTAGTAAGCGCTTTGTAATCAATCATCAGTAATCAATCATCAGGATCTGCCACTATATTAATGTAAACAGGAAATCATGGAGAAATTCCTGTTAAGTACTAATGCAAAATCTAGTACCTTACAAGTTCATCACATTTTTCATATGTTATTATTTCTAGTCATATTTTTATGGTTTGTTATGATAGGTGGTTGATATTGGAAGCACTATTTGAATGTGGGCTGTTATTCCTTTACTTTTTGATAGTTAAAAAAGTTCTATGTTGAATAAAAGGTGTCTTTTTCTCTCTATTTGTGTATGCCTATAAAGTGATTGATAAACTTCTTATGAGAGATTTTTTTGTGTTTTGTTCCTATTTAGGCACTCTGTTTTTTGACTTATGGTATCAGAGCATCTTTTGAGGCCTATGAAAAGTATATGTAATGGCTATCATACAAAATGGAGTGAATATTTCACAACCCGCAATTCTAATTTTCCAAGACAATAACTATGATGTTTATAGTACAAGATGAATACTCTCTTCATCTCTCAAGATTTATGAGAGTTGATAGAAAAAGGCTATACTGAAGAAGGTGTAGCAGCTGAAAACTTAAAAGAAGTGCGAAAGAAAGATGCCAAAGCTCTTTTCTTCATTCAACAAGTTGTAGATGATGCAAGTTTTTCTTTTTGAATTTCAGGAGCAACAAAAGTGAAAGACGCATGGGATGCACTAAAAAATGGATACCAAGGCATAACAAAGGCGTTTACAGTAAAGCTTCAGACATTTTGTAGAAGGTTTGAAAGCTCCTTCATGAAATATGGGGAGTCTTTGCAAGAATTTTCCAACAATCTTATGGAGATAGTTAATAAAATGAGGAAGTATGGAGAGTAGGTGTTAGATCAAAAGGTTGTTGAGATAATTTTGCGAAACTTATTGCGAAAATTTGAATATGTTGTTGCTACCATAGAATAATCAAAAGACTTAAATGTCTTAAGTGTTGATGAATTGTTAGGTTCTTTGCACTCCCATGAAGATAGACAAAAAAGCTATCAGGAGAGTTTTATAGAGAAGGCAGTTCACGCTAAGTTTCAAGTTTCCAAAGACAATGAAGCATCCAGTAGTAAAGGTGAAATGCAAAACCGTAAGCTCAAATGTTATTATTTTGATTGACCTAGTCATATAGAGAAGTTTTTTCAAATGTTATTATTGTCATCAATCTGGTCAGATAGAGAAGTTTTTTCAAATGTTATTATTATGATCGAACTGGTCGTATAGAGAAGTTTTGTTGATTTAAAGAAAGAGATGAAAAACAAGCAAATTTTGAAGAAGAAAAAAACAAAGACGAGTCTGAGAGTTTATTTCTTGCTTGTTTTATTTCAAATAAGCATGATTTATATGTGTAGTATATGGATAGTGGATGTAGCAATCATATGACTGCCAAATTGGAGGCCTTTGTAGCCGTGGACCGGTCAGTCAAAACAACAATGAAGATGGGCAATGGAACAATTCGTAAATCAGAAGGAAAAGAAGTTGCGAAGCTGAATGACTATGCAACCAGCTACATCAAAGATGTTCTTTATGTCCCAAACTTGGACTCAAATTTATTTAGTGTTGGGCAATTTTTAAGGGAAGATTACTCTTTGGTTTTTGAAGATTTCTCATGTGCTGTTTTTTTCGATAAGACTAAGATGGTCTTATTGTTTGAAGTTCCCACGGCCAGAAATAATATGTTCCCACTTACTCTTGACAATGAAAAGAAATAATTTGCAGTTTCATTAGAAGATGACAATTGGTTGTGGCATCATAGGTATGGACATCTCAACTTTAAAAGCTTGAGTTTGTTATCTAATCAAAAGTTTGTGGAGGGTATAAAACAAACAGATGCAATATGTGAGAGTTGTTTGATGGGAAATCAACACAGAGACTCATTTCCAAAGAGTAGAAGCATGAGAGCTTCAAAGCTAGCTGAATTAATCCATGGAGATGTATACGGACCTATGCACACTCCTTCTCTCAATGATAATAGGTATTTTGTAGTTTTTGTTGATGATTTCAGTATAATGACTTGAGTTTATTTTGCAAAAGAGAAATCTGAGGTGTTCTCAATCTTTAAGAAATTTAAGTCATCTATTGACAAAAAATGGAAATGCAATAAAATTCTTAAGATAGATCGTGGTGGTGAGTTTGTATCCACAAAGTTTGCAAATTCTATGAAAAGATGGGCATTCAGAGGCAACTAACGGCTAGCTACCACTAAACAAAATGGAGTGGCAGAGAGGAAGAATCAAGGTCTTGTTGAAATAGCAAAGAGCATGCTTACAGCCAAATGTCTACCCAAAAGTTTTTAGGCTAAAGCAATTAATACAGTAGCTTATGTGCTCAATCACAGTCTAACTTCAACACTATCTAATCAAACTCCATTTGTAGCCTTTCATAGGAGGAAACCAAAGGTAACACATTTTAGACTTTTTGGGTGTGTTGCTTATGTGCTTGGAAAATTTGATGATAATGGATGAAGAAATGAAGTCATTGGAAAGAAATAAAACTTGGGTGCTGGTTGACTTACCAGTAAGAAAAGAAGTTGTGGGGATGAAATGGGTGTATAAGCTTAAATTTAGACCAGATGGATCGATTCAAAAACACAAAGCTCGACTGGTTGCTAGAGATTACATGCAGCGTGAAGGTATTGACTTTGAAGAAACTTTTTCTCCAATTGCTAGATTTGATACAATCCATACTATTTTATCAATTGCTGCTAATTATAAATGGAAGGTTTGTCAATTTGACATTAAGTCAACATTTTTAGATGGATTTTTGGAAGAAGAAGTGTATGTGTAGCTACCAAAAACTATGAAGTTGAAGGAGGAAAAATGAAGGTCTACAAATTGATGAAAGCACTCTATGGACTTAAGCAAGCCTTGATGGCCTGGGATGAGAGGATTAATGGATATTTCAGCAAAAATGGATTTCAAAAGAGTGCAAGTGAGCTCACTTTATATGTTAAAACCAAAGGAGCTGATGAGGTATTACGTGTGTGTCTCTATGTGAAAGATTAAATTTACATTGGAAATAATTTTGCCTTGGTTAATGATTTCAAGAAGATTATGGTGCATGAATTTGAGATGATTGATTTGGGTTCTATGAGTGATTTTTTAAGGTTAGAAGTGCAACAAAGTGAGGTTGGAATTTTTATTTGTCAACAAAAATATGTCAGAGATCTTTTGGAGAAATTTAACTTGAAAGATTGCAACCTGGTTAAAACTCCAATGATCGCAAATCAAAAATTCAATTTGTATAATGGAGTAGCAAAGGCAGATGCTCAAGTATATGGAAGCTTAATTGGAAGTATGTTGTATCTCACAAACAGTTGTCCTAATATCCTGCAAGCTGCTAATTTGTTGTCCCGATTTATACAAAATTCAAGCAAAATGTGTTACGGTGTAGAAATCAGATATTTGAAAGGAACATGTTCTTATGGTTCTCTTGACGATCACAAGAGTACTACTAGTTTTTTGTTCAAGCTTGGGTCAAATGCCATCTCTTGGTGTTCGAAGAAGCAACCATCTATCGCATTATCATCATTTGAATTGGAGTATATGACCCTCAATTAAGTGACGTGTCAAGTATTATGGTTAAGAAGAATTTTAAGTGATATGAAACATCATCAAAAGGAGGCTATAACAATTTTTTTGTGATGATCAATCCACCATTGTGATGACTAAAAATCTAGTTTATCATAGTTGCACAAGACACATTGACACTCGACACCATTTTATAAGAGAGATGGTTGCAGATGGAAGCATAAGGATGGAGCATTATTGTTCTCAAGAGCAAGCTACTGATCTATTTACAAAGTCGCTCCCTCTAGAGAAGTTCATTTACTAAGAGATGAGAGCATGTTAATAACTAATGCACAATCTAGTATGTTATAAGTTCATCATGTTTTTCATATGTTGTTATTACTTAGTCAGGTGTAAGTTAGCTAGAGTCCAATTTTTTTAATTTCAAATAGTTAGTTATCTTTTACTTATATTTAAGGAAGTTTTTAGTTGAATAGAAGATCCGTCTTATTCTCTTTATTTGTGTATGCCTATAAATTGATTGATAAAATTTTTGTGAGAGATTTTTTGTGTTATTTTCCTATTCAGGCACTCTCCTTTTTGACAATTCCATCCTACTTGAGATAATTGTGACTTTGTGCAAATCCTCTAACATGGAAGATAAATTAATTAGATTACTGTGTTCTGATGCACGACCGAATGGTTAGAATGAAGAGAATTTTGCATTATTTACTTGTCATATGTTACACTAGTTCAGGCAAGTAAAATACATTTTTGAACGTAAAGAGCTCCAATGTTTGATCGATGCCTAATAGTCATAAGAAGTATGCGCCATTCTTAGAACAGGATCTTGAACAAGTTGATAAATTTAGTGGATTCTGAATTCTGCATCCAAGTCCAAAAAATACAAAATTGGGCACAGAACTAGAGACTTAAGCTTAAATCAAACTATAATCATTGACACTACGGTGGTCTAAAGGGTTTCAATTTTTATATAAGTAACAGAGGATTCAAGTAATGCTTACAAGTTTTCAGTTTACCTCTACTTTTAACCAATTATTCTTTTTAGAACTAATATCAACTGTAGGTTTTTTTCCACTGTTGACTTATCGCCCAATATTTTTGTTCTAATCTTGTTGGATCATACAGAAAAAAGACTTGTATGATCTGTTACAAACTATGAAATGTTTAGATTATAATTTTAGGAGTTAGACTATTCCTACCATTACTAAATAGGGATGGACAATAAAGCATCAAAATAGACGTTGAATAACCAATTTCTAGGTTATGTATATCGACTAGACTAGTCCATTTCTTTGGTATAATTGTGGCTATATGGTGAATAGAAAAAGAACAATGCTAAGCAATTACAGATTAACAAGCTCAAATTCTTGATGCTTGTTTTTATAGTTGGCTACTATTGACTTACTTTCTTTCCATTGGTTAAATATTATTCATAAGACAATGAGTTGAAGATCCTTATAACAATCAAATTAATGATAAAGCTGTAATTTTCATTCTTTTGACATAATATCTTTCCCATTTTTAATTGATTTTGTACTTAATTTTGGGGTATTAATTTCATTGTTAGACCTCGTTTTCGGAGTCTAACTCCTGCTTGCTCTGATACCACGCATGTTGGACCCCGTTTCCGGAGCCCAACTATCTAGAATATCATAAAACGTGAGATTATGACCATAACGTGGGCGTAATCTAAGGAACAACACCTTAACCATTGTTAATTCATCTTCATGCTTTTATATCATAACATATCGATAGCTTTTTCAAGTATACCAAATTTTAACTCAATCTTATCCATACGCAAAGTCCTATGTTCACTCAAATTCATCCATATATAATTCATAAGTCATAAACATTAAAAGATAAGAGTTTTCACAAAGCCATAAAGGCATTTCAACCCACGATACATCCATATCTCATTATCCCAA
>JAOQMS010000004.1:12862411-12872934 GCA_027563885.1 Erythroxylum longipes | reverse complement strand
ACCTAAGGGAAAACTCGGGTTAATTATTAACTCACGATTAATAGTTTCTAGGAGAGGTTTGAGAAGAACAAATCAATAAAATATGCTTAATTAGGGTGTAGGCCTAGATTAAACCAAAGAACTGCATCCCTAACGAATTTCCCAATTTTACCATTTTTTTGTATATTTTCTTTAATTGTTTTTATTAGTTAGATTCATTTTATTTTCTTATTCCAAAATCCAAACCCTCCATTTTTCCTAAACACCGATTAATTTCATTTCATAAGCTAACCGAACACTCCCTGTGGAATCGACCTAGACTCACCACTACTACAGTAGTAGTCTAGTTATTTTATTTTGACTAGCATTACGACGCGCCGGTCAATTTTGGTACCATTGCTGAGGAGTGTAGTGTTTAGTTTTTGTTTGTGATTTTAATTGGTGTTTTGTATATATTTGTTCATAATTAGTTTCTTTTCAGTTATTTCGTGATCCTTTCTTTATTATGTTTCATGTTTGTGTTTTATAAAAATTTAAAAAAATCATCATGGATGGAAGTAATTTTTTCTTTAATTCATATTCTCAATCTTATAACAATGTTTGGACTGATCAACCTAACTTTTGTTATGGATGGGATAATCATCAGAATTACTTCCATAATAGTTTGCAAGAAGCACAACAATTCTCATACAGAACAGAAGCTTCCTATCACGACTTCGGTCCATCTCCGGAAGAGTTGAATAATATTATAAACGCTAATACTTTGCAATTGCAACAAAATAGTCTACAATTCGAGTAGGATGGAGGGTAATTTCTAAAAACTACATAGTCTAGCGCCTAAGATTCGGAGAGCCAACACGACTCAATTATTTCTCTAGAAGAAATGCTTAATATTATGGCTGCTAAAAATCTTCAAATTCGATAGGATATGCAGCAGTTCCAATAGAATACGTAACAGTTGTTTCATCAAATTGTACAGCAAATTCGAGAGGATGCTCTGCAATTCCAGCAAGATTTGTTGCCTCAATGGGGAGATATCAATCATCTGGAGCCACATAGCGAAGAGGAGCAGTTGTATCAACCTGAGGTGTACCTGATGGATGTTTGTGCAGAAACTTTACAAAGTGATAAGGAGCTTGAGAATTTTGAGGTCAACCCTCAAGGAGTTGCTAGTGTCGAAGAGGTTGAGGAGGAGCTCGAAGCCTTAAAGGACATATCATTTAGCTCAGAGGTAAGTATTGAGTCCATAATTATTTTTGAAACTAACTCTTCACCTTTTCATGGCATATTGAAGGAAATAAACGACGAAGAGAAAGGTAAGGAGATGTTTGAAATATTTCCTGAGTGCATAGACTCAGTCGAGATTGAAAGTCTGGGGATAGGGAAGGAGCTAAATGGGAACGATTATCAACCAAGACCCTATCCTGAAGAACTTCACATTAAAGAACCGCATGTCCCACCTGAATATCACAATTTTGTCACGTGAGGGAAAGGAGTCGAGACAGTGACCCTAAACAAAAGTGCTTCTTGGGAGGCAGCCCAAAGGAAGTAAATTTCTTTTCTTTACATTTTTGTATTTCTTTATATATGCATGCGTGTTCTTTGTTAGTTTATTTTACTTGTTTTTTAGTTTTCAATCAAAATGAGAGAAAGAATAAAACAAACAAAGAAACATTTTCTCGTTTGGGATTATATAATCATAAGTAGAGAATGAATTGACTAAAGAATTTTATAGCAACTTTGGCATGTACTTTTGCTTTTATGCTTGGTTAATATGCATTATCTTTAGAAGAGTAGTGACTAATGGTAGACAAAGCCAGTGAGACTTTGAGACTTATTAGACTGAAACATCTATATCAGTCTCATTGTCTTTTGATAATGTGTGACCTTCATGACATATATATCTCGATTTTGCGTTGAATTTATATTCGAGACTACATTTTTATTATATGCATTAACAAGGATATGATTAGGCATTCTTTATTTTTCATAAACTACTTTAGCCAAATAACCTATCCTATTGACATAAATTTTCCCTTGATAAACCCCTTTGAGCTTTATACCTTTCTTTTTGTATCAACCACATTACATGCTTTAAACTTAAACAAATATCCTACCCAAGCCATAAAGCTAGTGAAGCATTTGTGATTGGTGAGTTTGTAGATGTACAAAAGTGTAAGTGTGGGGGTGTACATGTGTGTGGATTGGCTATAATGATTGGGATGTTATTTTAGGTCTTATCATTGAAATTCCCATGTTAATGTAGTTTCTTTTGATGTTAAAAAAAGAAAAAACGAAACAAAAGAGAAAAGAAAAGAAGAAAGAAGGAAAAAAATGAAAAAAATGAATTTTTTTAAAAAATAAATGTATCTAGGAGCATGTGCATATGTGTTGAAAAGTTGTTTATGATTAATGCATTCTCCTAAAGTTGTGATGAATGGGTTATTTGAGTATATTGGATATGAGGCAGATGTTGGTTTAGAAGGTTCACTCTTGTGGTTTCAATGTATTGTTGGCATAAATTGTGTGAGTGATTCCTTCATATTGGTATATGCTTCATATGGTTGGTGTCTAAGAGTTGAATAAGGTTGTGAAATATAAATGTTGCATTCGTCATAGTTGATGGTACCCAGTTTTTCATTGAGTGTTACTTTTGTTTCACTATCTTTGATGGCTTTCATGCTACTTGACCTAAATACATCTCACCTTACCTTTGCCCACATTACAACCCTAAAAAGTCCTTTGATTTATGATTTTGCATGTGAATTTTAGTGATAGAGAAATGAAATGATATGCAAAGTTGTGGATTGATATGATCATGAATGGTGTTGAGTGTACATGTTGATATATTTTAGTTAAACATATTTTCCGAGTCTAACATTAGATCACTCGGTTTTCGAAGATGATGCTTGTTGATTGATCATGAGTAAAAGCATTGAATGTTGAATTCTTGCTATGATTTTTGAAAGTATTCATCTTTGGTTGTGATTATATTGCCCTGGAAAATATGAAAATTGAGTAAATATTTTGGGTCTTTGAGCTTAATTTGGATATTTTGCTTGAGGACAAGTAATAATTGAAGTGTGGGGGTATTTGATATGATTAAATTATCATATATTTTCTTATGTATTTCCATGTGATTTCAATCCTATTTTAAGATAAAATGCTTAATTTATGTGCAATTAGTGTTGAATGCTAGGTTGGATATGTTGATATATATTTGAGACCAAAAAGACAAGATTCTAAAGCAAATTGGAGCACAAATGTTTAACAAGGAAAAGATGAAGCAAAATGCAGCCTTCCTTGAAGCACAAAACGACAGCCCATGAAGGAAAATCCAGCAGGAAATGATTACTTTAAAGCTAGTGTCAAATGCTCTAGCATTTGGGAGCTGCAAAAGGTGAGACGCCGATGTTTTGAAAGGAATGTAGGGGTAAAAGGGTAAAAAAAATGCAAGAGATAAACAAGAGAGAGGGTTTTGGCGTGTACAGGAAGGGACGATAAACTCTCCAGGTTTATTCGTCCAATCAACTACAATGGAGGGACGCTACAGTGAGGTAAGTTAAAAGCTGTGACAAAGAGATCTTGGAGGTGAATAGTGAGGTGTCCACTATCTTTATTTGTCACATCATGAATAGTGGATAGATAAGAAGGTTGCGGCATTGAGAAGAGATAGTTAGGGTTTTCGGTAGGGTTATAAGTATGGGGGTTGAAGTAATTTTTCAGGAGAGACTCATGGAGGACTAAATGTCTCGATGTCGGTTCAGAGGCGACATCGACACCGACGACCCTAGTTAAGTATTTTTTATTATTTTTGTTTTTTCTTTCTCTCATTAGAAATAGATTGTGTTATCCTATGTTAATTGATTTGGGTTTTATGTATGGATAATCAAATTTTCGTTATTATTTGTTTATTTATGTATGAACCTATTGGGATTGTGAAAGAATGATTTTAATGCGTTCATTGAATCATTTGATTGCATACCCATTGCTAGAATTTTTATATAATTTGTAATTGTTATGTTAAAATTCATGTGTAGTGACTAATGATTCGTCATCATTAGGGATAACATGACCTAGGTTAAATGACGTATCGTATGTAATTATTGCCTTGATTAATCGATTTTCCTAGTTCTTAATGCTACTGCCTAATTAAATCTAGAGATCATATCCTAGGTTATTTGGTAGTTAGGTTTAATCAACGATCGTATCTTGATTAAACAAAAACTAAGGGAAATGAATGCATTAAAATCATCCTTTCACAATCCCAATGGGTTCATACACAAATAACCAAATAATAATGAAAATCTAATTATCCATACACAAAACCTAAATCAATTAACATAAGATAACATAATCAATTTATAATGAGAGAAAGAAACAACAAAAATAATAAAAAATACTTAACCCGGGTCGTTGGCATCGATGTCACCTCTAAATCGCGTCGGGACATTTAGTCCTCCATGAATCTCTCCCGAAAAAATACTTCAGCCCCCATACTTGTAACCTTACCGAAAACCCTACCTATCTATTCTCAATGCCTTAACCTTCTTCTCTATCCACTATTCATGATGTGACAAATAAAGATAGTGGACACCTCACTATTCACCTCCCAAGCTCCCTTTGTCACAGCTCTTAACTTCCCTCACTGTAGCGTCCCTCTACTATAGTTGATGGGATGAATAAACTTGGAGAGTTTATCGTCCCTTCCTGTACATCCCAAAACCCTCTCTCTCTTGTTTATCTCTTGCATTTTTTAAACCCTTTTACCCCTGCATTCCTTTCAAAGCGTCGACGTCTCACCCTTTACAGTTCCCAAATGCTAGCGTTTCACGTTAGCTTTAAAGTATGCGTTTAACGCAGCTAGCATTAAATGCTAGCTTCTCTATTTTGACGTCGTCGTTTCCTGCTAGATTTTCCTTCATAGGCTATCGTTTTGTGCTTCAAAGAAGGCTGCATTTTGCTTCATCTTTTCCTTGTTAAACATTTGTGCTCCAATTTGCTTTAGAATCTTGTCTTTTTGGTCTCAAATATATATCAACATATCCAACCTAGCAATCAACACAAATTGAACATAAATTAAGCATTTTATCTTTAAAATAGGATTGAAATCACATGGAAATACATAAGAAAATATAAGATAATTCAATCCTATCAAATACCCCCACACTTGAATTATTGCTTATCCTTAAGTAAAACATCCAAATTAAGCTCAAAGACCCAAAACATTTACTCAAATTTCATATTTTCCAAGACTTTATAATCACAACCAAAGATAAATACTTTCAAAAATCATAGCAAGAATTCAACATTCAATGCTTCTACTCATGATCAATCAACAAGCATCATCTTCGAAAATCGAGTGATCTAATGGTAGACTCGGAAAATGTGTTTAACTAAAATATATCGACAGGTACACTCAACACCATTCATGATCATGACAATCCACAACTTTGCATATCATTTCATTTCTCCACCACTAAAATTCACATGCAAAATCATAAATCAAAGGACTTTTTAGGGTTGTAATGTGGGCAAAGGTAAGGTGAGATGTATTTAGGTCAAGTAGCATGAAAGCCATCACAAAAGTAACACTCAATCAAAAACTGGGTACCATCAGCTATGACGAATGCAACATTTATATTTTACAAGCCTATTCAACTCTCACACACCAACCATATGAAGCATATACCAATCCGAAGGAATCAGTCATACAATTTATGCTAACCATACATTGAAACCATAAGAGTGAACCTTCTAAACCAACAGCTACCTCATATCCAATATACTCAAATAACCTACTCATCACAACTTTAGGAGAATGAAATTTCTTGAAAATCGATTTGGTGAACTATATTATTGATTTATAATTTTCAATAAAAATTTAGGAAATTTCTGAAATTTTGAGTATATTGGGACTAGGAAAAATGTCAAGTGGCAAGACAATTTTTAAATGGTAGTAGAAATAAGTATTAAATGGTAGTAGAAATTATTGATAAGTGACATTGAGATTTAATGATGAGTGTCATAGAAAATTAGGAGACAATTGGAATAGAATTTAGAGACAAATAGACTAGTTATTAAAAAAGGGCTAAATGGAACCATAGAGAGGTGTCAAATGGCAGTGACAAGTGTACTACCACTCACCACTCATCCCACACGATCCTTACATATGAAAGACTAACATTTTTATTGTCTTTCATTCTTATTTTACAACACATGCTTCTTTCTTCATCTTCTTCATCTTTTCTTCTTCATTTTCACGACACTCTCTTCTCCAAGCATCAATGTTGAACCTTGCTTTCTTCCATCACTAGCTACTTGAAAGTTCTTGCTATCTTTTCTTCTTGATAAAACCCACCTGCTCTACCTTGGTGAGATGATGATCGTGTGATGCATGGAAGAAGCTAGGGTTACAAAATTTTGAAGAAGATTAGAGTTTAAATCAAGTAAGTAGCATATTAATTCTCAAGGGTTATTTGAATATGAAACACATATGGTGATTATTTTGATATTAAATGATTATGGGAATAGTGATCAATATATGTACATTATGGATAAAGAATGAGAATATTGATGTCTTGTTTTGTTTATATGATGAGTAATAATTTATGAAGTGTTATGGGGATGTTTTTGGGTTAGATTTATAGTGTAAATGATGTATGAAATTATCAAAAATGTTGAGGAATAAATGGACATATTTATGTCTGGTTTTATGTTTATGATTAACAATAGATTATAAGTTGCATTAAAGACGTTTTTAATATAAAATGGGTATGGAAATATTGTTTGAATGAATGTTGAAAGTTGAAAAATGAAGAGATGTGATTATGTCCTATTTTGAGTTAATGATGAATGTAGGGAATTGATGAATAAATGCATATGATTGTGTTCTGTTTTTGAGAGTTGAAAGTTAATGAATGATATATGATATGTTTTGATTTGGTATGATTGATGAACCTTAAGTATGAGTTGTCTTATTGATGATATTGAGATAGGAATGAGGTAAGAATGAAGAGGAAAATGAAGTCCAAATTACTATTTTAGTATGAGATGTATTGAGTACAATATGGAGAAAGTTAGAATGCATATATTATAAGATTAAGTGAATGATGATGAAATAAATGAGTAGATTTTTTGTGGATTTTAATGCAACTAATATGGTAATTGAATTAGCATGTAATGAAGTTGCATAAATGGACATGAAAACTAGAAAATTTAGTGTGAAATTGATGTCAGTACATTATGTTTAATTCATGAAAATGGAAGAAGAAAATACAGGGCACGATCGTGACCTAGAAAATTAGAGGTTTTGTCATGATCGTGGCCCTCACCCCACAATCGTGGCTAGTTGTCATGGTTTTTGTCACGATCGAAGGAAGGTGCCCCACGATTGTGGACTAGCATATGGAGAAAAAAATGGTCTTTTATGTAATTAAACAACAAATGGTTAGGTACTTCCTTTAATATATTTAGACTTGAATTAAGCTTTAAATGAACCTAGTATGATGAGGGATTGATTGATTAAATATTTGATATACTTAGGTTGATAATCAAGGTCATAACTTAAGCATGGATGATGGATATCAAAGAGATAAATTCTGAAAATTTAGAGATGTTATAAGAATGGAAGGGATCCTATGAATGCTAATGTGATTCAAAGAAGATGAGCAATGCATACTAAGTAAAGATGAATGAAAAATTGAGTATTATGAGATCATATAATGCTAGAAGAGAAATGATGAAGGATTAAATTATGATACTAGAATAACCAAGCTCCTTGAGCTATGAACCTAAATGCAATCTTGATATACAAAAATGATATTGTTTAAATGATCAAGAGATGTCATTAAAGGAAACATACCTGGAATAGTCAAATTAAGCATGTATTATACATTACACATATACAAATGTATATGAATAAATGTTTATGTGATTGTGCAATTAGTAATATGTGTACAATGTGTATTACATGAAGTTGATACATAGGATTCAACATCAGCATCTAGGCGTTTTCGGATTATGGAAGCAAATGCTAATCTGGAGCATACTGTGAGTCGACCTAGATGGTCTTACTTTAAATAATTGTTTTGTTTAAAATTTTTTATTGCATTATTAATGATGTGAATGTGCTTGTGATAATTCATTAATAGTCCGAGGAGTTTAATAAATGTGAACATATTGGAAGTGCTTCATTGAATGTGAATGAGCAAGGAATAAGTGGTTCTCAACATATTTGTTGAATGCCGGACTTAGGTCCGATGATATGTGAATGTGTAAAGTGAAATAAAATGACTAATTAAGCTTATGTGATTTGATGCATTCCATTACATGAATGCATGATCAGATAAAGGCAATTGTGACCGGATTAGCCATCAAAAAGGAGCTTAAAGCCCAGAAAGTGATTAAGAGCCAAAGGCTTACTATGTATAATGAGCCCGATATCTCCAAAAGATACAGGAAAGTTATTAATGAGCTTGGTATCCACAATAGATACGGGACAGTTCAGGCACTCAGTCACAATAACAGAATAACTATAATGAGCATTGTATATACATCGATATGTATTTTTAAATGATTGAAATGTATTGTTTGAATTGTTTGAATGAGAGCTGTTAAATAAGTGAATAAAGTGATATATGATGCTATATGATGAAGTAGTGAAGTGATGTGCCTTATGTGATGATGTGAATTGTCTTTAAATTATTTGTGTTATGTGATATGAGTGAGCCATTGAGGATGGTCTGCTCACTAAGTTCACAAAACTCACCAAAATTGCAACGTTGTCTTTCAGGCTCAAACAAGATATCCAATTAGACAAATTAGAGTCTAGCCACTAGAATTGAATAAAAGGTAGAGGTCGGGATTATTTTGCACCTGCATATATCTACAGTCTTTTTATATTTTGAAATTGTATTTCGCAAATATTGTAAAGTGTAACGACTATATGAATGGAAGTGTTTTGTAATTGTAATAGTCCCAAATGACTATTATAATTCTGAAGATATGTTTATCGTTTGAAACACTTGTGACTGAAAATGTTTACAAATTAAATGGGCTGAAAAAGATTATTGATTTTCTAAGCATGCGTGTGATGTGTGTAAAATTTGTATTGATTATGATTGATTGACTGTATTAACATGCCAACCTCGAAGAGTGTGTTCTTGAATACTGACGATATGTTCGGGAATATACTCTATGAGAGTGGGGTGCTAGACAATCCCTCAAAGTTTGGCTAACTTAAATGTCAAGCTATTACATATATCATTACTACTTTTCATTAGTGTACATAAGCAAACTCAACTGATGGCACCATCACTCAAAGATAATTATGAATGCAAAATAAATCTTCCTCACTCATTTCTCTTAAGTGTTTGATGGTTAGTGTTTTGCTCAAGCTCCCTATAGGAAACTACACTACTATAGGCTTGTTAATACACCAATTCTCCTCTACAATGATTATATGCATAAATAGATTAAAAGGACTTGCTTTGGGTTGTAATATGGTAAGGGTTAAGGCGGGTCAAAAGGGGTAAAGGATTTAACACAAGCATTCATAAAGTAATAAGTGAACAAATGGATAACAAAACATATTTTTGAGATACACAAATGTAAATATACTACTACTCTGCACTTATTAATGCTACTAAAATGTTCATCCTTTTTTATTCGAGATAAGTTGAGTGATACTTCTTAATTGAGCCCAAGTTTATTACATAAATTGGCAACATTTTCATGACTTTTGCTACACTTTTTGACTCCTATCTCTAGCTTTTGTGCTTAAATTAATTCTTGAGTGTGTGCTTTTATTTTATGTAGTTTGAAGGAAAATTTGTTACAAATCAGTATTCGTTACACTAATTAATTTTCTGAGAATAATTGATACTGCAAACTACCTTTTTTTTATTGTATGAGACTCAAGGAAAAGTAAGTCAAGAAGAAGATGTGGAATGAAAGAAGGCTGAAGTGAAGTCAACGAGAGAATGAGGCACAATAGGAAGTTCACCGCGCGAAGTGGATCTGTCGCTGCGGCGAAACACACAGAATCCAGGCTGAACTTTCGGGAAAAGTTCGCCGTGGAGAAGATTAATTCTTTAGCCGCGGCGAAGGAACCAGCAACAAAGCAAAACCTTTCAGGCAAAGTTCGCCGCAGCAAACCTTCAAAAACCTGGACCAATTTCAAAAAAATCACCTACTGTGCGACCCGACCCAGCATCTTTCGCTTAAAAACCTATCAAATTAGGTTATAAAAAGAGAAGAAAAGAGACAGAGAAGACGGAGAGAGAAAAAACATTACAGAGGATACACACACTCACGGCTCTTCCTCTCCACTTGACCATCATCAATCATTTCTTTCCATTTTTCTATCGCCACATTCATTATCTGTTGCTGCTTCCATGGATGCTCTTGGTGGGTTTCCAGTTGTGAGTTCTCCCAAAGCAATGCTTGGCTAAGCACCATTTCCTTTTGAAGATGTAGCAATGGCTTGAGTTCAATGGGCTTCAAAGGGGAGTAGTTTGTTCATATTTAACTGCATTGTTGTG
>JAOQMS010000004.1:12837068-12850593 GCA_027563885.1 Erythroxylum longipes | reverse complement strand
TTCTTGTCCAGCAAGAAAACTGAAATAAGTTAGCTTTAGAAAAGGATTTCAATCAATCCTTTTCACACTAGAATTAGGACTCTTATGTTCCATGTTAGGGATATAAAAGGGAGGGTCCACAGATGTTTTAGGGCTCGAAAATATTACTTTAATAAAGTTTCTGCAGGAAATTTTCCTGAGAGAGAGTGTGTCTTCTCTTGTTGATTAAATCTTAAGGTTTATGCTTGGATTGGGTTCTGAGATTAACCTAAAAATCTCTACCTAACTACTTCCGCTGTGTCACTCATAGTTTGGACACAGATCATGCAAGGATAGTAAAAAGGAAAATGAAGTCTTATCCCCAAATAATTTAGGATTACATGCTTATATACACTTTAGAGAAGGAGAAAAATAAGAAACAATTTCTAGGGATTAATCTTCTAGGATTTCACACTCTCCTAGGAAATGAAAATAGTCTCTTAGGATACTATATTCTCCTAGGAAAAGAGAAAAATCCCTTAGCATCCCATGTCGTTTGAAATACTGAGAAATTGACTTTTCTAAAATTGTATGCAGCTAATATACAACTTAAAACCCTTTGTCACACTCCCCTTCAAGTTGGTGAATAAGGATTTGTCATTTCCAGCTTGCCAATGATACTTTGAAATATTTGGGTACTCAACCCTTTGTAAGCACATTTGCAATTTGTCCTTCAATTGGAATATAAGTCATACAAATTAACTTACATTCCAATTTTTCTTTAATAGAGGGCTTATCAATTTCAATATTTTTTGTTCGGTTATGTCATACTAATCATATGCAATATTTATCGCTAATTATTATCACGGTACAACCTCATTGGACCACTCCACCTTATCCGAAAGTCATCAAGGATAATCTTTCACCATAACAGATCATAAATTCCTAGTGCCATATATTTGAATTCTACCTCTACACTTGATCATGCCATAATATTATGCTTTGTGCTTCTCCGTGTTACAAGAATGCCACCCAAAATTGTACAATATCTGGGAGTATACCTTTTATTGATTGGTGATCCTGCATAATCTACATCAATATATGCTTTAACTGTTAACTCATCATTTCTTTAAGAATTCCTTTCCCCGGAATTCCTTTCAAATAATCTAGAATTCTACAAGTAGCATGTAGATGAACTTCTTGGGGATCATGCATAAACTGGCTTATTACACTAACCGAATATGTTATATCTGGCCTTGCATGTGATAGATAAATGAGTTTTTCAACTAGACGTTGGTGCATCTCTCAATCAATAGAAGAACTTTCTTTAGTTTAACCAAGTTTATAGTTGGGACCTATAAGAGTTGGTGTTGGTTTACAAGCTAGTCTTCCTGTTTCTTTTATGAGATAATTGCATATTTCTTCTGTGAGATGAAGATCCCCTATTTGGAATGAGTTCCTTCAATCCCTAGAAAATACTTCAAACTACCTAACTCCTTAATTTCAAACTCTCGATTAAACATTCTTTCAAAAAATGTCTCTCCTTTTTATCATTGCCAGTAACAATTATATCACTAACATAAACTAGCAATGATGTAACTCCCCTTGAATTTGAATGTTTAATAAATAGTGTATGATCACCTTGGCTTTTTTTGTATCCCACAAATATGCCAAACCATGCCTTTAGTTATTGCTTCAAACCATAAAAGCCTTTTTTTTAAACTTGCAAAGTTTATAACTTGCCATATTGTCACCAAATCTAGGGGGAATATTGATGCAAAATACTTAAAAAGTCTATAAAAGAAGTAAAAGAGAAAAAATTAGTCAACCACAAACTTTAATTTGGTGGGATGAAGGGTGAGAATTGAATTAACAACAAAGACAACAAGGGATGAACTTTAAATTATGCTAGGATTCCTTATTAGATAGGAAGTAATAATAAGTTAGTATGTTATTCTTGTTGTAGATATTTTATCTTAGTTGTTTATGACTTAAACTTATAGAATATTTATTAAAATATGATTTAAATTTGTTATGAACACTTTTTTACTAGAACAAGAGTTCTAGAGACTTCTTTATAAATACGTGTGTACTCAACCCTTCAATAACAAGATATCCTGATTTTTTAATAAGCTTGAGTTTCAATTAGAAGGTGTGATGTTTTCTTTAAAGGGTGATTCTTAAACTCTAGGAGTGGTTCCTATTTCCCTACCCTCCATTACTTATTTACCTCACTGAAGTTCCAGTAACTTTTTCAACATACCCAGTGCACAAGGCTGCCCGTTTTGAGTATTCGATGAAAGAAGGACGACAACAAAAACAAGAATTGCAATCATCAATCTTCACGGGGGGTTTGGGGAGAATCATGATGTATGCAGCCTTCCCTTTGTAAAATCCAAAATTCCAGTAATATTTAAATTCTACCCTGAATTTTTAGTAATCAAACCTTAAAATTTTCGCTAATCCAAACTTGAAATTCCAACAAACTAAGCTGAAATTTAGATCTAAACTCTGATATTCCAGCAGCCTACCAACACTAAACAGCCCGTACTTCCTAGTTTCTATGAGTTTTAGCCACTAATTAATATTTCTTCTATTTGTCCTACATAAAATATTCAAGTATATAATTTTTTTCAAAGTCACCATAGAGAGATGCATTTTTCACATCAACAACTGTAATTCCCAATTGAAGTTAGCTGCCAAGGATAAAACGACTGCTACTTTTTTCATTTTTTGCAATAGGGATAAAGGTCTCAATGTAATCTAGTCTATTTGTCTGATTGTATCCTGATAGCCATTGCTTTCGCTTTATACCTTACAAAGATCCATTAGCCTTATACTTTAAGTTAATACCCATTTACATCCCACTAGTTTTTTCGCCTCAACGATTCTACTATTTCCTAGGTTTTATTTTTTTTTGCTAATGCATCCATCTCAACACTTATGCCTTTCATCCATTCTTCTTTGGATAATGCCTCAAATAAGGTCTTAGGTATAGGAATAGTATTTAGGTTGATAAGGAAGGTTTTGTAGGAAGGTGTAATCTACGAAAGGATAAAGTGTGGGCTAAAGGATTTAAAAACTGCTTGGTACATTTTCTAGTTCCTTTTCTCAGAGAAGTAGGCAACTCATTTTTATCATCCTGGGTCTTAATTTCAGTGGATATTTCAGATTGAAGGGATTTAGGTATCTCACTTACTTCATTTATTGGTGGATGATTTGGAGCAAATTCTTGTACTATCTTTGGGTTAGGACCGTCAGTTGGCCTTCTTAAATACACCATCCCAAATCACCTTTTTATCAATAGTAATATCTATATCAAATTTTATCATTCATCACAGATTCAATAGGATTAGGTTACCTCTTTAACTTATTTACCCTAGGACTAAATGATGGTAGAGATGACGATGGTGAAAAAGAGATGTTAAATTGGTAGAGATGACGATGGTGAAAAAGAGATGTTAAACAGATTTTCTAAGTTATTTCCTCTTTCTTTATCTTCTCTAGATATATAGACATCTCATAAAGATAATTTTGGGAATAATAAAGTACATCTTTGATAAATGTTACATTAATAGATACTTACATTTTCTTAGAAGGGGGATGATAATATTTATAGACCTTGTGATTGGGTGAGTATCCTAGGAAGATACATTTGACTACTATAGGCACCAATTTTCCCTGTTAAAGACCAGGAACATGAACAAATGGAATACAATACAAAATCCAAGGCATAAGAATGTTAGAAGTTTTGACATTTGAATAAAAGTGAGAAAGACATGTCAGAGGAGTTTTGGAATCTAAGATACGTGATGGCATCCTATTGATCATGTATGCATATGTGAGAACAGCTTCTCCCCAATACTATTTTGGTACATTATGACAGCATAGGAGTGCTCTAGTGATGTTTAAAATATAACCTCTTTTCCTTTCAACCACTCCATTACGCTAAGTTGTATAGATACAAGATGATTCATCAAGAATGCCTTCTTTTTGAAAGTATGATGATAAATTTTGGCTACAATAGCTTAATTTTAGTACCAAATTGATTTTGTCTCGTATAATGAAAACTAGGGACAAAGTTACCCACATCTAATTTATTTTTAACAAGAAAATCATGTGATACGAGTGTAATCATCAATGAAAGATACAAACAATCTTGCAACAGTGATATTAAGGATAGGAGGACCCCATATGTCACTATGAATTAAATAAAAACAGGTAATTCTTTTATTGATAATGGGAAAAGACACACGAGTTGTGTTTGACAAACTCACATAAATCACAATGAAAACTCGCTACATCTATCTCTTTAAAAGGAGAAACAAACATGATCTTTGAAGTTGCAAATGATGGATGACCCCAATTAAAATGATGAAACAAAATAACATCCCTTTTTGATGATGAAAAAAGTGATAAAGTTAGATTGCTACTGCTAATAGATGATTGGTTTGAAGTTTCTAAGTAGTACAACCCATCCTTTTCCTTAGCAAGTCCAATCCTCTTCCCCAAACCTTAGTCCCAACATTCACAAAAAGGAAAGTACAAATATGGCTATGCAGTTTATGTACAGAAACAAGATTAGTGGATAACTTAAGAACATGGAGGACAATTTTTAATAAGATTAATGGGGTGAGTTGTATGTCTCCTACGCCAATAATAGTTATAAGAAACCCATCAACAGCAATAACTTTTCTATTACTTGGACAACAAGTGTAAGTTCTAAATTGATGGATGAGAATGTCATATAGTCTGTGGCGCTTGAAACTATTACCCATAATGTATTTTTTGAGGCATTAAATCCAATTGAACAAGAATGGTTACTTGAGAGGGCTAATGAACTCACATGAGATGTTTTATTTATCTGATCCAATATATTTTTAAGCTTTTCAATATCTTCATTGCTGAATTCCCTCAATTCCTACAGCTTTTCTTGATTATTTTGAGTGACGTGGCCTGAACTCTCATGCTCTGTAATTTTGTTGGACACTTCGGCTGACATTTTTTTGGTAATTTATGCAGTAATATTCAATGCTAAATTTTCTACTGTTTGTGGTTCAAGCATCACGGTCTGTCAACTTTCTTCAGCTGTGCTGGTTGAGATTGTTTCATATAGTGATGGGATTTCTTCTTTTTCCAAAATTTGAACCCTTATCTACTCAAAACTCAGGATTCAGTTCTACAAGAGAATTATACACTATCTTTTTAAATAAAATTTTTTATTTTAGCAGAACATTTACTACACTGCAGCTCAGCAGTCTTGTAGTAGTCCAATCCCTGCCACTAACTTTACAATAGATTGGCATATTCTGTGACTGTTTTTCGTCACCTTATTGTTCTGATTTTTACTTTTATTTCATACACCTGAGCAACACCCTCAACCCTTGGAGTAAGTTTGTTGAATAGCCTCCCAAATCTCTTTTGCTATTGAGAGAAACATGCAGTTATCACTAATTTCAAGTGTTATGGATTCTATAGCCACGACATAATAACAGAGTCCTTATCCCAAGATTCGAAACCTAAATCTCCTTGCTCAGGGCTAAATCCTAATAGGTGACTCTATTTTCTTTTAACCTTAAGAATAGTTTTTACTAGTTGAGACCACTTCAGATAGTTCTTGCCATTCAATCGATAGGTTGCTGAAATATTAGGAAGCCCACCTTTTGATTGAACTTTTTTAGAATTTTGGGTGGGCTTTTGGATAGAATTAATTTCTGTGATTTTAGACATGTTTTTTGTGATTAGAGTTTAAAGAAAAGAAATCACAGCGATGAAAAGGTGTATGGTCTGGTTGGGAAAGTGCAGCAGTGAAGGCTGCACGACGATTGCAGATTGCAACAATGAAGGCTACGAGAAATTGCAATTAAGGCTACGGAATTTTCCTTAGAAATCCTAAGGCTCTGATTTTTCTGGTTGGGAAAGTGCAGCAATGAAGGCTGCACAATGATCGGAGATTGCAACAATGAAGGCTACGAGAAATTGTGATTTAGGCTACAGAATTTTCCTTAGAAATCCTAAGGCTCTGATTCCATGCCACAAAAAAAAAAGAGAAAATTAATTGTCTTATTCCTAAATGATTTTGGATTACATGCTTATATACACTTTAGAGAAAGAGAAACATAAGAAACAATCTCTAAGAATTAATCTCTCAGGATTCCATACTCTCCTAGCTAGGCAATGAAAATAGTCTCCTGGTATTCTATACGCTCCTAGAAAAATAGAACAATCTCTTAGAACCCCATAACCTTTGGAATATCTAGAAATTGATTTCTAAAGTGGTATACAGCTAATATACAACTTGGAACCCTTTTTCCACAGACCTGTTATGTATTCTTGCCATCTACTGATTGGGTTAATTTGTGAAAATCAAATGTACATGTTAGATGGAGTCCTTTACTTTGTCATATCAGCAACTGCTATTTCTGATCCAGAGTGGATATCCAACTCTTCTATTTACTTAATTAGATTCTTGTCAATATTTGGAGTTGTTGTAGTATTTGCTTTGGGATTTCTCTCATAGTTGTTAGGATGACAGTTGTTCTGAAAAGAGAGTGAGTACGGTTGCTATAACCAAGGATGGGCTGTATGTTTGTTTTGCTGACAAATTTGGAGTTGTGTGGGTTGTGGATCTTCATGGAATTGATGGAAGTGAGGCTTCAGTGAATAAGAAGGCTGCACCATTGCTTGCACATTATTGCAGCATCATTACAAGCCTTGTGAGTAATTTCTGCTCTAGATTTTCCCAATAAGTTCTGAGGCATTTATTTCAGAAATGAACTCTTATGCATTGTTCTACAATATTGTTATCATTATTCAGTAACCTTACTCGTATGAGCTTTTGCAGGAATTTTCCCCGGATGGAAGGTTTATTCTTAGTGCAGACAGAGATTTTAAGATTCGAGTAATTCATTTTTCTTGTCCAGTGAATGAGCTGAATGTCTAGATGTTTGTCTCCTGTCTATCTCATTAGTTCTTATGACAGGTCACTGTGTTTCCAAAGAATCCTTTAGATGGAGCTCATGAGATTCAGAGCTTTTGCCTTGGGCATTCCGAGTGAGTTTTAACCGTTATTTACGTGATAGTTTTTACTTATAATGGCATAAAAGACGAAATTGCAATTATGGACCTGCAAGTATGATGCATTTCAATATCATGGATCAAATCACAGGTTTGTTTCCTGCCTTGCATTTATTTGCACTGTAGATTACCCCCAGGGGTTTCTTCTGTCTGGCAGTGGCGATTCAACAGTAAGCATTCTTAAGATTCCAACTTAGCATGGTTAAGAGAATGAACTTCATTTATGTGAAGTGTGGATGAAAAGTTGATTGGCAGTACTATACAGGTTCGCTTGTGGGAAATTGACTCTGGATCCCTCCTTCACACTTGTGAAGTTGGTCATAAGGTATCTCATTGTTGTTAAAATGGTCCCTGTATTTCTTGTGTATCAAATATCACCTTGTTGCAATTCACGATGGATTTAACTCAAGTATGGATGTACTTGCAGAAAGTTGCAGTTGTTTTTTTTCTTTAGCTCATTTCACTTGTTTACTGTTAGGCAGGGCGCTTAGGCTCTAATGGCAGTAAGGAGGATTGTTCTGCTGTCATCGATCTGTGCACCATCCCAGATCATAATATTGTTGCTGTGGCCATTCAAAGGCAAGTTCTCAAACTTCAAAACTTATTTTCACTCTGATTAGGTCCTTTTTTAATGCAAATTCATGATACATCTATCATTTTCTCTTTTAGCTTGCAAGGAATAATGATATTGAGCTGTGATCTTTCCTCTCAGAGTCTTAATATTGCAAAGGTAAGGAACCTGATTTCTATAGGCGAATGAAGAACAGAAATTAACAACCTACAGATATTCAGAGTGCAGATCACTTAATGGTTTGGCACTTTTAAGAGATTACTTTACATTATCAATTCAGTCTTCATTATTTATTCCACTTGACCTGGAAATTTTGCAAGGTGGCTATGATCAATGATCAGTCATATGAATTAGGAAGCTTCCTAGATTCAAGTTTCTGTTATAAAGTTGAATACTTGTGACCTAACAAAACTTGATGATGACAAATTCGCACGAATAGATATATCTATAGGGACCTGTGTTTTCATCCGGTTTCATTCTCGTAGGTGGTTTCTACTGGTGGAGAAAACTACATTCCTACAAGTTTTGCTTGTAGCTATTCTGGAGAGCTGTTGTGGATGATAACCGGTGTCTCTAAATTCCATGGTTCTGATTATAATTCTTTGGCCCGTGTGAGGGTTCTTTCTGGATTCAACATGAGCAATGCGAATTCTGCTGAGCAGAAAGTGATTGTGTTGGGTGATAATGAAGTACCTGGGGCAGAGAAATTGCTTCTCAAGTTGCAAGGAAGCGTCTCCATTAAAGAAGATGTTTTTGTAGCAGCGGCTGAAGCTGTAAAAACAGCAATGTGCAACTTGTTAATAAAGAAGCAGTACTCAGCCGAGAGAAGAGAATTTAGAAAAAGAACTAGGAATGATAAGAAAACCCAACAATGATAAGGTCTTAACAATGGCGTGATCATAACTGGGGGCACTGGAGCTTGTAAGGTTGCGTGTTAATTTTGGCGGCCATGAACTTCTGTTATTGCACTCTACAAGAAAGTGAGTGTGCCAGCATATGCTGGGAAAGTTTATTAATTATGAGAACAGTCATGCTTTCCTATAACTACAAAAGTCACGAATTTTGAGGAACTGATGAATCAAATCTTGAATTGAAGATATTAGTTTGAGAAGCAATGATCGGTATTCAAGGATCCTGAAATGGTGTTCAACACATGGTTGTAATGGTTTTCTTGCTGTAGCCCCACATTAGTATGTCTGAGATCTGAGTCGGACGATAGTGTATTGTCTGTGGCCTGTGGCCCAAGTTTGTAAAATCATAGTCTAACGCTGGCTGAGCTGTGTTGGACGCGCTATGAATATAGCGGCTGGGAATTGGGATTTTGTGTTACGCTTTTTGATGCTCGCTTATGGCTTAGCCTTTTGCTCTACGTAGTTTCTTGCTTCTGAGTGGCATGCGCTTTCTAGTTAATCCGATATTACCAAGTTATGACTGGACAAGCAGACAAAACGTCACCGCGAGCGGGAAGTGCCTGCTTGTATCCAATTGTTGTTTAGCATTTTTCTATACCAATTCCGCTGTCACGTCTCTACTTGTCCCCGCTATTACTCTACCGCATCATTGCCCAAGGTGACCAAAGCTTATTAAAATCTTAATTACTTGTCTTGTCTGTTACCATCTGTTAAAGTGGTCAAAAGGATAAGGCTTACTGATTGCCCTTCCACTTGTCTTGTTTCTGAGGTGATTTGCAACTTTGGATGCATATGCCATTTTCGTCATGTCTCATTATAAAAATAAACCTGTTTGTCCAACCCTTTTTAAATTTATACTGATTTTGACGCTTACAAAACAAACTGAAAATTTCACAAACTATTACTTTCCTGCAAATCTTGAGAGTGAAACTATCGGGCTCCTTGACATCTATTACAAGACTAAACTATTACGTTTGACACATTGCTCTATGAAAGAGACGTCCACTTGGATTGATGGAGACGGCGGGGACATTTAGCAAGGAAGCCTACTGAAGAAACCAAATAGGTTGGACAACAATTATTGAGCTCCCAATAGTAGTGATGCCGTATGGCATTTAACTACAATCCATGTCCCGTAGGGTAGGTCTACTGGGGTTTGGTTGGAAGGCTGTGTGCCCATTATTATAATGAACCTCATTAGAGACTTCAGGCCTATGCAACCCGTGAAACTTTTGGGTTTCAGTAATAAAGACATGAACCAATCTGAAAGAAAAAAAGAGAAGCCACCTTAATGAAGAGTCACCAATTTCATCTTTATGTAACTTGTTGGAGCATGTCGAGATTAAAAAAAAAAAAAAAACAGAGATGATTATGCCTATCCACTAGGCCAAAGCATCTTTTCTCAAGAATTGTAATTAGAAACTGAATTGATGCTTTGAAAAGGAAGAGAACACCACCCTTGGTCGGACAGATGCTCCATTAACAGAAGCGATACGTTTTGAAGGATGATAAATGATAAATCAGTTAGGGACAAGGGAATGAAACCATGTTGCACCGTTTATTGCATGGTTTGAACAATTGGACCATGCACAATTACCGGATCGTTTGTTGAATGGTTATGAAGATGCTAAAAACATTATAATCTCCTTAAAATTCTACTATAAAATATGATAAAAGTTTGTTTAAAGATTGTATTTTTTTTCTTCTGAAAATGAAAGTGTTGGAGCTTTTACGTCTATACCAAATTGGCAACTAAAAGGTCAATCTATTTTAAATCATTATTTAAGAAGATAAAATAACCACCATCATGCATTATGGACCCATGCTCATCATCACAATTATTACCAAGGTTTCCATCTTTGAAAAAGTCTCTTACCATTATTGTGGAAGTAAAATCCCTACAGAAACCACTATAATTTCCTTTCAATCTGATTTTATCCCAAGTCGTATAAATGGGTCTTCATGTTTCCCACTAATTACTATTACCTGTCTCCATCTTTGAACATGATGAGAGTGGGGATCGAGTTTCACTACCTTATCTCTGTTAAATGTAAATCGGATTATCTTATGGCTCAATTTAGTCTAAATGATATAATCTTGGAAAAAAATAAGGTTAAAATAGTTTTAAGTGGTAACTAAATTAATTAGGTCAGAGACCGCATCACCAAAGTTTTCTTCTTTTCTACCTCTTGAGTGATTTTGGACTTGATCCATTTTGTGGGTATACATTTTTACTCGAAGAGTGTACATATATAAACTAAATGCAAAGAGAAATGACATGGAACCCAAGGTTCTGCGTGTATGAGTAGAATAGAAAGTGGAAAACGACACAGCACCTATGCGGAGCCCAACGCTCATGGGGATAGGCATAAGTTGGGAGGAATTGTGGTTTGTTAACATGTAGCCAATAGTATGATGATGTGTCCACGTCTCTTTAACATATGGGCCACAAGAAGTTTTTACCCTTTTCACCTATAATTAACGCCAGTCTCTCCATGCTTACATATCATTGGCCAATACCTTTGGCTTTGTTGTTAAGTTCTCGCCTCATTCTCTTTGCTGCCTTGTTTAAACTCAGAAATAAAAAATAAAAAAACGTAAAAACCTGAAGACAGACTTATGTGATAATGAATCCACGGAAGGTAAGCAAAGTCAAGATTAGGGTTAGAAGTTTAAGCTGTAGAAACAAAGAAAATGTGAAAGAGAGAAGGCTGTCTATCCTTCAAGTGCGGGCGTTTATTTCAGTTTCAGTTGTACAACTACAAAAAATATAGAAAGAGTGAGTGAGGACAAAATGATATCAAGAAATAATACATGCATGTATAGTTACATCATCTTCGTCTATCCAAAATCATTATGATGCTTTTTCCATCATGTACTCTTTATTTCTTTATCCATCAACTGCAAGCTTATAAAGCTAAACGCAATTCAGAGAGAGTTATTCTACGCCTTTCTTTCAGACCCAGTCTTGTCTGTTGAATAGCAAACTCTTCTTTTCCCTCTTATCTCTTTCGCAGTGCAAAAGTTGCAATTTCACCAAGAGAATTTGATGAGCAAGAAGGAAAACCAACTCACAAAATGAAAGAATAGTTGCTCACGATTTCATGTGAGTTATGATTATGAAGGGAATTGATCATTGCAAGAGAAAGAAGTTAATCAGAATTCAAGGGAAAGTGGGAAAATTCCAGTTTTTCTCGTCTGTTTACCGTCCATTCAATTCATGGAAGCTACAGAAATTTAGGAGGCATTTCACAAGTTCCCAGAGAGAATCTGTTAGTGAATGGTAGCCATAGGAGGTTGAATGTGCTTATCAAATATTTATCTGATCATTTTCCTTCTTTTTCCATTTCTGCTTGTTTGGCCTTGGCAGGGCAAAAACATATATTCTTTTTCTTCTAGTAAAGAACCTGTAGACGTGTTCTGTTGACAATCATCTGCAGCAATTACTCTAATTATCCAAGGTTAGTTTTGTTTGCTACTTGTCATTTTTCTCTGTCTTGTTCTCTAAGAGCATCATCATCATTATCATCATCCTCTGCCTTGTTCGCTCCGTCTATCTTTTGTTAACCTTGAAGCTGAATTGTTCGCAGATGGTTGTGAAAGTTGGGTGCTGAGAAACCACGTAAAAAGAGATAATTATGTTGAGGAATAGATCAAGAACAGTAACCAGCAAGCAAGCGAGAATGACTGATCACAGCTCTCAATCACCTTCAGCTCTAAGTAACACAAAACCGACGACATTTTTCCTCGGTTCACCAAGGATCAAAGCTTTCATTTTTAAGGGGGTTCCTGAAACTGAACCTGTGAGGAGTCCAACATCAATTCTCGAAACTTCAAAACGTATCTCTCCTCTCAAGAACCCTTTTTGGTGTGACTCAAACCAGACGAAGTCCCCAAGATTTGTCCCAGAGAACAAACACTCTTGGGAAAAATTGGACACAAAAGGCATTGTGGCAGTAATAGATGATATACGGGGTAATGAGCCTGTTGAACAGGACAGTAACCCGATGTCAAAACCTGGCAACAGAGCGATCTTGTTTGGTACCAAGCTTAGGGTCCAAATACCTCCATTACCTAACGTATTGTCTCCAGTTGAGTCACCTACGTCGCCAAGAGACTTTGGAATCAAGACAAAGAACAGAGAAGTGTTATCTGGGCTTTCCATGCAAGCTAAGGATTCTCCTCGTGCGTACGCAGGATGTTTATCCATAGGTGAAATGGAACTGTCGGAGGATTATACATGTGTGATAACTCATGGTCCTAATCCAAAGACCACCCATATATATGACAACTGCATCGTGGAAAGCTATACTTCCGATTCTGCAACCAACGGTTTCCTCAGCTTCTGTCACACATGCAGGAAGCCTTTGGAGCCGAAAAATGACATCTATATGTACAGGTAAAGTAAAAATGTCTCCATTTTCCTCGTTTTCAGCTGCCAGTTCTCCCATTCCTTTCGGGCCTTTTGGCTTAGCTTTGGCCTAAACTTTTGTCATCTTTTACCAGGGGTGAAAAAGGTTTCTGCAGTCAGGAATGTCGTCACCAGGAAATGTTGTTGGATGATGGAGTAGAGAATTGAGAATCTGGCCATTCAAGTTTTGGTCTTGAGTCTGCCCTGCTTCAGAGTTCTCAGATGGTCAAAGCATATCTTGCAGTCATCTAAACCCAAATCTTCATCATTGTCTCTCTCTTTCCACTTGAATTTCAACCCTCTCACCTGAGGATTAGACAAAATATGGTTGTGTGGATTTTTGTTTAAGTCGTAACTTTTAGACTCTGTGCTTATTTCCCACATTACAATTTTGGGTTGTCACTGGTTGATGATGCCGTTGATGATGTATGATTGAATCATGTAATTGAAATTATTAATCTTGATCACCAATCATTTCAGCAGTGAAGATTCTGAGTCCGTGGCCCTGTGTTACTTTCTCATCTCTTCTGCTCGTTACCATTTTTGTTTTGTCTGATTGGGTTGGGTGAACACCTGAAAACATTATATGTATATATA
>JAOQMS010000004.1:12812435-12829049 GCA_027563885.1 Erythroxylum longipes | reverse complement strand
CACTTCGTCTGATCCGTCTTATTCAGCTTTTACTAAAGTATCGTCTTGATTTGATGATTTGTGCCACTTATATTTATTTGCGCACTTAACAAATTCATGAAAACAGTTCATACACTTCTATTATTATTATTATTTGACTTTCATCAAAATCAATAGAAGAAGTGAAGTCTTCTTGACTTAACATGCATGTTGCTCAACTATTTGGTAAGGGCTGTGATTTGTGACCTGTAAACCTGTAACGGAGTCAATCAGAATCATACCTTTTTGCTCCTTTTGTCCCTTTCTACTCCTCTCACTTGACCATATACAACTATTGCTCGTCAATTCTTCCAAAAGGTCATGAGCTGTATTAGTAGTCTTTCTCATTAAAGAACCTTTAGCAGTTGCATCTATGGTTCCTCTTGTGCTCTAGTTTACACTATTGTAGAATGTCTGCAACAGGAACTCCCTCGGAAGGTTGTGGTGGGGATAACTTCTCTATAATTCTTTAAACCTCTCCCAGGCTTCATATAAAGAATCCCCATCACTCTGTTGAAAATTTCTGATTTCCTTTATGATTCTTGTTGTCTTGGTCAACGGGAAGTATGTAGCGAGGAATGCTTAGGCTAGCTTTTACTAAGTAATGATCTTCCCTAAACTAAGAGAGTTATACCATGCCTTCGCACAATCTCTTAAAGTGAAAGAAAAAAACTGCAACTCCATGACATCATCAGACATCCTATTAAACCAGAAGGTGTCACAAATCTCCAAAAAATTTGCAATATGGGCATTGGGATCATCGTTGGATAGCCCATAAAATTGTACACTACTCTGAAGTATATTGAGGAGTGCCGGTTTGATCTTGAAATTATTAGCTTAAATCGCTGGCCTTGCAACTCCTTAAGGACTGAAACCTAGCCTCATAAAGTCCATCAATGTCCTCTCAGCTCCTCCTTGCTCCGCTTCTTCTGCCATATTTCTTTGTATAATGTCTTGGCACTGCGCTCTTCTTAACTCTCGTTCGTGCCTTATGATGTTAAATAACTCTTCGTCACTAAATTCAATCGATCTTTATGTTCTCTTTGTGTTCATGCACCTGTAAATACACAAGGAAAAGTATCAAAAACTCTTAAATCAAAGTGACCTAAACTAAATAAGATGCTAAACAAACAATCCCCAGCAACGACGCTAAAAAACTTGTTGATTGCAAAACAAACTACTAGTTTTACGCTGAAAACTGCAAGTATACGAGTTGTGACTTGTAGTAAAAAGCGAATATCGATCCCATATGGATTATGCTTAGGCACCACTTAATTCAAATTGATCTTTGTTTAAGAACCAATTTTTTCATGGAAATAAACTAGAAAATTAAATTAAATTAAACAACTAACAATGCATAAATGATAACGCAAAAATGTAAAAAATTGGAATTCAAGATTTTAACAATCAGTGATCACTTTTTTCCTATCTTATCTCCCTCCTATTTTATTAATTGAATTGTGCCTCACCTAAGATGTCCTAATGTATTAACTATCCTCTCTCAAGGTGTAATTAATTGTCCATAGCCAAATTAAATGGAGTTGATTAAGCAATCTCTCAATCTACAAAATCAATTCACCAATTCAACTAATTATTAAGTTATCCTATAGGTGATCAAATAATTAGCCAAGATCTCTCTCTAACTAATCAGTTAACTTGATGAATGTAGGTCTATAGAGTGTCAATTCTCATTAGAAAACCCTACACAAATTATCCAACTCAATCTTTCAATATATTGCAAGGTATAAAGTACATCATTCATTAAAAACATCATTTGTTCAAATCAATAAAATAAGAGTTCAACAAGAAGTTTAAAGTAATATCTACAAATAAAATAGCCACTTATGATGTCATTAACATCTCGAACAATCAAATAATCCATCATACAAATGCTAGAAGAGAAAGAACGAAATAAAACTAAATAAATCAAACTCCTCCTTTTCTTTGCCCGAATCTGGAAAATCCGAAATTGGTATGCTCTTTGCTGAATTGTGAACGAAAATCTTTGATTCTCTACCTCGCTCAAGACTCTAAACTTGTGCTTTTACTCAAGGAGGCAAGTCTCCACCGATCCTCTCCTTAACCTTAAGAGTTTATGTCCTTATGTAGTCACCAAAACCTAAAAAATAAGTGAACTCTGCGTGTATCTTCGGGCTAGGTATCCCACGATCATGGGAATTAGCATGATTCCCATGATCGTATAATTCCTCCAATTCTCTTCGTCTCTCTTGGTCCCTAGCTCAATCACAAAGTTTTCCACCCTCCATTCCTACATCAAAATGGTCAATTCTTACCCTAAATCAACATCAAGCATAAAAGAACAACAATGAAGATCAAACTAAACAAAAAGATACAAAATAATCCTAAATCACAACAATAATAACCTATTATGCAAGAAACGGATGCCAAATACTTATAAAAACACACACTAATGCACAACTATCAAACATTATACTTTGCAAAAGGTATATGGTCCCATTCTATGGTTAAATATTTAATACAAGGATTCTCTTAAAAATATCTCATATCAATAAAAGAAAATTTTCTTTTCTGATTTAAAATAATATATATATAAGGATATAATTTTGTTTACAACTTGCGCATATCAAGTAATATGATAATGCATACTAAAAAAGGAGATGGAATCCATACTATGTCATTGTCATTTAAGAAATGCAGCAGGTCATTTTAAAACTAAAAAAATACAAAAAAAAGATTTTGAAAGAGGATTTTCATTGAATAATTGTATTTAAGAACACTCATTGGTATATAAAAAATGCCAAAGGGTATGTAATGTATCTCAAGAACATGAAATGCCTCTTATGAATATTCTAGTTAACAAATTATTTCATATGTAGGAAATTAATTTTATAGGTCCATTCATATATGCATTTGAAAATTATTACATTTTAATAGTAATGGATTATCTTTCTGAATGGGTAGCAGCTATAGTTTATTTAACTTGGCATACTTAGATTAATTATTAGTTATAGGGAAGCATACTTTCTCAATAAGCAATTTGATAAAGTATTGCACAAATATGGAGTCATTTAAAAAAGTTTAACCCCTATCATCCTTAAACTAGTGATAAGCCAAATTCAGAACTAATTTAGGTTTTGGATAAATTGGAAATCAGATATTACAATTCCATAATTTAAATAAGGGATTATAAATTAGGGTTAAAGATTATAACTCGAGAGAAAGTAATCCACCCTAGGAACATCTAGACCCGATAATTCCATAATTCCATAATTGACTAGATTTTTATTAATTTCATATTAAAACCCCCTTTCTCTCAATTGGTAGTTTCTAGGCTAATTTTGGATTTGGTTGTGCAAAATTGTTATTTTATTTATATTTTATGAGTTCAATTCTTGATATTGATTGTTTGATTAGTTAATTTCTGCATTAGTTATTTATTTTGATTTATTGAAAAATTTAGTCAAGCCTTAGATTTTAGGATTAGATTTACCCTCCTCGTGGTAACGATACCTTAGGTCCTACGTGAATGACCCATATGCTTGCAGAAACATAAAGGTTATAAATATTAAAAAAAATTCATAGCGTAACACCCCGATCAAGTTTTTGGCGCCATTGTCGGGGAGGCAATAGTTTAGTTCTATAGTTTAAGGCATTAGGTTAGTTTTTAATTTTTGTTTTCATTTCTTTTGTTTCATTTCAGAAATCTTGCTCTTGCATGAACACAAGAGTCACAAGAGGCTTGAGTCGTGCAACAGAGATGTTAGATTTAGATATTACCCGACTAGAACGAACCCTTAAGAAAGCTCGGCAAGAAGAAGATAAAGAGATTGGGAAATCAACAATAGCTAAGTAATTCCAACAGAACATAGACCACAGAGTGAACCAAGGCCAACAACAGAGGACCCTGATGGACTTCATGAGGTCAGGTTTCAACGCTGAGAACCAAGGAGTGGTTAGGCCACCTATTCAAGTGGCTTCGTTTAAGATAAAGCTAGCGTTCCTCAATATGCTTCAATAGAATGTTTGATTGGTTAATTTCTGCATTACTTATTTAATTTGATTTATTGCAAAATTTAGTCAAGCCTTAGATTTTAGGATTAGATTAACCCTCCTCGTGGGAACGATACCTTAGGTACTACGTGAACGACCCATGCGCTTGCGGAAATATCAAGGTTATAAATATTAAAACTTTTTCATAGCATAACACCCTGATCAATGATCACGATGGTGTAGTAATTCCAGTAGTCGTGAGACACTTCATATCTTGGTTCTTCAATTTGTGTTTCTATTTTCTTATCTTCTTCGTGTATTATTCTTGCTCTAATCTGCTTCTTCTTGCTCCATGAAGACACGTAAGTGTGATTCTTCGAAAAGCAACAAAAATATAGTGGTTTCGACTTACTCGATCACTTCCAAATCGTGCTTAAAACCATATATGAGTCAAAGTGAGTATCTTAAGCAATTTCATGTCATTAATCGCTAAGTATTATGGAATAATTATCCAATCAATTAAGCACATATCAAATAACCACACAAACTTGGGTCATGGAACCTAGGTTATGTTATCTATAATGACTAAAAACCATTAGTTGTCACAAACGAATTTCACTATTACAATTGTGGATTATATTGAAGATTCTAGCAATGGTTTCTTACATAAAAAAATCAAATAGAGTATTCAATCATTCTTACACAATACCCAATTCATTAAACACAAGATAACATAATAATCCATAAAGAGAGTAAGAACAACAAGCATAATGAAGAATATACTTAATAGGGCTCATTGGCATCGATGTCACCTCCAAACTAGCATCGGGAAGCCAGTTGTGCATAGGTCTCTAAAGTATTGGAGAGTTTCCCCTTTTTCTCTTCAAAACTGAGCCTTCCACTCCTCTGCACATTTTCCCCAAGTGACACATAAACATTCATCTTGTTTCTGTAGTCTAACAATGTTTTTATACCAAAAAGTAGAGTTTAGGACAATTGTATTAATGTCACGGGCATGCATGGTTGAGCCACGACCGTGAATGGCCTCTTTGAAGGCTCATAGCCATGAGCCTTCTTTTCATGGGCATGATATGGGTGTTACGCCCATATAAATGGTTGTCATGCCTATGACAAATTTTTCATAAGCGTGACATACATGTTATGGCCATGAACAATTTTCTGCACTCTTCTTTCCTGATGTTTTCAATGTATACTCTTCATTTTATGAATTTTCTTGTGTCCTTTTTCTCTAATACTTCTCCTTCTTGCTCCATAAAGACAAGTGAGTATGAATCTCAAGAAGACGGCTCAAAGAATGTGCTTTTAACTCATTTTTGCTCTTATGCTTCCGAATTGTACGTAAAACCAAATATAAACTGAAGTGAATGTCTTAGGCATTTCATATCATTAAACACTAAGTGTTATGGAATAAATGTATAGTCAATTAAGCACATGTCAAATTCTATTTTCTAAGAAACTAGTAAAATTAGCAATCCAAGAGTTAAAACTATATACCTTCGCAAAATTCTATCGTTCATCAAGAAAGATATGATTTATATATTTTTCAATTAGTTCCTATATGTTTGTATTTTTTAGGGATGATAGGTGATCTAAAGTTAAGTTTTAGCTCCTTTTTTTTTCTTTAATCTACTATACAAACTCTAATTGTAATATAATCCACCTAGTCAATCAAGTATAGCATCAATTTGCATATAAGATACTTAATGCTGAGTGATTGATGTAAACCATGACTTATATAATATGAGATTAAAAAAATTCAAAAGCAAAGACCACAATCAACAACTCATTATCAACGGTAATCTGTAATTTTCTTAAGAACTGCTAAAATTTTACTTGTATAATATGTTGGTTGAAAATGCTTATTTGTCCTTTGTCCAAGCATTGCTCTAATAGTGAAATCATCAATACTGCATATTATTACAAAGGGAAGGTTCCAATCTAGTACTACCATAAGGGGTTCATTATTAATATCTACTTCAAAATTGTAAAAGCATCCAAACAAGATTGTGAAAAGCATCCAAACAAGATTGTACATCTTTATATAGTAAGTAGGTTATGGGTTAAGCTATCTGAGAGATGTATTTAATAAAACATTTGTGAAAAGATTGGCATATCATGAGAAATGTCAAACTACCTTAATTGATTTAGGTAGTGTTAGCTTTTTAATTACATCAACCTTTTCCCAATCCAACTTGATTCCTCAATGCATGACCTTCTACCTTAACTATCTTATCTTGTACCATAAATTAACACTTTTTTTTAAATTTAGAACTAGATTGGTTTCCTTAAATTTTTGAAGCAACTACTTTAAAGTTTATCGACATTGGTCATACGAATCATCAAAAATTAAAAAGCCAACCATAGACATGTTCATCACTTTCTTAACCATATCCTTAAAAATGGCCATCATACACCTTTAAAATATTATAGGTTCATTACACAACCTAAATGGAATTCTCCCATATGTAAATCTTCCATTTAGATATGTGAATTTATTATTTTATTAATCCTTATTTATTAAAGAAATTTTAAAATAGTTGAGTTCCCAACAAAGAAGTAGTAATAAATGTGCCCTAAAATTTCTTCTAACATTTGAAAAATAAATGTTAAAGGGAATTGATCTTTACATGTTTCAACATTTTATTTCAATAATTGATGCATACTTTTTGACCACTCATTGGAAGCAATTTGTTTACTTTTATCATTTGGAATGACCATCATCTCTCCTTTCTTTGGAACCACCTGTATAGGACTTACCTAAAAGTTTTAAAAATTACACAAATCATATAAAAGTTAAGAAGTTTAACAACTCATACTTTCACAACATCCATTATGTTCTTATTTAATGTCCTTTAAGGTTATACTAAAGGTTTATAACCTTATTCCATTAACATTTTTTGTGTAGTAGGAAGAACTTACTAGATCATGTTTAAGGCAGATAAAATGTATAAAAATGACAGGAAACACTAATTTTACCAATCGTTTCAATATCTTTTTCACTTTTCTTTCGTTAAATTGAGGGTTATTTATTAGGAGGTAAAATAACCCTTGAGAGACTAACTTTGCAACAATTTTTTGATATGTAAGAAGATTAAAGATCAACATAACATATCAAAGCTAATTTCAATATAAACATTTCATCTAGAATTCTTTTCACCTTGATGAATTTTATTTTATCATTTATGACTATTGTTACAACGATGATGTGTGTATATTTTCTTTATATGTTTAGATAAGAAAAACCCTATTATTGTCTTCATTTTATACTAAATTAATATTATTTTAAAATTGATAGTTTTTATGATAGATATTTTAATGTTCTTAAAGAGGATTTAAAGATAGCAATTAGATCTAATATTAATTTTCATTTGGGCAATTTAATAGAACTTATATATGAGTGGGTCACTATTTAGGTTTTAGGAGGTGTATGGGGTGATATTGATAGACTTACATAAATTTTATGGTATTAAGGTCAAGCATTTCATGGACAAAGATATATATTAATTAACTTGAGAATAGGTGGTAGTACGTAGATATATTATTAACCATATGGTGATAGCTAAGTAAGTCAATACAGGATTCATCATTTTAAAATAATTAGATAGAATGTTTAAGTGTTCTTGATTAGCAGTGATTTAAGGAATTCTTTAGCGAGAGTAAATTGATAATTAAAATGGTGCTTTCAAATATTAATTATATAGCAATTACTAATTAGAAAGAAAGAACATGATTGGATTTAAAACAGTAGACACTAAACCCATACTATATGTCTAATTGGAATATTAGAAAATGAAATGATTAAATTATACATCATAACCATATATGGATAGATTAAGTCAAACCACTTTTACATTCTTGAGAATTTTTAATTCATCTAATTATAACTATAATTTATAATCTTTATCAATATACTAGGAACCTAATGGAAATAAAAGAGCAGCTAAAAATAAAGAAATTAATTGAAATTAAGTTGGACTTAATTATAAATTTTGAAAATTCAAAGATCAAATATAAGATAATTGATTTTATTAAAAGTAAATTATATTTATAATTTGAGTTAGACTTTAATTATAATTAGAAATTTTAATTTTAATAAGAAACAAAATCCTTTGTCTCTCTCCATCTATAGGAGGATGGCATAAGGGAGTTGTTCGCTCAAGGTTACACGCTCTAAGTTTCAATATTTTTAACCTTGGTAATTACCGCAAGTGCACGGCTCGTTCGCGTAGTACTTAAGGTGTCGATCCTGTGAGGAAGATAACCAGTCCGAAAATCTAATGGCAATTAAGTTCGTAAAACCTAATTGAACAACTATTGCTGGAATTAAAACTAATCAAGAATCAAATATGAGAATTTAAATCACCAGAAGATCAAGCAGAAGCAACTCACACAAATAATACGAATTTCAACCTAGAAGTGACCAGTTGAGACAAAGGGGGAATTTATTCGAAATTAAAGAAAATCTATCCAATTATGAATTTTTTGATTTAATGGGCCTAGACGGTCCTAGGGTGAATTACTCTCTCTCGAGTTATAATTCTTAACCCTAATTAATATTCCCTAATTCAAATTATGGAAATTGCGATCTCTCGATCCGCAATTTGTCTAAAACCTAAATTAGTTCTAACACCATCTATTAACCTACTAGGAATCTATGTTCGATCTCTCGTTACAAGACTTGAACAGTTTGATTCAATTCTTAACCTATCGATTTACCTAACTCCAGTTAACCTAAATTGATGATTTTTACCAGCTCACCCTCTCAGTTTATTGCCCAGTTATGAAGAATCGAATTAAATCACAATAAATAGAAATAAAACACAATAAAAACAATTTTATTAATCTCAAGAATAAATCAACCCGAAGGTGAGTTTAGACAAAAGCATCAACACTCTACGAAAAATATTTCTAATCAATCTCCAAAATTCAATACATCAATGAAATCGAAATAACAATTAGAATATACTTTCGGAATGGATCTCAAAGTCGCGACCGTGGGAAACCACCTGTTCTGGAAGTACGTCGTGTCAAGCGTGTCTCCGTGCCTCTCTTCCTTCATCTCCTTCCTTGATCGATTGATCTCTAACTAGGTTTTCACTAGTATTTTTGGCAGAGTCTCTCTCTTTTGCAGCTCTTGGCTCTCTAATCTCCTCCTCTTTCTGTCACATCGTACTCTATTTATATCTTCGAGGCCCTAGTGCAAAGTCAGGGTCAAAACGGTCTAAAACTTCATCTGAAACTTGAGTTTTTCTATCAGCCTGACGTAGTGCATGATCGTGGTCCTACTTACCATGATCGTGGCCTGTGTTTTTTCCTTTCAGTCATGATCATGGCCCATAGTGCATGATCGTGACCTAAATTGACACTCTCTGTCAGGATCGTGGCCTATAGTGCATGATCGTGGCCTATGCTTTTTGGCCCAAAAACTTTTTAACTCTTCCCTTTCTTCCCTGTTTAACCTACAACACTAGAACACACATCAAGGTACCTCAAAAATATACAATTTAAGCTCAAAGATTCAAACTAACCCATAAAAACACTTAAACACAAAAACTAACCTAATTAAACTCTAAATGCATATTAAACACTTGAATTGACATGAAAATACTTATCAAATATAACCCTAAAACACAATACAAATTGCAACTATCAGGAGCTAATACTCTCGCTCTATCCCCTAAAAGTTGAATTTTTCTTCTCTACTCTGTGAATACCATTAGAAGCTTGACACTTAGACAGCTCATGGTTGACATTTTATGAAGAATTTTTTGCAAGAATTCAAATAAAGTATGATTAAATTATCTTTTATAGTTCATGTTTTTAAGTTATTTAATTAAAGATATTTGATGGAAAAATTATAAAATTATTTTCCTACTACACTCATGATTTGATCATAATTAGGTTTTCGACATCATCTTTACTTTCCAAACATATTACAATCATCAAACTCAAAGTAAAACATTAATTTAAAACTAGTACCTATAATGGATGGATCCTAATCAACATTATATTTTCACTTTTCATGCAACCCTATTCTAGAAAATCCTCCTATAAATACTCAAATTCAAGCTGCACACTTATTTGGTAAATTTAGTTAAGAATAAAAAAAAGTGTCCAACTACATGACAAGCTTTTAATAGTTATTAGTAAACTTTTGTATGAAATAAAAATTTTATTTTATTACTTATGATATGAATGACCATTAATGAACACCAAAAATTGATCACAAAATTTTCCAATTTATATGAAAACAACCATGAGAAAGGCATGCAAATGGGAAAAGGATAAAATTGAGAACCAATAGAAATAACATAGTCTAGAAAGGGAAAAAATAAAACATAACAACCATGAAAAACCTAGAAAAGGAGAGAGATATGAGGAATAAAAATGAAGAAAAGTAACAAACTGAAGAGAGAAGAGTTGATAATTCATATTAAGAAGAATAGCCTGACAACAACTAGGGATAGGGAAAAAATACAGGGTAGTAGCCACAACGTCTACATTTCTATAGGTTGTCTACTTCATTCCAATAAAAACGTATAAAATTCATAGCTTAGACTTTGATAACTGTAAATTGCATTGTGTTTTAGGGCATAGTTTTATATGTGTTTAGCTGTTAGTATGTGTTTAGGTTAAAATTGTCTTAGTTTGTCAATTATTTATGTTTTAAGTGTTTTATAGGTTAGTACAAGTCTTTGAGCTTAAATATTATGTTTTTAGGTACCTTGATGTGTTTGCTAGTGTTTTAGGGCTAGCATCAAAGAACAGACGAGTTTCAAAGACATTCAGGCCGAAACAACGACCTACGATTGTGGCATATTAACCCACAATCGTGACAAAAGCACTAGAGTTGGCCTACAATCGTAGCCTACATGCCACGATTGTGACATAAGCCCAGGGAATGGCCCACGATCATGGCCTACGTCAAGCAGATACGCAGACACTCAATAATGTCAAGTTTCGAGGGATTTTTTGGACTTTTCAAACTTCAAAAAAACCGTAGGTTTACCCAAAACATAAGAGGATATTTAAAGAACAAGAAAAGGAGGCAGAAGGAAGCTTTTTCATTAGCCACCTTGAGAAACTCTAGAGAGAAATCATCGAGAGATAAAGAAAGAGAAGAAGGAATAGAGAAGAGGAGAAGAAACTGACTCGAAGTACTTCCCGGATCAGGAGTTTCCCAATGTCGCTACCTCTTGTCATCCATTTTAGATTATATTTCCTGTTCTTTCAGTTTATTATTGTATAGAATTAGATTGAATAGTTGATAGATCTAAAATGTCAAGGATGTTATAAACTCACCTTCGGAATTTTATTTTTGAATTAGTGAAAATCAAATTGTTTATGCATTCATTAGATTTTGTTGTGGTTGATTCTATGATTGCATAATTATATAATAAAATAAGAGGGTGAATCGAATGAAAAATGATTAAATTGGACTAATGAGAGTTAGGTGATTTAATAGAAATTAGAATTAAATCAAATCAGTAATTTATGTGAAGAGAGATCTTGCATAGGATTTTGATAGTTTATTAGAGAACTTCAAAACTAATTAGGGCTTTGAGTAGGTTGTGAATTGAGAGATTATAATTTCCATAATATGATTAGGGTTTATGATTTAGGGTTAATGATTATAATTCGAGACAGAGTAATCAACCCTAGGATAGTCTAGAACCAATAATCCGATAATTCATAATCAGATAGGTTAGCATTAAGGATAGGTAAAATTCCCTTTTTCTTAATTGGTAATTTCTTTCGGTGGATTCTTGGGTATGTTACAATGCTTAGTAATTAGTACTTTCATGTTTGATTTTTAATTTGAGTGGTTGAATTAAATTCTCGTTTTCAGTTTCGTTGCATCTTGAATTTCTGTTTATGGCTTTAGATTTTAAGATTAGATTAGTTCACTCCTTGTGGGATCGACACCTTTGGTACTATGCTAACGAACCGTGCGCTTGCAGATTACCGAGGGTTAATAATTAAGACTTACGCATAACCAAACCACTGATCAGACTTGATATCATGAAAGTTTATTGTTGATTGCCATTCTTATGTAGATTGTATAGTAATGCTCATGTGGATGTCAAAATGGGGTATGTAGTCTGGTAAATAACATCTTTCTCATTCCAGTGTGTTTTGTGTAAAAAATAAACAAGTTATAATCATTGACCTAACTAGGAGATCTATAGCACCATGAAACATTCCATTGTGATCAATAATGGGGTCACTATAACATTAAGTTCCCTGAATTGTGGTGGTTTTCCATTTTTTAATTAAGAAACGTTTTGTACCCTAATGGTTATTAGTGGTACAAAATAGCCATTTGTGTCTTTGTTATTACGAATTCTGTATGATGGGTTTTTAAAATCAGGAGTTTGTAGGTTCACAAGAATATGTAGTCCTTCGGATAGACTATACGTATCAGATAACTAAGACCCTAACAAATCCAAAGCATCAATCCTTCAACACGCCATAATTAGATACATCCATAAGATCCTGAGTTATACAATGAGTGGGCGCGGTGACGGTTTCATAGCCATTAGTAATCAAGATGTCCTCTATTTGTGAAGTATGAGTGAGCGAATACCAATTCACCTAGGTCATGGTTTGGCCCAATTTTTTTGGCATCAAAACAAAAATAGAAAGACATGGACTATCTGCGTGGATCTATAAGTGACATGATTAGTAAGGAGGATTGGAGTCTTTAGCAGGCTACCACTGATGAGGATGCTTGGTACCATATTTGCTCTTAATTTGGATATCATAAAGAATATGCACATGGTACTCAAAAGGCAAGGACCAACAAGAGATATTTATCACCAGATTGGGCTTTTGAATGAGTAGTCAGCTTTTGGAGTAAACGGGAATTACTCTAATACAATAGAGCTACCACTAAGATAAGACTCAACACCATCTCAAACAGGAGGAGTAGCTCAGGAGGAGGCTAGTGCATGATTGCCTAGGTACAAACACCACCTTGACATTTACACCAGCTGAAGATAGCTCATTTAGAGAATTACATGGGGCAGATCTTAGGAGTCCAACGCACTACCCAAGTACACTAAGCAATGCTAATGGAGCAGATGGAGAGAGATAAGGCCTATAATAAATGGATGGAGGGGGTTTTAGTGCAGATCGCGGGATATCCTAAGATATCCATACCACCTCCACCATCTGGACTGGTTGCATCATCTTCGGCTCTGTAATAGTATAAGACCCAAGGATCCTTCAACAGCTGCCATACCAAACTCACTTAGAGATGACCAATATAAAGATAATTTGGATGTTATATTTTGGATTTTCTTTTATTTCTTTTATTATTTATGTATTTTTGTTATTTTATTCTGTCTTATGTAAACATTATTAGTGAAATTTTATTTTATGTTATTTTTATTCTTATGTTATTTATTTATTTTGTTTTAGTTTACATTTTATCCCTATTTGTTTATAATTTTCAAGGATGGTTGTGCATAATATTAGATTAACTCTTTATCGAATTCAAAACTTTGTAAATTCTATTATTCAGGGAAGTACTAAGTTGTACCTTTTCTAGCTTTTGCATTTTATTGATATATGTGCTTTTACTATGTAGTTTTTATTGATATATGTGATTTTACTATGTACATTAGGGACAATGTATAATTTTAAGTGTGAGGAAAGGACTTCTTAAGTTTTGGTAATCTTTCTTTTAATTATTATTAACTGACATCTTGATTTAGTTAAAATTTGTCCAAACTACTTTAGATTATTATTGATTATTTAATTGAATTACTGTACAAATGGATAAATGTTAGAATAAACCTACTTTTATAAGTCATATTTTTAGTAATCATTGAGGTAATTAATTTGAAGGAAAATTGAATATTATTTATAAACATGAAGCTTTTGTGTGATTTTGAGCCTAAGACCAAATACATCGCTATTTTAGGCTCTTTTATTCTTTCATTTGTGTTATCATGCATTGTTAGATGATTCTAGAACTTGCATTTATTATCCGTTTTGAGGCTATATTTTTTTAATTAGAAACATTGCGAACCCCATTGTATAGATGATAAGACAGGGCTAAGGCAGTCATCTCGACGGAGATTAGCGTGAGCTTTGATGAATAAAAGGAGAATTGGTAGAAATTATCATAGGTGAAGCAAAGCAGACCTATTTTTAGACAAAGAAGATTAAGAAAAACAAAACTATAGTGGCTAGCAAAGCCCCAGAGATTCTATGGGAAATTGTTTTGTTTTAATCTATTTTCTTAATCATTATCTTATCATGTTTTATCTAGAGTAACTAATTTTGGGACTTAACCTTTTCATTGATTAAAACCACATTAATAGCCTTACGTAAAGCATTTTCATTATTTTTGAACCCTAAATGGTTTACATTTACTTGATTACTTGAAATGTGGATTATATTGAATAATTTTAAAGAGGTCTAACATTTCTTTGATTATTTGTATATGGTGAATGCTCGAATAATAATAATACTAATATATGTTGCTAGCATAGTAAAAAAAAAGGCAGTGTAAAGTTATTGTACCAATAGAATTATCGTGCAAAGGAGCTATATTGTAAAGAACTAAGTTTCATGTAATTTTGTTTAGGTAAATTTCCTTTAAATTTATTAGCCATTTTATTATCCCTATTATATCTTTACCTAAGCCTTATTAAAACCTTGTAAGAAGACATTTTGTTTCTAGTTTACTTATAAGCGGTGGAGATATGATTTTATTACAAGCTTATGGTTAAGAATCCACCTATGTATTGAATTGAGAGTTCCTACACTTTCCACCTTAAACACTTTAAGTGTATTAAGTGAATTGAGAGTTCCTATTTGATTGTTATTGATATTGACTTATGAAGGTTTGTTTTAGGATGACTTGAATATAATTGTATGTTAATTTAATTGATATGATATGATAATTTAGGGTGTGGATAGACAGGTTGAGGTTAATAAGGGATGAATGTTTTCAAGTTTGATAATTTCGATTATGATTTGCTTAATGACAAGCAAAATTGTAAGTATGGGCATGTTTGATAAACGATTAATTGATTATATTTATATACCCATATTTAGTGTGTGTTGCTTGTTATTTAATAAATTTATAACACTTTTGGTACTTATTTTGTTTCAAAAGTGTTTTTTAGGTGATAATACCCTTCATAGACTAAAAGGGGAAGAATTAAGGTGAAATTAAAGCATTCAATAGAAGAATTGAAGAAACTTTGGAGATACACAGCCATGTATAAGGACCATGCAAGTCATTGAAAAAGTGTGGAGCTTCAAAGATACTATTTATGCCTGTGTAAAGATACACGCCCGTGTATGTTGGCATACACAACTACCATGAATGCTTCTGCGATCGTGTAAAGTTACAATTACGAAGGAATTTTGAGATAAACGTTCACCTATATGACTATGAATTCCTTTATCTCTATTTGTTCTTCTGAATATTTGATGACAAATTTGTTTTCTATGTTTAGGAACTAATTTGCAAAGTTCCTATGTGTAACAAACCCTAAGTTAAGATGACTGGTATGATATAGTCCCTTATTCAATGCAACTTTATTGATTAGTTTATTGCAATTCATTTATATGTTTATATTCTTAAAATAATGTATCCAAAATATTAGTCAAATTTTTGATTTCATATGATTGAGATTAAGAAATCCTTTCATGTGAATAGATCTACCATATTTTGAAGGAATTGCATGCAAAACTAGAGATAGGTTGACATAAATTCTCGAGATTAGGGTCAAACCTAATAGTGAAATTCACGAATTGAGTAATGCAATCTTAGGGATTTAAACTAAAATGAGATTTTAGTTAATCAACCGAGGGATAGTTGTTAATAGTCTTGAGAAAGATATTAACCTAAAATAGGAATTTTCACAGTTTAATAATCAATTAATTGCATGATAAAGGGTTAATGTTTAAGATATCTTAGGGGGATTCATCATTGAGTTACTTGTAACATATCACTACCATAGAGTATATATCTGAAATATCCAGAGGACATTTGGGATCATAACCTGTGAAAGTGCAATGTTAGAGTAATCACATTCACTTAATATGGCATCATATATGAAACACGAATGCTCTAAATATCAACTCCTTATTCCATTTGTAAAACATAGTTACACTGTAGCATTACACTCATAATTCATATATACAGTATCATAAATATCTAAGAGCATGCTGCTCTTTTAAAAAATATTCTTCATGGAATGAGAAGCTAAACAAAAACATTCGATCTAAACTCCACAGTCTCAGCTAACCAACCTTTGAGTCATTTCTTGAGTCTAAAAACACAATACTAGACTTCTTCTAGAGTGTCTTAATAGCTAGGTCTCCTTTCTCGTACCTGAAAATTAACATTGCATTATTTGATGAGTTTTGCAAACTCAGTGAGCAAACTATCCTCGATGTGCTCCCCCAAATCAAACCACAAAGATAGTTCACATTTCAATTTACAATTAAATCAAATCACAATACTAAACATCACTTCACATTTCATCTTGTTTCAACAAATACAATTTATGTACAGTATTTCACATTTATATTTCAAAACAGTTCAAATAAACCATTTCAATCATTCAAATTATATTT
>JAOQMS010000004.1:12787159-12812335 GCA_027563885.1 Erythroxylum longipes | reverse complement strand
TATCGAAATTCTGCATGTTGTGTTATAAAAAAAATTATACCGACTTTTGAATGATTGAGTGCATTAGCATGCCACCCCTGCGGGGCACGGACTCGGATATCATCATCGATGTCGGGTTCGGGTCTTGCGGGAGTGGGGTGTTACAGCAAATATCCTTAGACTTGAGGTACTCAAGGATATCTTGGATACTGATAATGTGCTTTGACACTATTCCTTGTTGCCTCAAGATGAGGACGCTCATAGGGTTGTGATTGGATACAGCTATTGGTATTCGAAAATAATTGGTAGCCAATAAAGGATTCACCACACTTGATAGAAGAAGATGATACCCACGACCTCTTGTTGAGGTCATTACTTGAGAATCTTTGGCCAGAGCAATTATGTTTCATGAAGAGAGTCTACAATGATACATAAAGTAATGAGATCCCCAAGACAAGAACTAACATCACTTGGACTAGATCTGACATAGTCAGTCCAGTGGGAGTTGAAACATATCTCATACTTCGAACCAAGTGGGGTATAGGATGGTGAAGGGATGAATTGCATAGTAATTGACTATGGAAAGGTTCGTAATTCGAATAATTAACTATCGAAGAGTTTGAGTGTTAATCCACTTACATTCCAGTAAATTGGTACCATGAAACCCTTCATGATTCGCTAGGATTAAGAGTTAATTCAAGTGACAAAAATTATTGAGAAACTAAGGGTCACACGTATAAAAGATTGGATGAAAAATAAAGTGTGCATGGCTGTCAATTAAGCAGGCCACGATTGTGGCTTATAGGCCACGATCATGACTGACTTAATGATAGGTGGTACATAAGTGAGTTCTTCACTTGTGTACACATAAATTTTTAGCCATAAAACGCACTTAATAGATAGACTAAGGGTTTAGAAGAGTTCTAGAGTGATCTTGAGATTTATTCATACAATCTTAAGCAATTGTTGTATGAGATTAATTGCATGAAACTTGGTCTTAATCTAACTCTCACTAGAGCATCTACTTGAACTCATCTTGTTTGTTTCTCTAACCATCCTTACACATTTATTTTTCTTCATCTTTGCGTGCTCTCTAGAGGCCAAGGAAGGTGTTTGGTGTTTGCTATAACCCAAACAAGGAGAAGATTCAAGATAGGAGGAGTATTTGCAAGGTGAATATGCTATAATTTCATGTTCTTATAATCTGTTTATACATGCACATAGATTCTGGATTTTTCTGGGGATGTCGTGGGGTTGGAATTTTGATTCTGACACTTTCACGGCCTTGCCATGTATGTGATGCATGGATCCATGGCTCCCTAATAATTTTGATATTAAATAAATAAATAATATATATAATAAATCATGATGAAAATAGAAATTAATTTCATTTTAAAATTTTTATAAATTATATAATAAAAACAAAGTAATAACATAAAACATAAATTTAACCCAAAAAAAATTTAACCCAAAAAAAATTTCGAGTTGATTTTTAGCTTCTATAAACTAAAAATAATAAAGTATAATGCAATAGGCCTGACAATTTCTAATATTATTTCATTTGAACTCCCTATTAATTTCATGTACCATAAATTTTCTTTTACGCATATAACTTAATTAACTAAAATGTAAAATTTTGAAATAAAATAAAATTTTAAAAAATCAACCACAAAGGCTGCATCATTGGCATGCCTTTTTCATTCACATCAACCAACAAAAGAGTAATCATAAAGTAGTAGTAGTCATAAAATGTGAAGCAAAAGATGCATCAAATTTTGTCATCTTAATTCTAAACTCTGATACATAATGTAATAGGCTTTTAAATCATTCCGAACAAGGCTATGATTTGAGCATTCACATATAAATATAATAAAACCGTATGAAACTTTCCTTCCTTTAATAAGATAGAGATGGTTCACATATAGAACAATGATAGTAGTGATTAAAGATAATAGTGGAAAGTAAAGATGATGGGAAGTTCGAACCATATATAATCCTACTTGGTTAAGTCATCTTGAACTCTTTGGCATGCCTTTTTCATGTCTTAGTTCTTGTTCGATGATGGCCAAGATTCATCAATAACTAGCTAAAAGTTCTTGCAATGTTAAAGAGCAAATAGTGAGTATCATATAATCTAGTTCAGGTTAAATAAAAACAATTCAATATTTCACTAAGTTGGACTAATTTAATTTAGTGAGATTTTTTGTCTAACATTTATTATGTATTATAACTTAAGTGAAAAATATATATTATAAGTATTTTTGAGTAAATGAACAACCAATAACCAAATTATTTCACAATAACTTTAGCAATTTTTTGTCGAACACCTTGTGAAAATGTGTTAAGAGATGTTTAGGACAATACTAAACCCCACCATCGGATATAACATAGTAATGGACATCACTGATGTATATATGTGTTTACAATATCTGACGAGGACTTACAACAAATTATCTTATATCCAAAATTATGAAGTATAATTTCTTCAAGGTTAGTTACTATGCAATAACAACATTTTTTAGATAGCAATTTTTTATATGGATAATATCAAACAATAATAACTAACAAATAACATAAGACATGATAATTGGTTGACCAAATTTGGATATCTTAATTTTATAACATATTTGGACAATTTAGTAATTGTTATAAAACTAACAAAATTACTATTACACTTAGTCCACTAAAGTGCTAAGTGTTTGAATTGTACCTCCAACTTTTAATCCATGTTTTCCAATATTCGACAATAATTTTATGTTAATTCCTTATGCTAATCTTTATCAATATAACACTCCAAGTCCATATTGGCTTAATAACAACTCCGATTCAGCACTACGAGAATCATAGGTTTGAATAATAGCTAGTGAATAAATTGATTATTACTCCTTTTAATATTAGGGATGGCAAATGGGCTTGGGCCGGCTCACCCCTCCCTCCCTTGCCTTGGTCTGAAATCAGTGGGCTAGGCCTGGGTTGACCGAATCTCAAGCCCAGCCTTTCTAAAAAATTTGGGCCTCAAGCTAAGCTTAGACTCAGGCTTCCCAGAACCAACCTAGCCTAAGGCTTGACTTTAATAAGCAAAATGATGTTGTTTTTGTATTTTTATTTTTACAAAAAGGATCAGGCTGAGTTGGGCCTGGTTGGGCTCGAGGGTGGGCTAGTTGTCCTAGGCCTAATTACTCGAGCACAGCCCGTCTCATGGCCATCCTTATTTGATATGCTAATGAAGGCTTTTACCTCTCCTCTCTGTTCTGATATAAGATTGTAATATTCACCTCACATGTGGGATCTCACAATCTCTCATCTTTGAACTTTTGATAAGCCCAATCCACAACTTAAAATCTCTCCTTATCTTCTTATAAGGAATTGAATTAAAAGCTTACTAGGAGCTATCTATTACTGATGATCTTATTGTTGATGCTACTTCTTCCACGCGTCATTCTATTTCAATATCATACTATTATAAATTTTAATTTAATACAATTTGTAATACTCCAAATCCAGACTGTCCTAACAGCAACTCTAATTCAGTGTTATAAGAGACATATACTTGAAAATAACTAGTTAACATGTTAATTAGTAGTCTTTTATGTAAGCTTATAAAGGCTTTCACATCTCTTCTTTTTGATATAGGGTTATGATATCCACCTTCTATATGGGATTTCATATTTAATGTATTGAGATGTCACGTAAATGGACAAATTATACATCTAAAATATTTATAGGCACTTACCTAATTTTTTGGATAACCTTATTTGTACCATTTTATTGCTATAGTATGTCACCATCAGACCAATGGATTTGTATAATTATGGGGCTATTCAACTTCCAAAAAAAAAGTCTCATAGACCTCTTTAACTAAAAGAAAGTTGACATCCTTATTGGTAACAAATTTGTCAAATATGTCCATTATCTTGCAATGTGCCAACTTGCTTCCATAGTTGTCTAAGAAAGCTTCTTTTACCTTACAAAAGAAACATAATACACATCGGATTAATAAACAACACATAAACACTCCTATCTATGCTGTTGTCGTAAATAGATTTGTTAAGGCAGCACTTATGGCTGATAAATCACACTACTAGTTACCATTCACTGCTTCTCATTAGTGGTTAAAAATTAAAAAATTTAAAGCAATCCATTTACTTTATCATCTAATACATTTGTGCAATAATCTAATCATAGGTCCTTACCAACCAATCCTTGGAACTACTCATTTGTTGGTAGCTCTTTATTCTAAAAGGCAGGTTTCAATAGGGAGAGGATTTGCCACCTCTCCCTCATGCCTCTCATGCCTTTCAGTCCCTCTCTACTTCCCAGAAGGAAGAGAAGCGGACATAGAGTAGTGTGGTGGGAGACCCAACTCCTTCAATAGGCTTCGAATTGTAGCTGGAATTAATGATGGCCCTGTCTCCCCTCCAATTGAAGTACTATAGTAAGGATCCATTAAGTAGAGAACGACTCTGGTGGGATACTAGCATACTTGAGTTTTAAGCATTGGGAGGAGATTAATTAGAAGAAATGGGGATCCGGTCCACCTTAATCATTGAAGATGACCTCTTTATATTTCGATTTTCTTCTGAAGAGATAGAAAGTAAGGTGATGGATATGGGTTCGTGGCATATCCAAGGTAACCTGTTGTTTTTGAAGAGATGGGCAATTAGATTTAAACTTGATAGAAATGAGATCATAACTATCCCTATTTGGGTTAATCTAAACAAAACCCCTCTTGAGTATTGGTTGTCTGAAGGATTGAGTTATTTAGCTAGTTATATTGGAGTACCCCTAGCACTGGATGAAAATACGACAAATATAAAATGGGTAGGCTATGCTCGTGTATGCATTGAAATGCCAAATAAGAAGATGCTGCTGGAGAGTATACCTATTATGAATTATAATAATTATGGTGAATTGATTAAGGATAGAATTCCCTTGTCATATCCGTAGAAATCGTATGTGAAAGAACCAACTAAAATGTGGATCCCCAAGAGAAATAATAATGAGGAAAGTGGAGAAAGACTACAATCTTTTGACAACCTTGGCATCCTCAGAAACTTTGATGCAACAAGAATGAGTGCAGAACAACTGACTCTACAAGGTACATCTGTTAATGTTGGGAAATCTCATACTGAAACTACGAATGTAACAGTTGAAGAACATGACAAAAATGTGTAGTTGTTAAATGCAGAAATCATTGGCGAAAATCATTGAGTGGAAGGATACTGGGACTAGCAATAAAAAATCCAGGTGGCTGACTAAGTCCACTCAGCTTTGATGGTATGTACAATCTAGAATGTGCGGGGTCTTAATTACCCTAATAAGCAAATAACTATAAAAGATTACATTTTTGTTCGACAAACTTTTTTTGTTAGTTTGGTGGAAACCAAAATAAAGGAGGGTGCTCTTCATAATGGCTCGAAATGTTTCCCAACAGAATGGACACTCTTAAGTAACCATTCTAAACACCCTAATGGACGAGTTATTGTTGCTTTTGACCCTGCTTATTTGAAACTCACAAATTGGTTCTGTTCTGAGCAATTACTGCATTGTGATTTACTACTCAAGTCTGTTAATGTCCCACTAGCTATCACAATAGTATACGCTGCCGATTGGGAATTCCAACAGGCTAGCTTATGGAAAGATTTACATCACATTGGTTCACATAGGTCAACTCTCTGGATGATTACCAGAGACTTCAACTGCTTGCTATCATCAACTGAATCTTTAGGAGGAAGGGGTAAAATGCATGCCGATATCAAAGAACTTATAACACTAACATCTTTGCTTGGACTAGTTGATCTGAAATTTCAGGGCCCATTATACACATGGAATAATCATCAACAGGGACATCGGTTGATACAGAGGAAGCTAGATAAGTGCCTTGTAAACAAATGGTGGCTTACACAAATGACTAATAGCTATGCTATGTTTGGTTAGCTATTATTATCAGATCATATGCTCGTCGATGTTTACATTTAGAGCAGACTCATTAAAAGATGCACACCCTTCAGATTTTTAATTCCCTACTAAATCATGCTCAACTAGATGCAATAGTTAGGGCAACCATTCGAAGACAAGTCTAAAGGTCTAATGCTTTTCAGTGTATGCAAATACTAAAGAATATCAAAGTTGAATGTGTAAAACTAATGAAGCAATATTATGACCCTTTGAAACTCAATAAGCAGTGAGCCATGGTGAATTTTGTCTTAACTCAGAATTTGCTTACTCCTAATCCCACTGATCCTGCACTCATAGCCAAAGAGAAGACATAATTGAGCAAATACATGCAGGCAATTGAAGACTTTAGTAATCAGCTAAAGCAAACGTCCTAAATTCTATGGCTCCAACCTGGAGACAAGAATACCAAATACTTCTTCAATGTGATTTAAAGAAGGAGGAATAGAAACAAGATAATATATCTCAAAGATGAGTAGGGCAGAATGATACAAGAGTAGAATGAATTGAAAGAGGTAGCTACTAGATATTTCATGCAAACAAATGGAGTCTCTTCATCCACCTCTTGTCTTCTTTTAATCTTATCACTAGCATGGCTGGATCTATAAACTCGAATTAACATTCTGCCTTAGTTAGAGAGGTCACCAGTGAGGAGATCAAAGCATTATTATTCTCCATCCACCCTAACAAGTCACCAGGTTTTGATGGTTTCAACGCCCGATTTTTTTGAAGAAAAATGGATTCTCTTACAAACTTCAATTGTCAAAGCAGGGTAGGCGTTCTTCAAGAGTGGCAAGTTACTTACAGAAATGAATAAGACTTATTTGGTCTTAGTTCCCAAAAACTTAAATCCCAAAAGGTTGAATGATTATCAACCAATATCTTGTTGCAATTTGGTGTATAAAATCATCTCCAAAATCCTTACTGACATATTTGAAGGAAACTTTACTGAGATTGCTCAACTTAAGTCAAGGTGCGTATGTCTTGGATGATAATATAATGTTATCACAAGAATTATTCAAAGACTACAACACTAAAGAACAAGTAAGAAGTTGTGCTCTCAAATTAGACTTCACTAAGGCATATGACACTGTGGAATGGAGCTTCATCATTGATTCACTCCTCGCATTTGGATATCCTAGCAAGTTCGTCAATTGGATCATGCTTACATTTTTGCTGTGTCTTATTCAATCCTATTGAATGGGGTACCTACCCAACTTTATAAAACAGTTAGAGGAATTCGACAAGGAGATCCACTATCTCCTTATCTCTTTATAATTGTTATGGAAGTGTTTCAAAGAATGACTCAGCTATGCAGTGTGGAAAGCAAAAACTTCAGATACCATAATCGATGTAGTGAACTGCATATCACTCAACTTTCTTTTGCAGATGATTTACTCATGCTATATGCTAATGATACAACTTCAATTGGAGTAATTTTAACTTCCTTACAAAGATTCCAAAAAGTATCTGGGTTGACATTCAATCCACAAAAGAGCTCAGCGTACCTATCTACACAGAGTAGTGAAACCTCATCTAATGTGCTCATGAGTCCAGGTCTAACCATTCATCAAATACCTCTCAACAATTTGGGATGTCCCTATCTCTACTAAGAAGGTGAAAGAAGTCGAATGCAAATTGCTCATTGACAAGGTTTGTAGAAGAATTTCTGATTGGAGAAACAAATATTTATCTTGTGGTGGTAGATTACAGCTGGCCTTCTCCATTCTTAATAATCCGCATATTTATTGGTTGTCAAATTTAGCAATCCCCAAAGGTGTTTTAAAGAAGATAGACAAAAGTATAATAAATTTCATATGGCATGGACACAATTCTGATATGAAGAAACTTTCTAAGGTTAATTAGAGTACTATTTGTCTTCCAAAAGAAAATGGTGGATTAGGGATCAATTCAACCTTTAAAATGACAAGCTTTTGTTAGCAAAATGACTATGGAGCCTCTGTTGTGATAAGGAAAGTCTCTGGTCAAATGGGTTCATATGTTCCATGTCAAGCACCACCACATATGGTCGATTTCTCCAAAAACTTCTCAGTCTTACACTTTTCAACAAATCTTACTCACCAGGTCATTTATGCATCCCCATATCAAGCACTATATCAGAGTTAGGCAAATTAACCAGCTTCTAGTTTGACAAATGGCATCCAATGGGACCTCTATTTAACACTCCTCTTTTTCTTATTTTGAAAGGCTCAATTCCAGAAGATACCAATGTGTAGGTACTCATTCAAAGTAACAACTGGATGTGGCCATTCCAGATTTGGAGCAGGTAGATGAAGTTAGATGGGAGTGACACTTATCACATAAATTTACAGCGCAACCATGTAAACAAATAATATTTGGTCCTTTCACCAGATTTCCACTTCATAAGTTGATATGAGGATTTGGAATTGCACAGGCTCATTCGTTTATACTCTGGTTAATAGCTAGGAAGAAATTAGGAACTAGAGACATGATAAAATTTCCAATTCCAGATAGATCTTGCCCTTTATGCAGTGGGGAAGCGGAGTCTTTAAATCATCTCTTCTTTGGTTGCTTTTGCACAAGATTGATATGGGGTAAGTTTCTTTGTATTGTTAACCTACCTGATAGAAATATTTCCTGGCAAGACTAGTTGAAGTGGGTTAATGGTTTACACTGGAATAGTAAAATGGATTTAAAGCATTCAGGATTGGCTTTGCCATATTAGTACATTTCGTTTGGAGAATAAGGAACACCAAGATCTTTGGGACAATATGAGAATACAACAAATTCAGCTGGAACGAGTTTTATCTAAAGCTACGAATGACTATCTTATCAGTGCCCTCTCTACAAGATATTTCTGATCGACTCAGGCAACAATTGAGCATTTACTGAAAGCTTGTACTTAGTTAACAAACGTTGTGTATCCTCTCCTATATACTTTCCACCCTTTTTTGATTGAGTATAATCCTTACTTAACTTCCAAAAAAAACTATACCGTGCACTTATGGTTAAAAATTATAAATCTTTATAAGCAAATAAAAATCAATTCATTCAAGACCTTATTGAATTTATTTCTTCCTTATAAAAAAGAATGTGCATGGCCCTACTATTCAAGGAAATTAATCTCTTATCTAAAGGTTTCCATTCTTCCTTTAATTTAGGTACCTTATTATTATCTTCATTTTTCTTACTAATAAAGGGACCATTTGATATTATTTCCCATAAATCTCCATTTACGGCCACTAAAAGAATCTTATCCTATTTTTCCAGTAAAGGTAATCATTTCCATCAAAGAAGGGTGGTCTATTAAATCTTTGTCCCTCTTGGTTAAATGAAGATAATGATGCTTCTAAATACATTTTGCTAATTTCCAAAAATTTTTTTTATTCCAATACTTTGTGTCAATATTGCCTCCAAGTGTTAGGATGTTATCCAACTATCTAGTCGTTATATATTGACCAAAATAGATAGCTTGTGTATGTCACAGATTTCTAAACACTAAACTAATTTTTTGGATAGCTTTATTTGTAACATTTGCTTACCAAATGATTACATTGTCATACCGATGTATTTGCACAATTATAAGATTGCACAAATTTCAAAAAAGAGACTCACAGCAGGTGCCCTTTAAATCATTACCTATTTAACTTTTATGTAATAAGAAGAAATAGAAAATAATAAGAATTTTCAAAGTAACATCATTTTCAACCCTTATTAGCAAATTGGTATCTGATTTTGATTTTGAACTTACAACTACTAAAGAATTCAACTTGAAGAATGATATTTTGGACATCAACATAGTAGTGGTGAAAAAATATAGTAATAAATGACATGTGTTTTGACTTTACAAACTTAAAAAAAGTTTCCCTTAAGGAAAATTTATCTGCTTCCAAAATAAACCCACTCATAGACTCAACAAGAGGTCACAAACGGTTGAGTTTTATAGATGCATATTCAGGCTATAACTAGACTCAAATGTATGAATATTATGAGGAAAAAATAGCATTTGTTATATGCAACATACCTTTTTGTTATAAGATGATGCCATTTAAACCCAAGAATGTGGAGCAACCTATTAATGACTTATCAATTCAATGTCTTACATGCATATCAATCAAAATAGGAATGCTTATATTGAGAAAAACAAGGAGGGGATCATGTAACAAATTTGCAAGAATGCTTCAACACATTAAAAAAATGACATTAAGCTAAAACTTGAAGAGTGCATATTTGAAACTTGAAGTGGAAAGTTCTTAGGCCTTATAAAAAGTTAATAGGGGTATTAAACCAAATCCTTAAAAGATCAAAGATATTATCATCATGAAGTCACCATAGACCTTAAAGGAGGCACAAATCTAGTTAAGTGAATTAACAAGTTTGTTTCATTTTCTCTCACATCTATATAAATATATGTTTTGTTCTTCAAAATACTTAGAAAAATTAAAAGATTTTAATGGGGCGATAAGTGTCAAAAGGCATTTGAAGATTTGAAGATCTATTTACAAAATTCGCCTCTCCTTACAACCCCTCATAATGGTGAAATCTTATACCTATAGACCTTAATTGCATCATAAGTAATCAACTTTCTACTAGTTTAGGAAGATAAAAATTTAAAATCCCATTTATTATGTTAGAAAAATCCTTTAAAGACCAGAACTAGATACATTCAAATAAAGAAAGCAAATTTGGTTATTGTCCCCTTGACCAGAAAATTATGATGGTACTTCTAAGCTTATCTAGAAAATTATGATGGTGCTTCTAAGCTTATCCTATTATCATTGTGATATACCTATAATTATGACATTTTATACAAGCCAAGAACAATAGGACAGATGGTGAAGTGGTAGCTTAGTATATTTGAGGTTATATTTTTTCCTTAAACATTAACCAAATCCCAACTAATAGGAGACTTTGTGCTCAAATGCACTATCCTCATTGACAAAGGAGATTCAGGTGAGCCTACCCTAAAGTATTTTCTTATTTAGAAGATGAATTTTGATGGCACGTTAAGAGAGGAAACAAGCAGATCTAACATAGTTATTTGAGATTCATTTGAAATCGATGTCAAATATTATTAAAAGTACAAGCTAGAAGACTACTAAAAAATAAAGAATAAGGCATTAATATATGGGATAAAATGACAATAAATTTACATATTCATTTGATAAAGAGTAAGTTAGACTCGCAAAAATTATTATAAATCAATTAAATGAGCTCTTGACTACTAAGGAGGAGACCTTGTAGGAGTGCTTCATCTTATACTATACCAAAATAGAAGACATACAAATTTAGGTTGAACGTATCCTTAAATAATATAACTCTATAGAATATTAATTATCAAATTTTAGAGTGAAAGAAATAATACCCAAGGATGAGTTTTTAGAAGTTAGATTCAAACCAATGTATAATAAGTAAGTTTAGGCGTAGAATTAAAAAATGGAAGAAGATTAAAAAAAAAAACTATCCGAAACTATATAAACAAAAGGGAATTGCCTTCAAACTATGCTGATACCAAAAAAAACCATTTGTAGATCTATCTCGATCATTAATGTTCAACTTTATAATGTTTTCATACTCATTCTTATTTAAATTAGATCATGTCACCTTATTCGGGAGATATCTTATAAGAATGTCATGAAGTGCCTTTTGATTGGGCTAGGGTTGTTCGACATTATTTTAGAATATATTATAAAAAATTCTTTTTGTCATTAAGTGAGATACAATTTACTAAGTCTATAAATACTATAGATGTTAAAGGAACTCTAATTTTCATCAATAACATATATTCTCCTATCTCATCTCCAATGTTAGTTGCACAATGGAATATAAATAAATTAGGCCAATTTTCACATACAATTATATAAAATAGATTCATCCTTGCCATAGTCAATTATTTGATATGGTAGGTAAAAGTAAAACCTTATCCAACAATATTAAGGAAGACACTCGAGCAATTTTTAATAAGTTATATTATATGAAGATATGGAATTCCCTTATATATAATAAAAAACAATGTCTCATAATTCATTTTCTTAGACTTATATCAGTTTTGTGACTCACGTAACATCAAATAAAACTTCAATTTTGTCATATAAGTTTTGTGAATCACATAACATCAAATAAAACTTTAATTTTTTCATACACCTATATACTAAAAACATGAAAAAGGTTACCAACATAACCATTTTGCAAGGCTTAAAATTAAAGATTGATCAAGCTCAATGCATTTAGATAGATAAGTTGTAAAGTATCCTCAGGAGTTATTAGACAACCCTTAGAATAATAATAGGAGAAATCCCATTCAGTTTGACACATAGAGCAGATCCCCTCGTACCTAAACAGTTAAAATTTTCTTTTATTTGCATCTAAAACCACATTCCTGAGGTCAAAAACTTTGTTATAGGTAAAACTAGACTTGATTGAAGAAAAAAGACATAAAGCATGCCTGAATAATTCGACATACCAATAATATGTCAAAATTTTCAACCAAAAATGATTATAACGATATATCATAAAAAAGGTTAGCTTATTTTAAGGAGAATCGACATAACTAGTAAACATGAAGCTAAAAGAAAGGGAGCTTTTAAACTAGACAGGGCTATATAGAGTAAGAGATGTCATCAGACCTAACACATACAAACTTGAAAGGTTGGATGGATAAGAACTTCCTAGAAATTCAAATAGCCAACACCTCTAACTTTATTATTCTTAAGCTTGTAAATCGTTTGGTTTCAATTTTGTGCAAATATAAACTTCAAAACCTTTGGTTTAAAAATGAAAGAATCATATTCTTGAAATGTTAAACAAACTAAACACCAACAATAAAAACATAAGATCTCAAAAAGTTAGACTTGTAAAATGCTAATGACAAACTTATAGAGTCTCAAAATGTCAGACTTGCAAAACATCAAACAATAGACTCAGAGTCTCAAACTGTAACTTGTAATATGTTAAATGATAAACTCAAGAGTCTTAAAACATCAAACTTGTAAAACGCCAAATTTTAAGAGTCTCAAAAATTCATACACGTAAACTATGAAATGATAGACTTGTAGGCTCTCCAAAATATTAGACTGAAGAATTATTAAAATGAGTCACTCAAAATACTCTCAAGAACTTATAGAACTTTAGTTCCAGTCTCTTGTAAAAATGTAAAACTCAAGATTTGGCACGAAGTTTAGCAAAACTCCATATAACATCAAACCTGATATGTTATAGGAGCAAGTAAAGAAATATCACTAAACAACATTCATGTAAAGATCAACCAATCATCAAATATTCATTATAAGATAGATATATAAAAAAAGTTGTACATTCATACTCAAAAATTCCAAAAAAACATTATTTTTAACCAAAAACAAAATGTCCCTACATTTATAAGCCAGAAAATAGCTATCACTTTATAGGTTTGGACATAGCTTCATTACTGCCATCTGCACCTCTTTTAAAGCTAAGTGGTTGGCTTAGGCAGGGCTACAAAATCGTTTTCATTCTATTTAGTTATAGGATCATGGATCTTATATTTGAGAATATCTATAATAAATACAAAGTCAATTGACAATTTTGGATTCCTACTCTTGATCAAATCTTTATAGGCCTAAAATCCTCTAAACTAGGATTGTGTCACATTGTTAGAGTTTCAAGCCTCAAAAGATTTATTTCTAAGGAAAGCATAAAAACGTATAACTTGAAGCCCTTCTTTATGAAATAAGCTTCTTGATAATATAAGGTTTTTTCCAATCACTAATTCTCTAGCTCGTGACTTCTAATCTAGAAATAAGAATGATCAAACACCTTTTAAAAACCCTTAATCTCCTTAGGTTGTTTTTGGTCTCTATCCTTTCACTTAGATGCTTTTGCAATCTTGTCTTTTTAATCTTAGTCAAATTGGTGATTTAATCACTCAATCCCTAGCTCTACACATTTATTGTAAACAGCCAATAAGCATACTTCATATAAAAGAAAATGTCAAGCCTAAATTCTAAAGAAAGCGCCTGAAGACATTAGTTACTACCTAACATTATGAAGATACTTCTCATCATTAAGATGATTGATCCAACTTAAGGCCTGAGCCCCCCAACCTGGGAACTAACAGATCTGCCTTGTGGTCACAAAGTTATATCTTCTAAATGGGTTTACAAAACCAAGTTTAGGTCTGATGGCTCTGTGGAGAGGTTAAAAGCCAGACTGGTTATAAGGGGCTTTGATCAAAAGGAAGGAAAGGATTATAAACACACATTCTCACCAGTGGCTAAGCTAGCAACTGTGAGGATTCTGATAGCTATTGTAACTGCAAAGAGTTGGCAGATTCATCAACTTGACGTGAATAATGCTTTCTTACATGGGTTCATTAACGAAGAGATATATATGCTACCACCTGAAGGCTATACAAAGGGAAAGGCTAGACAGGTATGTAAGCCAAAGAGGTCTCTTTATGGACTCAAGCAAGCCTCGAGACAGTGGAACAAAGAGCTCACTAAGTTTCTCAATGATCTGGGTTATATTCAGTCCAAGAATGACTACTCTTTGTTTGTTAAGAAGAAAATTGAAGAGTTTACTTCCGTGTTGGTCTATGTAGATGATATGCTGATAACAGGAAATTGTGAGGCAAAAATAAAGACTAATAAGAGTGTCTTGGACAAACAATTTACCATTAAAGACTTGGGATTAGGCTGATATTTTCTTAGATTGGAAATATGTAAAACAGAAGCTGGAACCTGTCTGCAACAAAGAAAGTATGTCTCTAATCTCTTACAGGATGCAGGCTTGACAGGAGCAAAGCCATTTGACACACCTCTTCCACAACATTTAAAGTTATCAAATGATATTGGCAAAGCTTTAAAGGCTCATGAATCTTGCAGGAGATTGGTGGGTCGGCTGTTGTATCTGATCATGACAAGGCCAGAAATCTCCTATGCAGTTCAACATTTAAGTTAATTTCTTTCAACTCCCAAAGATACTCATATGGAAGCTGCGATTCATGTTCTAAAGTATCTTAAAGGAATAATCCCAAAGGGGCTTTTCTATCCTGTACAGAGTGAGCTGAAGCTAAATAGGTTCACGGATTTTGAATGGGCATCTTGTTTAATGACTCGAAGATCGTTGAGAGGTTATTATGTCTTCCTTAGGCATGCGCTGGTCTCATGGAAAACTAAGAAGCAAGCCATTGTTTCTCGTTCATCAGCTGAAGCAGAGTAAAAGAGCATGGCAACAACAACCTGTGAGATGCTTTGGATTAGTTATATGCTCAAAGATCTTCATATACCAGTCAGTTTGCCTATTACAGTGTTCTATGACAATAAAGTTGCTCAGCAGATAGCAGCTAACCCATGCTTTCACGAAAGAACCAAGCATCTAGACATAGATTGTCACTTTACGAGGGACAAGATACATGAAGGCTTCCTAAGAACTGCATACATCCCTTCAGAGTTACAATGAGCAGATATAATGACTAAGGCTTTGAGTCACAAGTCTCACTCTTTCTTATCTGACAAGTTGGGTCTAATGACATCTCCAACTTGAGGGGGGATGTGAAGTCACGTGATTGTCACATGAATGTAAGTTAGGAATCAGTTGATCTTGTTAATTAGTTAACTAACATTCTGGTAGTTAGTTGGTCAGTTGACTTCTGTCGTAAGGTGTAAATATGTAGACTACTACTAATGGGTATTCTTAATGTTAACAATCAAATTTCCAAATATCATACTTCCAGCCTTCTTCTCTCTTCTTTTCTTCTTTTTCCGGCTGCATTCACACAAAAAGACTTGAATAATTCAAGTAAAAGTATCAATGGACAACAAACCTTTGAAAAGAGTCGGATTTATTTTAAAACTGCAAGATGACAAATGTTCATAAAAAAGCTCTCGCAAATTTTGTTTAGAATATGTCTATACGTGACAATAGTAGAATATAGGTCCTATGACAAAATTACTACCATAAGACATTCACGAAAAAGCTCTTACAATATTTGTTGAAAAAATAGACCCATAAATGATAAACCTTCCTAGCCTGCAAAACCATAACACGTGAGACAGATCACTCCATAATCTAACTTCAAGACGAACATGCTAAATCTTGTTTTAAAGATATTTCCATTTTAAGGTAGACATGTGGTCAGGTCTTAACAGTTAACATCTCCATTTTTAGGAAAGATTTATAGGTAATGTTTAAAAACAGCAAAGACAATTTATGACCTCAAGACAAATCTGATGTCAAAACTGAAATGATTATAAATACACATATATGCCCAAAGCACAAAACCCATCAAAATGGCCATTGAGCCAAAAGGCTCCAAATCTTGCAGAAGATTGGAAAAGCGTCACAATCTCACAAATTGCTATAAAATTAATTATTATTATCAAAAGAAGATTATATTTTACAAGCAAGTAAAATATAATCTTCTTTTGATAATAATAATTAATTTTATAGCATGTTTCTCTAATTCTAACTTAATCGTCAAAAACAACTCGTGACCGAGATACTCGTGCTCCACCATCTAACAATACTTTAACCAAAATTTTGCCGCTCAAACGCCTATGACCCGTTAATTAAAAGAACAACTTATACCTCTATTGATCTACATCAGATTGATGGCAAGACGTAGTGCTGACCTTACTTTTAATACAAATTACAGGAACCGACTCTTAAGGCTTAACTGCAAGAGCCTCTTCATCCTCAATTTCTTTTGATTCTTTTCAGTTGCAAAATGATACAATGCCATAGCTTCTCTGGTATAACAAGCCATAAACACAATTCATTGACACGTCATTCCATACAGCAGATAAGATGGGGTTTTGAATGGAACTCTCTCTCTAAGATCCGATTAGCAAACACATCAGCATTTCAAACGCTAGTGTGTTGGATGAAAGAATACTTGCGTTCATCAAAGTTTCAACTAATGCAAGCAACGGAACAGAACACGAGTGCACAGCACAACATTCTCCTAAGCATTTTTCTTCAAAATCTCTCCACGCACAACTCACAAGAAGCAAAGAATTATAAAATTTGCCATAATATTCCGATGATACACGCAACCAAACCATGATAAACCGAGTGCCTCGGGTGCTTAAATTTGAGAAGAATCGCATATAGTGCGAGGAAGAAGAGAAGCCGGGAGAGGTGGGGATGCAGCAAGTGGTCACCAACTTCTATTGATTTAGCATTACAATTCTTACATAAAAAACTCTTAACAGACACCAATAAAATAACAGAATAACGCAACAAACATCGTTTTTGGACACAAGATGACATTTCAGAATACCTTTGGTCAGACACTACAACCCTGGACATAAGCCAATTTCAACCAGACGTACAGTTTGCATTTCTTAGACAAGACAACACGACACACACTCCCAATAATTCTTCGTCTACATCTAGAACGAACATGCCTACACAACAGCAGCTTCATAAAATCTTCCCCAACAGCTCCCTACATGACAGTTAAGACTTGAGAAGCGTCAGCAACATAATCACTGCCATGAAACAAAATAAAATCATTTAAAACAGGAGAACTACTACCTTGCTGGTAGGCTTATTGTGGTGGACAATCTCCAAGACTGATGAACTTTACCAACACCTTGTTTCTCACTTAAAGGAACAAGTCAAGAACAAAGAACTAAAAGGGCTTGTGACTGGACGAAGTAACACAGATTGGACTAAGCTTTACAAATTCAAGGAGCAGAAGGGACCAACACTACTTTCACTTTCCCTACCCACCTTCCCTCTTAAAAAACGGAAAAGATGGTGATCGGGTAGAGCACCCATGAAGGGTTTAAGTTAAACCTAATTAAAGAAAAGAAATGATGAAATATATACGAGATGAGGAGTTCAACAGTTAAGAAGTCAATCAGACAACAGTGAACCACGTAAGAGAGTAAAGTTAAAAGACAATCTGGGCTGCCAGTTGATTCAACACCAGATTATTTTAAAAACTAAGACACAAGTTAAAGTTGGCAAAAGAGCTGGAACGAGTAGAATGACCATGAGGCCTGTGCAACCCTGATGAAACAAAAATAGAACGCTACGAAATTTGTGAGACTAATCTAATCTAAGATCCCCTAATATATACAAAGTAACAGATATTATAAGAACATTCGACTTGAGCACTAAACTAGTGAAGATGAACGTTCTACCAGGAGAATAAGCACAAAATGACATTGCAATGTTGACCCCTTAATAAGGACTTAATCTTCTTTCGACCAGAATTGGATGAGAGTAAAAATCTGCTCTATCCCTTCGCCAAAGAAGATATCCTGCCCCACATAAAAATAATGAAATTGCAGTTCATCACTGCCCTTCTGCTTTTCCAACATACTACAGTCCACTTTCATCCATGATGCATACTCAATCTGCCATCCGTGTTGCCTACTAAAGCTCAGCAAGTACCCTGGTCATCCTCACCTAAGATACTTCACCGACCTTGCTAAGAAATACCAGTCACCAATGTAGCATACATCACTATTCATTTCTCAAGCTAAATGAGATAATTGACCTTCAAATACCATGACTGTCACTCGTACCACCATCTCCACTCCCACTACCAGCCTCTACACAACACAATCAAACCCCAAAGCTGATCCATTTATTGCCTATATACAACCTAAGTCCAAAAACCAATATTTACAGGAGCTAAAAGCTCCTTACTCTTCAATCATCTTCCCCGTCAAGGTTAAGTATGCGACGCAAAGTTTTGGTCGCAGTGTCAGCACGAAAAAACAGATCCCTTGAAGGCATACCTTGTCCCCTTGTAGGGGATGCAGGAGCAGATTTCGCAACAGCATGCACTTCAATTCCACAGTCGCGTACATGTAGATCAAGCGACACAGTTCGCTTTGGCCTCATTGAAAACTTGGGAATTGGCAAAGAACTTGGCGGAGGAGAGTTCGAATATGCAGGACCAGCCCATCTTTCAGAGAATGGTAACACCTCATTAAAAGTTGTCTCTTTTCTCGGAGCTTTGGCATTGATAGGAATCGGTGCGCTCTTCAGTGCAGTATTAGAGGTCAAGTTAGAGCAGATGTTTTGCACTGGTGTTTTCGGGGAAGAAGGAGCTTGCTTGCTTACATTGGTGGAAGCCTTGAATGGAGTTGGCAATATACCAACACCAGACTGAAAAGTCCGGCAATTGATCTCAGTGAAGTGTCTAGATGGTGAAGACACAAACCTAGCAGGTCCATGCGGCTTAACCCTGCTAGAGTACTGATTCCTATGCTGAGCCACAACAACAAGCGTCTCCATAATCCAACAACTCACAGATTCAAATAGCGCGCTCCTTTTAAACAACAAATCGCACGTAACAGACAAAAATCCAACAACTTTATAATAAACAATCCCGTAAAATACCTCTTTAGCTTCTAGATCTTTTCCAAGACAGATCCAATTCAAGCATAATCAAATCCAGTTTACAAGATCCAAAACCACTAAAACTCCATAGACTGAAGAGATCCAACCAGATCCTCGGATAAGAACAGCCGAAAGGTCTCCCTTACATAAACTGTAAAGAAACAGCATATTTCCCAATCAGAAAACAAACCACCACACACAAAATCCAAAAACAGAGGGAAAAGAAAACGAAATGAACTTACCAAGCACTAACTGAAGTAGCAGATATCTGAAACAAAGCGAAGAACGAGATCTAAGGAAGTTATGATAAAAAAGGTGTGTCAGTGTTTGGTTTGCCAGGCTCAGATCGTCATAAACTACAAGAGACCCCCAAGAGGGTTAGAGAGCAGAATACACGGATCTGAAATGAGTTTCAGAGTTGTATTTAAATAAGGTGTAGAGATACATCCGATGTACTTCATCCTCCTCTCTCTGCCACTTTGAGGAGTAGGAATTTACGAAAACGGGATTCTGGATTACCGACCATGATGACCTTTGACTAATTTCTTGACCATCTTGCCCTTGGATTTTACTAGTTTCCGGGGGAAAATAAAATATGAATCCTCCAGTGATAAGCATACTATTCCGTGTTTTATCGGGTAATGGGTATTTGCTTTCACTTGCAGAAATTCTATAATGTATTTGGTAAAGACTATAAAACAGCAAGCTGTCCAAATTAGTGTAAATTGAACTAAACTATTGTGGTTTCTTTATTAGGCAACATAAATATAATTAAATTAAATGATTACCGTGATTAATTACATTCACTCAATTTTGTAGATCCACATTTAATTACGTTATTAGTAATCCTCTTCTCATTTGTTGCCGTGAGGAGAAGTATCACAATATATTGTGCTTGTAAAAGACAAGGAATATTTAAGATTATATTGTTGATTTACATGCATTAATACATTATACTGTCGAAAAATCGAGGAACCGAAAATTGAATTTGTTGGAGCGTACAAAATTTTGGGAGTCCCCGCAACAGTCACTCACTTGGATCGGTTCCCTAGCTTCCCGACAAATGCTGATAATAAAAGGAATGAAAAAATGCTGGGCCCCACAAGGTGTTGGACTTCTTGCCCTTTCACGTACTTACATGTGTCAGTATTCTCGTGACAGTCATCGCCTCACCGGTCACCGGTTGATGAAAAAGTTGTTAAAAGGCAGGCAAGGGCAGCAAAAGATTCTCTGCTTGCTGCATTTTATATACATAGTGAAGTTTTGAATAACAAATAAAATATTAAGTGGGTTCTTTGCTTGGTCGTCTGGAAAGGGCCCAAAAAGCGGGCAAAGAAAACTTTGCAGTGTCAAGTAATCGAAGAAGCATAATATGTCCTCTTCATAATCGGATAAAAGGAAGAGATTGTTGAATATCCAACCCTATGATGAGACTTTTGGTAATTGTTCATACTTTTATTATTCCCAAAAAACACAAATGATAATTAAATGAAGGTTTTTGAAAGAAATACGATCGTGTATGGTGCTACACACCTATGTCCTTAACATATATGACTATATGGATCAACCATACGTAAATCTCTTGCATTGTACAAAGAAAGAAGTGAAGGGCAAAGATACACACGGTCGTGTACACGCTCATGTTCATGTCATATACGATTGTACATGACGACCGTGTGGCTTTTTGTAACTATATACTTCTACGACTTAAGTGATGCTAGAAGACACACAGACACTTGCACGATCGTGTATGTAATCCTGTATAATGTAGAAAACCTATTTTTAAATATAAAAGAGGAAAAGATATAGATTGGGGTATTGAGTGGCAACCAAAACCCCCAAAAGGGAATAAAAATAGAGAGAGAGAGAGAGAGAGAGAGAGAGAGTAAGTAGTATAACATTCTCATATTTTTAATTGTTTTTTAGATTGATTTGAGAATTTGTTGATTGACATATCAACTTTGGGTTTCAATATTGAAACTTGGTGAGATAACTTATAGTTGTAGGCCGAGATTTTAAGCTTTGTAAATCCTTATATCAGCTTAGTGGATTTGCTTATCAATTTGGTTTGTATTTGTTTCCTCTACATTATAAGGTTTTGTCACATAAATTTTAGCGCTTTCTTTTTTATTAAGTCTTTATTCTCATACTGATATTTGTTGATTAAAATTAAAGAGTGTGTTGTGTTGCTCCTTGGTTGATCTTTTATAAAGTTGTATTTTCCGTCTCCTAACAAATGGTATCAGAGCAATTGCGATGGAAGGTGGAAACAACTTTATGGTTAAGTTGACATCAACGAATTACTCTATTTGGAGGCCATGATAGAGGACCTTCCGTATTGCAAAGATCTCTTCAACTCTATTGATGTAGACAAAAATGTGAATGATGACGTTCCTTCAAAACCTTAGAATATTTCAAATAGAGAATGAGAGAAGATGAAGCAGAAAACTCAAGGCATGATTCGACAATAGATTGATATCAGTATATTCAACCATGTGTCTCAAGAAATGGATCATTTTGAGCTATAGAAAAAGCTAGAAGGTTTTTATAAAAGAAAGATTGCCCAAAACAAAGCCTCTCTGATTAAAAGGCCTGTAAACTTGAAGTTGAAAGCTAGGAAATCTGTATTGAAGCATCTAAGTGATTTTCAGGATATAATCAACAAAATTATAACAATGAAGTTCATTTTTTATAAATAGCTTCAAGCTTGTTCTTGTTAAGTTTTGTATTGGATAGCTAAGAGACACTAGTGGTGATGATTAGCAATTCAACTACTGAAAGTGTGCTCTCTTTGGATGTAATTAAAAAGAGTACGTTCAATGAAGAAATCAAAAGAAAAGAGATGGGAGTTGACAACATACGAGCTTTCCTGGCAGAAAGTAAGGGAAGGAGCAACAACAAGGTCCCAAATGGCATGGGAAGTCTAAGAACCTATTAAAGTCTAGAGGTGAGAAAGAGGTGAAGATATGCCACTATTGCAACAAGCCAGTATATATTAAGAGGTTCTATTAAAGGTGGAAGAGGAATAAAAAAAGTCCAGATCATCAGAATGATGGAGACGAAAAGAAAACAACTAGAATTGCTTTAAGCACTGATGATAAGATGTTCTTAGTTTGTACGATAAGTGAATGCTACCATATCAGTGATTTAAGTTCTGAATGGCTTATTGATATGGGAGCTTCATATTATTGTGTTCCAAAATTAGAGTAATTTTTAAACTATAAGAGCAGAGACTTTGAGAACATAAAGATGGGTAATCAAAGTTCCGATAAGATTGTCAGTATAGGTGATATCCTAGTTCAAACAAACATCAAATGCTGGTTGACCTTGAGAGATATATGACACATCCCTAATTTAAGGTTAAATTTATAATCAATAAACATCTTAGATTGAGAAGGATTCAAGTTTTCTAGGATAGAAAGTGGAAATTGTCTAAAGAACCAATGATTGTTGCTCAAGGAGAGGAATGTTGCCCATTGTACAAGACACATTTAAAGGTATGTGGTGGTGGAGAAGCATATATAATCAAAGAGAAAACTTTTCCAAATTTGTGGCATCGATAATTGGGGCATATGAGCGAAAAGTAAATAAAGTTTTTGGGTGGTAAATCCCTCATTTCAATCAAAAGCACTTTACTTGGTAATCCTTTTGATCATTGTTTGGAAAGAAGTAGCATATAGTCTCTTTCAAGAGACGATCTACAAGAAAGACAGAGTCATTAGAGCTGGTGCAATCAGATGTCTATGACCCAATTGAAGAGGAGTAACTGGGAGGTAACAAATATTTTCTTACATTCATTAATGATGCTTCAAGGAAGACAGGGTGTACATGTTGAAAGTAAAGAGTCAAGTAGTTGGAACTTTCTAGAATTTTCATATCATGATAGAAAGAGAAGCTGAATTGCCAGTGAACAGATAATGGAGGTGAGTATACCTCAAAGGTATTTAAAGATTACTGTACATCGTATGACATATACATGAAAAAATTGAACCTAGTACTCCACAACATAACTGTAACGTACCACTCTCATAGAGCATATGCCCAAATGTATCAATGATTATTCGAGAATATACTCTACGAGGATGACAAGTTAAGACGGTCACATTACCACATTTTAAGGCATTACATATCAAAAACATTTCAAACATTTAATTTGAATCATATCATTTACAATCATATTAAATCATAAATGTCATTACACTTCTGAGTTCACATATACATTAGACAATAGGTGAGAAATGCTAATGAATAGAGACATTTGTAGGTAGAACTAATCCCGACCACTAACTCAGGTCCAATTGCAGTAGCTACACTCCAATTAGTCTAAGTAGATCTCCTCTGAACCTGAAAATTAACATTGTAATTTTGATGAGTTTCCAAACTCAGTGAGTGAATCATCATTGATGTATTCACTCAAGTTAGATACACAAAGACAAGTCATATCCCAATTCAACAAGTATTCCATATCATCCAGTATTGAATATCACATCACATTTCATCATACCTTATCAAGTACATCAAGATTATTATACTCTCATAAGTATATCAGGTAAGCTAACATTTCATATCACAACACATCCTTATTTACTTTTCAACTATATTTTAAACAATTCAATAATTCATTTCAATGCAATCATATGATACATATAAGGATGTATATGCAAATACACATGTGACTTCACAAACATAGATGATATTACATTGAACTTAATACAAAATTGTTTACTGAAGTTTAGTTATTACAAACGTACAAGAAAATTCAAAAGTCATATACATCAGATACAAACCAAAATTAAACTCAAAAGTACATTATGATCAAAACAAAACTCAGATTCCTTTGGCCATTTCGGTTGATTTGTCCCAGTCTTTATAAACGTCTCTCAGAACCTACACGGGGCAAATCCACTGTGCTAAGCTTATAGCTTAGTGAGTAATAACTAAACTATGCATAAACTGATAATCAAATATACTGAATCAGGTTATAGCATATGAAAATAATGAATTTCAAAACAGATAACAGAACTGAGTATCAAAAGAAGGCATAGTCCCTTCAGATCAAAACATAATTTTGTTTATATCAAAATCCAACATATAACATAATACAAAACCAGATGACTGCTAATCTATCAACAGAAGTGGGTAACGAGACTTAGACAGGAGATACCATGATTGGTATCATAAAAGAAGAGAGACTGACATCTCAATAATAGGAGACACCGAAGTGTCATAGGAGCAGTTTTAGACTCTTCTAGGCATGCCTATTTACCCACAACTAGGACTTAACAGTTTCAAAAATAGAACAGATTCATACATTTAACTCATGCCCAAAGCATAGGTCAAATCAATTTAGTATCAAACAGAATAAATGAAGATGAGACTATCTTAAATTACTCACAATAACTCCCTTTTTGCTTATTGCCTTGAAGTCTTGGCAATATCTGGAAGTGATCGTTCGACGTGCTCGTCTATAGGCTTTTAACACATACACATATCATTATTGTGCACGATTATGAATTAATTTATGCATGTTCATGTATACTGGATATGTACAATGTGTGTTCATGACAAATTCTGTTAGGATCCCGCCCTTGCGAGTCACGTGCCCGACGCCCTAAGTGACATCTGGACGCGCATCCCACAAAGGTGGCGTGCCCACACCAGCCAATCCTAAAAAAGAACTCACTTTTCCTATTTCCGAACATATTTGTGGGAAAACTCAAAGTGGGATTTCAATTGGACCTCTTCAGAACAGTTGTTCCCCCTTGTCTTAAGTCTCTAATGACACCAAAATCATTCAATTTGGTTCTTTCCTCAATCATATTGAACCTTTTTCTATTGGGAAAACTAGCATAACTTTCGCCATAGGTATCGGATCAAGATCCTTGTTAGCTGGTTTGAAAGAGGACTTATAGGTCTCTA
>JAOQMS010000004.1:12753665-12777033 GCA_027563885.1 Erythroxylum longipes | reverse complement strand
AACATCTTAGACACTGAATTAGATTCCAGTTTCTTCGTACCATTTGTATTTACATGTCTCTAGTTTACCACAAATCATAAATCATCTCATTTGGAGCTCTACCAATCCAGAAATCATCAAAATACTGAAGTATGTTCAGTGGAATAACACCATTTCATATTTTTTAAGAGTACACATACTGTACCCGCCCCACGTTTTTTACTCAATCTTTCTCAATTCATTTCAGATGGCTATGATTTGTCGTGGGGATGTAGATAAATGTCTTATGAGTCCAATGGTTCTAGAATCAAGTCATTTGGGTGTCTATAGAAGAAGTTATGGCTAAAAGAATCTAACCTATTTTTATCCTCAATCATATTGAACTTACTTAGGGGCTATTAGCATAACTTTCTCTATAGGTATCAGATTTAGGTGTTCTTTGCATGTTTAAAAATAGTAATTCAATAGATACAACTTCCATGAAAATCTCGAAGACACATTTTATCTTTTGAAGGGTCAAAAATAGGACAGAAGATATACGATGAACAATAACCCAAAAGAAGTTTATGAACAGTAACACAGAAGATGTTTAGGTTTTATTTATATGGTTAGAAATAGTACTTCAAGATATAAAACTTTCATGAAGACCTAAAAGACCAATTCTATCTTCTTAGGGGTCAAAAATGGAACAGAAGATAGGCCAAAAAGACAAAAGATAGCAAAAAGACAGAAGGAAGAGGAAAATTGCTATAACTTTCCCTAAAGATATCTGATCAAGGTTTTCTTTATATGATTTTAAATAGAAATTAAATATATACAACTTTCATGCAGACTGTGAAGACAAATTATGTCATCTAGAGGGTCAAAATTGGACCAAACTATACAGGATGAACAGTAACACAGAAGATGTTTATGAATAGTAACACAGAAGATGTTTTACAATTGCCATTACTTTCTCTAGGGATATTGGATCAAGGTGTTATTTGTATAGTTGGAAAGAGGAATTCAATATATACAACTTTCATGAAGACCTTGAAGACAACTTTTGTCATATAGAGGGAAAAAATTGGACCAGACTATGCAGAATGAACAGTAACATAGAAGATGTTTATGAATAGTAACACAGAAGATGTTTTACAATTTGCATAAATTTCAGATCCGATGTCCAAAGATTCCATACTATAAACCGTTGGAAAGATAAAAGAATGATCTATAATTCTTAAGAAGGCAACTTTGCCAACATCTATCTAGATCAATCCCAAAGTTTCCCCTAATGTCCAAAGACGAATTTTACATTCATCCACCAATGTACTGCACCCAGTTCTCAACTTCATGAAATTAGGAGACTCTTAGAGACAGAATTGAAATTCTATTTCTTCATAAGAAATGTATACATATGTTTCTAGTGTAATCCAAGTAAATAATCATCTCATTTGGATAACTAGAAAAAATGTTATGGCTAACAGACCAAAGCACACTCAGTGAACATTTTCCAGATCATTACCAATTTTGTTTCTAAATCTTTCCTTATCACAACTCATACCAAGATCACTCTTTCTACTCCATCTACTTCTCATTTTTAATAAAATCACATTTAACATCAATTATACCTGGAAGTTGTCAATGAATGTATATAGCACTTTTTTATGTGCAAACATTCAATATTTATGTGCATATATGCTAACATTATGCATGAGCAAGAAAATGCATTTCCTTAATCTCTCTTTTAGCTCATATGTACTGAAATTTCGGGTCCTAACCCTTAATATGAGAACGGGATGTTACACCATATGGTCGCATGTTGAATCTTAAACTCCATGATTTTCGAGATTTTTGATTCCTTCTTATTTGCTCAATCTGCTAAGCAATTGTAGAAAGAGATAAGTGAAAGGTTTAGTTAGAGTAATGGACCTCTAATTTACTAGATCAAACGTACGTTGAGTCAGACTACTCAGGGAAGCATGTCTGTAGCCTCTTATTTTAGCAAGCTCAAAAAGTGTTGGGATGAACTACACAGCTTGATTGTCATTCCTATTTGCACCTGTGGTGTAATGAATGAGAAATTCATTGAGATAGAAAATAGATCCAAGCTTACGCAGTTTCTAAAGAAACCCAATAATGAATATAAAGGAGTGAGGAATCAGGTGTTGTCAATGGATCTGATCCCTTCGGTTAATAGGGCTTATTATTTGGTTCAACAAGTTAAAAAACAGAAGGAGGGGACTAGTCATGCTACAGATCCATTTGCCTTCTCGGTTAATAGTGGAGCTGGAGGTTCTAAAGAGTTTAATGTGAGTTCAAAAGGATTTAAGAAACCTGGCAAGACGCACTGTACTTATTGCAAGTAGGAGAGACATCTATATGATAGCGGTTTCGAGAGAGTTAGATATCCTGATTGGTATAAGGTTAGAAAGGGAAAGAGATCCAGTAGGTTGGTTGCTCAAGTTAGTACTGGTAATGGTCAGATAAATGAAGGTGATCGAGATACACTACTGGAACTGGATAATGATGAAGGAAGTTAAGTGAATTAGAAGATGATCAGTCAAATGTATCAGGAACTCGATAGTATTATAAGAAAGTTCAAGGCAAAGATTGCTATTATTCCAAATGATGTTGGGGGGACCAATATAAATTTTTTAGATATTGCCTGGAATTCATCTGCTTTTTCTTGTGTGCACAATGATAGTATGCATGGGAATTGGATTATAGATATTAGAGCTTCTGACCACATGACTCTATACAATCACCTTTTCTTGAGCACCAAATTGCTTCCCAAACCTATTTCTATTACCTTACCAGATGGTTCAGCTAAAAATGTTACATTAGTTTGATCTATTCATATATGTCATACCTTGACCTTGCATGATGTATTGCATATACCTAAGTTTAAATACAATCTTCTTTTTGTTAGCAAATTACCCAAATCTGAAAAAACTTGAGGCCCTTTTTTACCCATCTCATTGTACCTTTTAGGACCATACCACTGGCAAAGTTGTTGCTGTTGGCAAATGTATTAAAGGGCTATACTATTTCGAGGTTGTTCCTCATGAAATTTCTGTAAATTTTTTGGTTCATTCTATTCAAATTCTATCTTAGATATGCAAACTTTCACATACCGTTAAACATTCTTATTTTGTTGCTCAAAATAATGTAGACTTGTATACATTTCGTACAAGATTGGGGCATTCTTCAGCTTCTAAACTTTGTCATGTCCCTGAATGTAAACAGTTTGATGTTAATAAACTCTTTTGTGATACTTGTAAAATGGCTAAATCTTATAGAATACCTTTTTCCAAAAGCACACATATCTTATCTGTACCTTTTGAACTCATTTATATTGATATTTGGGGACCATATAGAACAACTACTATTGATGGTTGAAGATACTTTCTCACTTTAGTGGATGATTTCTCTAGAGCAACTTAGACTTACTTACTTAATAGTAAGCAACAGGTTAGCGGCATTTTTAGTTCCTTTGTAAGGTATGTCTAAAACCGTTTTTTGAAAACACCCAAGTATGTGAGGTTTGACAATGGATATGAGTTTGTTAACTCACAGTATGGTCACTTTATGAGAAAAACTGGGATTATCCATCAAAGGTCCATAACTTATATCCCTCAGAAAAATGGAGTAGTTAAGAGAAAACATAGACATTTGCTTGATACAGCTAGATCACTCAAAATACATGCCAATTTACCCAATTATCTCTGCGGAGAGTGCTTTTTATCATCCAACTATCTCATTAATAAAATGCTTACACCCATATTAGCCTGGAAAACACCTCATAAGCTATTGTTTCATTCCAAACTAGAATATGCTCATCTGAGAACAATAGGATGCCTATGTTATGCTGCTAAAGTAGGTCTAAAGGGTGATAAGTTTCAACCCAGAGCTCATAGATGTGTGCTTATAGGGTATCCTTCTGGCCAAAAGGGATATAAACTTCTTGATCTTGAGAATAAATACATATTACTAAGCAGAGATGTTTTTTGTGAAGATATATTCCCATTCAAAAATTCTCACTCTTCCGATATATTAGTCCCCACTACTCCTATTACTATTATATCTCCTTCTTTAAAAACTTTTCCTTTTGCAGATTATACAGAAAATTCCTATCTTGTTATTGGTTCTACTTATTCTACTCATTCTCCTACAAATAATTCATCTTCCAATATCTCTACTCATTCAATTGAGAATCTAAACACCTCAACTCCTTCGTCTCCTATACATATTCCTCAAAATTCACCTACAGAGCTTCCTACAAATAATACTTCTCATTCTCATTCACCAATGCAGAGAAAGTCTTAAAGAAATAGAAGGCAGCTACATTGGTTGTAAGATTTTGTCCTGAGTGCTAATGTTAATAGTGTTACATCTTCAAACTCTCAAACTTACTCAACATATGACCCTCTCTTTACTGATAAAGACTTCCACCATCTACCATATGATCATATGGTCTCATTGGCTAAAGTATTCACTACTTATGAACCTGCTAACTATGTTGATGCTATTTAAGACAAGCAACGGGTAGAGGCAATGCAAAGAGAGCTTGATGCTCTACAGAGGAATAAAACTTGGGTCTTAACCATTTTTCCTGCAGGATATAAATCTATTTCCTGTAAATGGGTGTACAAGGTAAAGTATAATCCAGATGGAACTATAGAAAGATACAAAGCCAGGTTGGTTATAAGAGGTTTTGACCAAAAAGAGGGTAAGGATTATAAAAATACTTTCTCTCCTGTAGCTAAGCTTGCTACTGTTCGAATTGTGATAACATTAGCTACTGCCAGGAATTGGCCTCTTCATCAAATAGATGTCAATAATGCTTTCTTGCATGGTCATATTGATGAAGAAATTTATATGTTTCCCCCTGATGGATATAATGAGGCTAAACCTGGTCAAGTTTGTCAATTGAAGAAGTCATTATATGGTCATAAACAGGCCTCTAGATAGTGGAATAAGGACTTTACTAGGTTCTTGGTTTAGTTGGGCTATACTCAGTCCATCAATGATTATTCTTTATTTATTAAGCAATCGGGAAGTAAGTTCACTGCAACATTGGTTGATGTTGATGACATTTAAATCACTGGTAATGATGATTCAGAGATTGTTGGCCTAAAGTCAGCTTTGCATACCAAGTTTACTATCAAAGACTTAGGTCTTAGAAGATATTTCTTAGGCATTGGGCTGTATAGAACTGAGCAAGGAACATACGTAAATCAAAGGAAATATGTTTTGGATATTTTGACTGAAGCAGGTCTGATAAGAGACAGACCATGCTTAACTCCTCTTCCGTAGCATATGAAGCTCTCCCTTACAGAAGGAGCACCTATGGAGAACCCAGACGAGTACAGAAAAGTTGTTGGCAGACTATTATATCTGACAATGACTTGACCTGATATTTCATATGCAGTGCAACATCTAAGCCAATTATTATCTGCTCCTAAAGTTCCCCATATGCAAGCTGTTGTTTATGTGCTCAAGTACTTAACCATTTCTGCAGCATTATTTTATCCTGTGTAGTCTCAACTTAAGCTCACTGCTTTCTCATATACAAATTGGGCATCTTGCTCGATGTCTCGGAGGTCTCTTACTGGATATTGTATATTTTTTGGGCATGCTTTGGTGTCTTGGAAGACAAAGAAGCAACTTACTGTATCTAAATCATTAGTTGAAGCAGAATATAGGAACATACCTGCAACCACAAGTGAGATTCTCTGGGTATCTTACCTGCTCAAGGATCTATGCATACCTGTTAAATTACCCGTTACTATGCTTTATGATAATAAAGCTGCCCATAAAATAGCAGATAATCCATGTTTCCATAAGAGAACTAAGCATTTGGAAATAGGTTGTCACTTTACTCGAGAGAAAATACAAGATGGCTTTCTTAGAACTGTTTACATACCATTAGAGACGCAGTTGGCTGATGTTATGACCAAAGACTTGGTCAGGAGTCACACTTAGAGCCTTCATCCAAGTTGGGACTTAACACACTCAGAGCCTTCATCCAAGTTGGGACTTACTCTATTTCCATCTTGATGGGGGGGATGTGAAGACTAATGTACTGAGTTGAGTGTGAGTCAAAATTGTTATGTAGTTGAGTTAGATTAGTTAAGTTAACTTAGATGCTACTTAGTGTTCTTATATAAAAGGCCATAATGTACACTTTTTTAATCATTTTTAATAAAGTACCAATTTCTCTCTCCAACTTTACTCTTCAATTTACTTTTCTTCTCCACTTTTATGTATCGTAAGAGAAACTTTATCCAGACAAAGTTCTATTCCTGATCACTCAATAGACCACTACCTTAGCTCTTCACTTGGGAGCTCTCCTGAGCTTAGTCTCCATTAATCTCTCTTATCTAAATTTGAAGAAGAAAATGGCTTTGTTGTTGCTGGCTCGTTTGATCATCAAATAGCATGGTGGTCTACTTCTGGTAACCATAGATTTAGTTCTTCAAAAACAGTATGATCATTGACGTGAATGTTGTCAAATGAAATTTAAGTGTGTTGGTGGTTATAATAATGTGATTTTAGAGTCAGAGCTTTTGTCACCAAGCCAGAAAAATTTAAAGACAAGGAAATTGATGACAGTAGGGCTAGAAAAAGGTCATCTAAAATGGAAGAGTCAAGTATCTCCGTGTCAGGAAAATTCAGGCGAACGCTCAAAAGGTCATCTAGTAAAAAGAACTTTTCAAATAGCATTGCAGTAGTCAAAGTGCTTGGTTGATCCACAAGGGACTTCAGTTCCTGAATTGGTCGAAATGATTGTAGAGAGTAACATTAGGGCATCGAAGGTACTTCTTGATTGTTACCTCTCATTGAATTCAAATGTCATGATCTAATTTTGAAGGCATTGGAGGAAGTATGGTTCAATAGACTATCTTCCAAGTACAAAAAACATGATAATATCAATTCCAAATGCAACCAATGACAGATTGCAGAATTTTGGTAGCTTTATAAAGGCAATACTAAAATAGTATCGTGTTAACTGAAATCAGCTCAAATCCTAATTTTCAACAAAAATTAGGGGTTGATTGTCCAAGGTAGTAAGAAAACAATTGTAACAGCCCAAACTATCCGCCTACAGATATTGTTTGCTTTGTGCCTTGTTCGCTTTATGCCTTGGCTTAGCTAAGCCCTCATGGTTTTGCTCTTCCCATTCCTTGGGAAGATGCTTCTATAAGGGAGAGGTATCTATACCCTTATAATGCGCACTTCGTTCCCCTCTCTAATCGATATAGGATCTCACATTCCACCCCCTTTAGGGCTCAGTATTTTCACTGACACACCGGTTTGGTTACTGTCTCTGATACATCTTGTAACCTCCCAAACCACCCGCTCACAAATATTATCTGCTTTGGGCCTTAGCCCAGCCAAGGCTTCATGATTTTGCTCTTCCACCCTTGGGAATTCAGGACAATATCTATGAGCGGATGGTTTGGGCTGTTACAAGTGGTATCAGAGTTAGTACCCGAACCAATGTGTCAGCGAGGACACTGAGCCTTATAGGGGGTGGAATGTGAGATCCCATATCAGTTGGAGAGGGGAACGAAGTATGCCTTATAAGGGTATGGATACCTCTCCCTTATAGACGCGTCTTACTAAGGGGTGGGAAGAGCAAAACCGTGAGGGCTTGGCTGGGCTAAGGCCCAAAGCAGACAATATCTGTGGGTTGGTGGTTTGGGCTATTACAATTGGTATCAGAGCGAGTATTCGAACAGGTGTGTAAATGAGGACGCTGAGCCCTAAAGGGGGGTGGAATGTGAGATCCCATATCGTTTGGAAAAGGGAACGAAGTACGCTTTATAAGGGTATGGATACCTCTCTCACAGACACGTCCTCCTAAGGGGTGGGAAAAGCAAAACCGTGAGAGCTTGGCTAGGCCAAGGCCCAAAGGGGACAATATTTGTGGGCGGGTGGTTTGGGCTGTTACAACAATAGTACAAGTTTTTGGTTTTTCAAGAAAGTATAGGTCACTCCATTGTTCAGGAAGTTTCAATTGTCTCGTCTAAGTTGAAAGGTTTTTCTTTTGGTAGGTCTAAATTGAGGTTTTGTCTCGTAAACTGCAAGAATTTCATGAATTATGCTCAGAGAACATACCTTTTCCATATAAACACAAGTGAAATTACTATTGCTGTTATTGCCATGCACATTACTACATGGGAATCATTATATAATTTCCTTTTTTAATTCTTTTGTATAACCTATTGATTGGCAAAATATTACTGATATAATGATTATTTTAAGATAGGTATTATGATCCCCATCGAATGCACGTAAATCTGTGCTATAATTTTAGAATTATGATATCTCTTTAATCTTCACCATTAAGTGTTGGCTCATATATCCATCATACATTGAAGCAGAACCACAATAGCTATACCCCTAGCATCTGATGGATATTTTTCCATACATATGCAGGTCTTTTCTTGCTTCATCATTATTCTGGTACCTTTAACTAGGAGATGGGAATTGCTCTCCGTATTTTTTATATAAATTGCAGCAATGTTATATAAGGTATTCAAAGTAGTTGGCACTTCATTAAGAGAAGCTATAGAAAAAATCATCCTCAATTAAAGATAATGCTTCAACAATCAAAATAGTTATTAAGTTTATCCTTTAGTTATTTATTAGGATTAAATTTCATATTTTAAGTAGTTAGTGGGAGTCATTAATCCCATTTTTCATAATTATTAGCAATGTTTTAGAAACTAGATGGGAAGTTAAACCGGTAAGATAAGAGGTTTAAAGTTTAAAAGGTTTAATGGTATTAGACCATTATTAAACCAACTAAAGATTAAATAAAATTAAAGAATTTGAAATATGATTCAAAGAGATTTTTCTTCCCCATCGAAGAATTTAAAGTTTAATTGAAAAATAGATTGTTAAATAAAAATTTATTTATTTATTTTAGTTTATAAAAACTTATTAATTTACAAAAGTTGATTAATTAATTAATTAATTAATCAGTTTTAACAACAAAGTTATCAAAGTAAATCAAACTTAAAAGTTAAAAACCAAACTAAAAGATTGAACGCTTCAAAGTTTTTATGGTTGAACAGACAAAATCAGTTGAGTTTTTAATCATTAGTTATTAACACATTAATTTTATCGTTTAGTTATTTAGTCTAGTTATTTATTTTCTAGTGCCAATTATTTTCATCTACTTTAAGCCTTTTTTTAATAAAAATAAGAACTTCCATTTTATGTCCTATTTTTTATTTTTCTCTTACTCTAAAAAAACTTTGAATTAAAGTTAGAGTGTTTGTTCTAGAAAATCAAATATAAAAATCACGTCAAGTTTGTCCCTCCATGAAAAATCGCCACTAAGTATAATTTATTTTTCATTTGATTAAAACCATATCATCGTTCTCTTAGGTGATCAGTTTAGTGAAGCAAACATAAAATTGAGAGAGTTGAGTTCAAGATAAGAAATAATTCCATTTTAGTTTTTCAATCCTTAATTCCAAATTTCAAAGATGAAAAATATTATCTTTGGAGTCTAAAAATAAAGACTATGCTCAAGTCTTAAGAGTTATGAGACTTAAATGGAGAAAGGTATTCCAGTGATTGAATATCTACTTTTGTGGTTTAATGACCTGAAGAACTTTACAAAAAAAAATGCAATGGCTTTTCCTCTCATACAATCGACACTTTATGATGACATCATTTGTCAAATTTCATCAATTAGCACCTCTAATCAGGCATGGGAGATTCTAAACACAAGAATATTTAAGCTATATTAAAGTCAAATTATAAAACCTTCATTATAATTTTGAAACATTAACTATATAAAAGATAGAATTTATGCAGGAATGTTTGTCAAGAGTGTCAAGAATTGGGAATCATATGAGATCTTACAGAGAAGCTATAAGTGATAAAACTACTGTCAGAAAGGTTTGAAGAAGTTTAGCAAGAGACTTTGATCATGTTATTGTTGTAATTGAAGAATCTTATTTTGAAGAAGTTTAACAAGAGACTTTGATCATGTTATTGCTATAATTGAAGAGTCTAAGGACTTTTCAACCTATACCTTTGATGAATTAATGAGATTTTTGTTAGCTCATGGAGTTAAGGTTAGTAGATCCTATGAAAAAGTTAAGGAGCAGGTTATGTACGTAAAATTCGAGTCAAGGGAAATTAGGAAATTTTGGAGATTGTGGACAAGATAAAGGCAGCTTCTGAGGCAGTGATCATGGTAGAGATTAAAGATAATCTAACAAGTGAAGAAATTCAAAAGTTCAATACAATGCCATTATTTAGAAAATTTTGGTCTCAAAAGGTTGATTTTTGGACTAAATAGAGAGATGAGAAAAAGCAAGTAAATTTTATAGCAAAAGTTGGGAAGGAACATAATTTATTTATGAATCATTCTCCCATCATTGATTCTTTTAGTGTTGTATAGTTTATGGATAGTGGATACTCCAATCATATGTTTAGGACAAAGTTGTTTTTTAAAGAACTTGACAAGTCACAAAAAGGTGAAATTTGTCTCAGTGACAACAAACTAGTACAAGTGGAAAGGAAAGGTATAATTACTATCAGAATCTCTTAGGGTAATGTAAAAATCCTTTATAATGTGTAACATGTTCCTAATTTAGCTTATAATTTATTAAGTGTTGGACAATTGATGGATGGTGGTTACTCTAGTGTGTTTAATAATGGTTTTTTTGTGTTTATGATAAGAAACTAGATCATAAAATAGTTAGCATTATATTCCATAAAATAAAATATTTCCTTTTGAAGTCTATGGTATTAAAACTTGTGCTTTGGTTGTTGGAACTAGTGACACAAAATTATAGCACTTGCTTTATATGTATTCGAATATGAAAGAAATGAAATTATTAAGTCAGAAAAATATGGCCATTGGATTGCCTAAAATTGATGCACTTGATTTCTGTGAAGGTTGTATTTATAGAAAATAAAGTAGAAATTCATTTCTTATAAATAAATCTTAGAAAGCCTCTGCTTGTCTTGAATTAGTACATGTTGATGTTTGTGGCCTCATATGTGTTGAGTCCTTAAGTGGAAGTGGGTATTTTTTGTTGTTTACCGATGATTTCAGTCATATGATTTAGGTTTGTTTTCTAAAATTCAATTATGAAACTTTTGAGAATTTCAAGAAACTCAAGGTGTTGGTAGAAAAGCAAAGTGGGTGTTCTAAAAGTATCTTCATTTTAACTAATATGGTGAATTTATTTCTAAAGGATTTGATACTTTTAATAAGGAAAATGGCATTCATAGGGAGCAATCAGCACCATGCACACTAGAGCAAAATGGAGTGCCTAAGCAAAAAAATTAAATGGTGGTAAAATGACTAGAAGCATGATGATATCTAGCAGTATACTAATGTAGTTTTTGGTAAAAGGTGTGGTAACAACATTGTATCTTCTTAACATCTTACCAACTAAGACAGTCATGAACTGAACCTCATATAAAGCTTAGAAGGGAAAGAAGCCTAAGGTAAGCCATTTGAAAATTTTGGTTTTAAAGAATATACTTTGATTACTTCTTGCCACAAATTTGATAAAAAAATTAAAAAAAACATTTGTTGACCATAGTCCTCAATCCAAAGCATAAAATTTGTACAATCTCTTGATTGACAAAGTGATTATTAGCAAGGAATTTAAGTTTAAAGAAGAAGAAAAATGGATATGGAATAATAGTACTGAAGCACTAGTAGCACCTCAAGTTTCAAAAAGTACATATGAAACTCCTGAAATTGCTTATCTAGGGCCAACAAGTCCAATTGTTTGCTCTAAGGGCAATACCTCATCATTTATTCAATAAACTCTAAGTAATAGTTTATCTTCTTCACCAAACTCTTCTCTAGAAACTCCTCCAAAAAAAGAATGTTCCTTGAGTGCGATATATTCCTCCTATAGTTTTGCCTTGTATGTTTCTAACCCCCATTTACTATAATGATACTACAGAAAGTCAAGGGTGGCAGGATGCAATGAAATATGAGATGTTGACCATTAAAAAAATGAAACTTAGGAGTTATTGATCCACCATAAGGTAAGAATGTCATTAGGCTAAAATGGTTTTTTAGAACAAAGTATCATTCTGATGGTACAGTTCAAAAGCATAAAGCTCGTTTGGTTTCTAGGGGGTACTTACATCAATAAAGAGTCGATTTCAATGAAACATTTTCTCTAGTAGCTTGCTTTGAAATTGTAAGAACTTTCTTAGCCTTAGCTACATAATTGGAATGGCTACTAGTTTGATGTTAAATATGTAGTTTTGAATGGCAAACTTAAAAAAGAGGTGTTCGTTTCTCAACCTAAAGATTTTGTTAATGGTGAAAATAACAAAGTTTACAAGATAAAGAAACTTTTATATAGCCTCAAACAAGCACTATGAGCTTGGTATAGTAAATTAATTCATATTTCTTATAAAATAGAATTGGAAAGAGCTTAAATGAGCTAATCCTCTATATGAAGAAGTGAGGTTTATACGCAACAATGCATCATCTTGGGAAATTAAAGAGGGCTCTCCGTTGTGTTGCTGTAACTATTGACTTCAAAATCTAGCACTCAACTGATAGTGATTGGATAGGTTGTTTGGATGATAGTAAGTGTACTTTTGATTATGTTTTCTCCCTTGGTTAGTGATAGTAATGTTTTGTATGATGTTTTAAGGTTTAATTTGTTATGCATTTTATGTTAAATTGAGTGTTAAGTATCCATTTAGGGCTTAATTAGATTAGTTTTTATGTTTAAATGTTTTTATGGGTTAGTTTGAATCTTTGAGCTTAAATTGAATATTTTTAAGGTACCTTGATGTGTGTACTAGTGTTGCAGCAAGGAAAAAAGGTGAAGATTTGAAGAGTTTCGGGTCGAAAAATATAGGCCACGATCGTGCACATTGGCCACGATCGTGACAGAAGAGGATGAGCCAGAGGCAGCAAGGCCACGATCGTGGCTCCTGGTGCGATGTTCATAGTAGTGTTTTGTATGATGTTTTAGGGTTTGATTTGTTATGTATTTGGTGTTAAATTGAGTGTTTAGTATGCATTTAGGGCTTAATTTGATTAGTTTTTGTGTTTAAGTGTTTTTATGGGATAGTTTGAATCTTTGAGCTTAAATTGTATATTTTTGAGGTACCTTGATGTGTGTGCTAGTGTTGCAGGGTAAACAGGGAAGAACAGTGAAGATTTAAAGAGTTTCAGGCCTAAACATATAGGCCACGATCTTGTATATTCTCCACGATCGTGACTGAAGAGGGTGAGCCAGAGGCAGCCAGGCTATGATCGTACACTAGGAGCCACGATCGTGATAGAGAGGGTCAAGTCAGGCCACGATCATGCACTTCAGGCAGCTATTATGACAGAAAGGAAAAAGTGTCAGCCACGATTTTGGCAGGTAGGGCCACGATTGTGCCCTGCATTGGGCTAACAAAAAAACTCAAATTTGGGGTGATTTTTCAAACTTTTTTGACCCCGAGTTTGACTTAGAGCTGCTATTGAATTAATAGAACAATACCTAGCAGCCACCACCAGAGATTAGAGAGCTAAGAGAACTGCACAAACGTGAGACTTTACCGAAAATCCAAGAAAAAACCTAGTTAGAGATCAATAGATTGAGGAAGGAGACGAAGGAAGAGAGGCATGGAGATACGCTTGACGCGACGTACTTCCTGGAACAGGTGGTTTCCCGTAGTAGCAACTTCGAGATCCATTCCGATAGTATTTCCAAGTTTTTATTTCGATTTCATTGATGTATGGAATTTGAGATTGATTAGAATTACTTGTCGTTGAGTGTTGATTTTTCTGTCTAAACTCACCTTCGGGTTTATTTATTCTTGAGATTAATAAAATTGATCTGATTGTGTTTTGTTTCGATTCATTGAGATTCAATTTGATTCTTCATAACTGGGCAATAAACTGAGAGGGTGAGCCGGTGAAAATCGTCGATTTAGGTTAACGAGAGTTAGGTAAATCGATAGGTAGAGAATTGAATCAAACTGGTAGAGTCCTGTAACGAGAGATCGAGCACAGATTCTCGGTAGGTTAATAGACAATGTTAGAACTAATTTAGGTTTTGGATAAATTGTTGATCAAGAGATCGCAATTTCCATAATTTGAAATAAGGATTATTAATTAGGGTTAAGAATTACAACTCGAGAGAGAGTAATTCACCCTAGGTTCATTTAGGCCCATTAAATCGGAAATTTCATAATTGGGTAGATTTTGTTTAATTTCGAATAAATTCCCCCTTTCTCTTAATTGGTCGCTTCTAGGTTGAAATTCAGATTATTTGTGTGAGTTTGCTTTTGTTTGCTCTTTTGGGTGATTTAATTTCTTGTATTTGATTCTCAATTGATTTAATTTTCTATAGTAGTTGTTAAATTAGGTTTTGCGAACTTAGCTACTGTTAGAGTTTAGGACTAGTTCCCTTCCTCGTGGGATCGACACCTTAGGTACTATGTGAATGACTCGTGCGCTTGTGGAATTTATCGAGGTTATAAATAGTAAAATTTAGCGCTTGTACAACTTTGTGAACAAGTTTTTGGCGTTGTTTCCAGGGAAGGCAACTTAGTTCTACAGTTTAAGGCGTTAGGATAGCTTTTAATTTTTGTTTTTGTTTTTTGTGGTGCTGCGTAGGAATCGTGCTCTTGCATGAACACAAGAGTTACGAGGGGTTTGAGTTGCGAAATTGAGACTTTAGATTTAGACATAACACGTTTAGAACGAACCCTTAGGAAAGCTCAACGAGAAGAAGAAGAAGAGTTTGAGAAAGTACAATGGCCAAGGAATTCCAAAGAAACATGGATCAAGAAGTCAACCCTGGTAGGCAACTACAGAGGACCCTCATAGATTTTATGAGGCTAAGGTTTAATCTTGCGAACCAAGGAGTGGCTAGACCGCCTGTTCAAGTGGTTTCTTTTGAAATCAAGCCAACCCTCTTGAACATGCTTAAACAGAAGGTCCAATTCTATGGACTTGCAAATGAAGACCCAAATGCTCATATCGTGAGTTTTCTCTAGATCTGTGATACTTTTCGATGTCATCATTTTTCGAAAGATGCAGTGAGAATTAGGCTGCTTCCCTTTACGCTTAGGGATAGAGTGAAAGCTTGGTATCATTCACTGAGCCCTACTAACATTACAACGTGGGAACATTTAGTACGTTCCTTCTTGGATAAGTATTTCCCGCTAACAAAGACCACCAAAATTATTAAGGAAATTACAAATTTCCAACAAGGTGACTGGGAGTCCTTTTATGAAGTGTGGGAGTGTTACAAGGATTTGTAGAGGAGATGCCCATACCATATTCTACCCAAGGAGTTCTTACTGCAGACATTTTATAACGGAGTAAACCCACAAACTAGAGGCACCATCAATGCAGCATCGAGAGGATCTTTAATGAGAAAAATGGTCGATGAAGCTGAGGAATTAATAGAGGAGATGGCTAGTAATAGCTGCTTATGGGTTAGTGAACGTAGTAGGCAACCTACTAACTTTAGGGAGCAGAAGGAAGTTGTTACTGTCGATCAGATGACGGAAATGCAAGCTAAGATCGACAACTTGACGCGATAACTCAGTAATATGAATGCGTCATCTTCAGCTATGGTAAAAGCCGCGAATTGAAGTGCGAGCTATGTGGCCAATTTGATCATGATACAGTGGACTGCTTTTTAATGAGAGATGATAACCCGGAGCAACTTCATTATATGGGAGCCCAATTTGGACGTAGAGTGGGTAATAATCCCTACTCCAACACATATAACCCTGGGTGGAAGAATCACCCAAATTTCTCCTGGTCTAATAACAACAATAGAGGGTAGTTTAAACCCAAGAACAATCGAGCTTCCAACAAGATAAAACAAGCTCGATGGATTCAAAATTGGACAAATTTTTAAATAAGATAGGAGGAATGGAGGAAGCACATAGGAGGCTTGAGAGTAAATTTAAGGAAGTTACAAAGAATCATGCTTCGTCTATCCAAAATTTAGAAGTCCAAGTGGGGCAGCTCGCAAAAGCAATATTAACTCAGAATGCTGGAACTCTTCCAAGCAACACCGAGTCGAACCTGAAGGAGCATATCATGGTTTTAAGCTAGAATCAGGACGAGGATCTGGAAAAGGTAGACAAAGAAGAAGGTAAAGTAGTTAAGGACGATCTTCTAAGTGAGATTGTGAGCAAATCAATGCTAGTAATTCGACGGGTATTCCCACACCATTTTTTGTTCAGAAGGAATTATATGCTAGGAGGGGAGCAGGAACGTTACAGGAGATCGAGCCAAACAAAGTCAAGGAAGTGACAGAACGAATATAATCTGAACTGAAATTACAAGAGTCTGTCACAAAGAAGGGGAAGGAGCAGATACTAGAAGACACCTCTAACATAGTGATGATGGATGATCTAGGGGACTTTTTCATCCCTTGCAGTATCAACAAGATCATCATAGATAGGGCATTCGCAGACTTAGGCACAAGTATAAATGCAATGCCCTACACTCTCAGTCTTAAATTGGGGTTACGAGAGTTAGCGCCCACAAAGTTTTTAGTTAAGACGGCTGATAGGACTTCATTAAGACCGATGGGAATCATACAAGATGTGCCAGTCAAGGTCGGTAATTTTATTTTTCCCACAGATTTCTATATTTTGGACATCAATGAAGATGAGGATACTACGATGACTCTTGGTCGACCGTTTTTAGCCACTGCGCACTCAATGATTGACGTGGATGGGGGCAAACTAACTTTACGAGTAGGGAAGGAGCAAATGACCTTCAAGGTAACTGTTAAAGAGTACGGAGCTCTTTCAATTCCGATGGATCGTAATAAACCTAAACCTCGAGGAGAATGGGAAGACATTGAGAATCTTGCAAATGCTTTCTGGAAGAAGCGTTTGCGAAGGAGAAGGTGAGGAAAAGAAAATTCCAAAGAAGGTGGTGGTTGCAATATAGTAGGAAATATTCAGATTTTGAGATTAATAACCAAGCTATCATCAAATCAGTCATTCCAACCACCGTGAGCTTTACAAGGAGCGTCGAGCTATCGACGTTAAAAGAAGCGTTGTATGGGAGGCAACCCAAGAAAAAATTAGTTTGTTGTTCAATCTTGTTAGATTAGTTGAATTTCGTTGTTAGGTTCATTCTTGTTTTGGTTCAATAAAAGCAAAAAGAGGAATAGGATTTCGGAATCATGGGGAAGAATACGCAAGCATATTAAGAGAAGCGAAGAAGAACTATGAACTGAGAGAAGAAAAGAATTGGGAGAAGAAGGTCTTGGTGTCAGGATATAGGCACTGCGATAGGGATTCCGTTCAGTGGTATGCAAGGCCACGATCGTGGCCTGCGACTATGCACAAAAAGGGAAGGGCGCAAACTTTTAGTGACAACTTTACCATTTTACCCTTTTTACCACCTATTTATTCAATTCTTACTTAACTTTCACCCTCACTTTCATTTTTACTTTATCTCTCTAGAATTCCAACTTTCAAACACTCCAACATCTCTCTAGAATTTTTCATCATCCACATTCCAATTTCTACCCAATCATGCCTCGTATCAAGCAAACCACCCGACGGAAGCCTCACAAAGCACAATAAGTTGCGGGACAGGGGAGATGAAATTGAGCAGCGAACTTTGGAGATTCATTTCCCATTTACACTAAGGAAGAAGGTATTCGTTTATGTTCCCTTCATTCTAGGGAAATTATTATGCCTAAATACTTTAATTTTGATACATTAGATAGAATAGAAGTGTGTGAGTAGGTAGAGAACTTAGCAGGGAGGATCCAGTGGGGATAATTTATTATGTTCCAATTACCCGTTTATGAAGAGGTCACCCTAGAATTTTTCACGTCCCTAACCTTTGACCCCCAAGAACACTAAGGAATTATGGTTTAGATTGAGGGGGCAAGCGTACTAGTTAACAGTAGAGATTATGTGCGACATATATGGATTCCCTGAATCCACCATTGTCGACCAACATGATAACTTCCGTCCCTCCCAATACTTGCCTGTGCTAATCGAAATTGAGAATTTTTATGCCAAAAATGGATAAAACAATATTATCTGGTCTCGTGAACACTTGCTGCTGCACAAATTTATATGCCAGCTGGTCTTTAACAAATCAAAAACCAACAAGTGTTTAACCAAGGAAACGTTTATACTATGGTGCATGGAACACAGTATCCCAGTTTGCACATCCACGCATGTGCTGAATGGTCTTGCTGCAGTTCCGCGAAAGCAGAGCAACCATATTGGAATGCAGAACCTAGTACTTGCCATCGTAGAGCATTTTGGTGTGGATCGGAGGGAGTTAACAGTGCATCTACCCGAGTTCCTTGACCACCATCATCTATTTCGAGCAAAAATAATTCACTCCACCAACATGAGTATGCGGGAAATAAATGAAAAGACACATGTGCGGACCAGGACGGGTCAGGTAAGCTCGAGCTTTGCGCCACCTAGGCAGGCACGGGAAGCTTCAACGAGTGAGGAATCGAAAGAAGAGGACCAACGCTGGACAACGGTTTTGGATGCAATATCCGAAACCAATAGAACATTAAAGGAAGTGGTGCGTACACAAAGATGCCAGAGCCGAGAAATACGCCGACTCTGTCGGTATTTCGAAGCTCAGGGTATTCAATTACCACCTCCCACACCATCACCACCTCCATCTCCTTAAGATCAAATCTAACCCAAATTTTTTCTCTAGTGTTATTTTTTTGTGTTTATTTTTCTGTTATTTTTTATTTTTATTCTTATAGTTAATTTTAACTGTTCTTTATTATTTTAATTTCTATTTGCACATTTCGTTTATGTATGTGTCATGTGTGCTCCTTATCACATTGAGGACAATGTGTTGTTCAAGTGTAGGGAGGGATTATGTATTTTTCTTTTGTATGTGAATTTTGCATACTGTATGATAGTATTAGGTTGCATAATGTGAAGTGTGTAAATGTGTCAATGGCTTAGATTGAGTGAATTTTTTTTATTTTTAGACATAGTCTATTAAGTTGTGAACAATCATTAGCCTGCAAAATTAATGAATCAAGGGGCCTTTGGATAATTATACAGCCTATTTAGGACTTAGTGGAAATTTAGCACACGATAGATTGTCGCATTCATTCATAATTTGAGGCCTTTTAGGTTAAGTAGCTCAACTAGTTTTTTTTTCATAGAAACGAATAGCTAAAAGCAATAAAGCAGCCAAAAAAAGGCGTTTAATTGAATAAATCACTATTCTGCTGACCTTTGGGTTATGAGTAGAGATAGTAGCCAGTTGAAAACGTGATGTAGCTGAGTAACCGGATCGACATGCATCACAAATGTGTGCCTTTGCGTAAAAAGGCTATAATGATGCTTCAATCAAGCTGTTAACAATTGACTTAGTCGAGTAACTAGATCGACATTCATCATAAATGTTTGCCTCCGAGTAAAAGACTAAGTACCGGGTTAAAAAATAAATAATAATAATAATAATGATGATGATGATGATGATGATGATAATAATAATAATAATAATAATAATAATAATAATAGAATTGTATGTTTAAATAAAAACCTATCGGACCTATAATAGGCTTGAAGTTTCATGGAATTATACCTAGGAACAATTACCAAGTCTGAGGGACTAAAAAATTATTAATGTGTGTGCATAATTGAAAAGGGTAAATAGGTTAACACTTGATCTTGAGTTAGTTGTATATTTAGTTCAAAGCTCCTTGACACATGTTTTGCATGTTAATGATTTGACACAATCGATTGATTATGTTTTAGATTAAATTAATTTCATGAAGATCGAAGCCATCGTCTCATCATTGCATTGTGTGTTTTGTGTTTTGTGTGTTGTTTTGTTTGCTTAAGGACAAGCAAACATTTAAGTGTGGGGATGTTGATAGTAGTGTTTTGTATGACATTTTAGGGTTTGATTTATTATGCATTTTGTGTTAAATTGAGTGTTAAGTATGCATTTAGAGCTTAATTAGATTAGTTTTTGTGTTTAAGTGTTTTTATGGGTTAGTTTGAATCTTTAAGCTTAAATTGTATATTTGAGGTACCTTGATGTGGGTGCTAGAGTTGTATGGTAAGCAGGGACGAACGGTAAAGATTTGAAGAGTTCTAAACCAAAACATATAGGCCACGATCATGCACATTGGCCACGATGGTGACAGAAGAAGGTGAACCAGAGGCAGCCAGGCCACGATCGTACACCAGGTGCCACGATTGTGACAGAGAGCGTCAAGTCAGGCCACGATCGTGACAAAAAGGAAAAAATGCCAGCCACGATCATGGCAGGCAGGCCCACAATTGTGCCCTGCGTCAGGCTGTCAGAAAAACTCAATTTTGGGGTGATTTTTTAGATCGTTTCAACCCAAAATTTGACTTAGAGCTACTACCGAATAAATAGAGCAATACCTAGCAGCCACTTCCAGATTAGAGCACCGAGAGAATTGCACAAACGTGAGACTCTGTCAAAAATTTGAGGTAAAACCTAGTTAGAGATCAATCGATTGAGGAAGGAGACAAAGGAAGAGAGGCACGAAGATACATTTGACGCGACGTACTTCCCAAAATAGGTAGTTTCCCGCAGTCGCGACTATGAGATCCATTCCGATAGTATTTCCTAGTTTTTATTTCGATTTCATTAATGTATGGGATTTGAGATTGATTAGAATTATTTGTCGTTGAGTGTTGATTTTTCTGTCTAAACTCACCTTCGGTTTATTTATTCTTGAGATTAATAAAATTGATCTAATTAAGTTTTATTTCAAGTCATTGTGATTCAATTTGATTCTTCATAACTGGGCAATAAACTGAGAGGGTAAGTCGGTGAAAATCATCGATTTAGGTTAACGAGAGTTAGGTAAATCAATAGGTAGAGAATTGAATCAAACTGGTAGAGTCATGTAATGAGAGATCGAGCACAGATTCCCGATAGGTTAATAGATAGCGTTAGAACTAATTTAGGTTTTGGACAAATTGTGGATCGAGAGATCGCAATTTCTATAATTTGAATTAGGGATTATTAATTAGGGTTAAGAATTATAACTCGAGAGAGAGTAATTCACCTTAGGATCATCTAAGCCCATTAAATTGGAAATTTCATAATTGGGTTAATTTTCTTTAATTTCGAATAAATTCCCCCTTTCTCTCAATTGGTCGCTTCTAGATTAAAATTCTGATTATTTGTGTGAATTTGCTTTTGTTTGTTCTTTTTGTTGATTAATTTCTCGTATTTGATTCTCAATTGATTTAATTTTCTACAGTAGTTATTAAATTAGGTTTTGCGAACTTAGCTACCGTTAGATTTTAGGACTAGTTCCTTCCTCATGGGATCGACACCTTAGGTACTACGCGAACGGCCTGTGTGCTTGCGGAATTTACCGAGATTATAAATAGTAAAACTTAGCGCGTTCATAACCTTGCGAACAATTAGGGTGTTATTTTATTGATTTCAAAGAAGAAATAAATCATGGCTTTGTCATCATCTAAGGTTGAATACGTTGCATTCCCTTGTCAAGTTGTTTGGTTAAGAAGATTTTTAGTTGATTTTCTACACCAACAAAATGGTGTAACTAAGATCTTTTATGAAAATAAGGTAATAATTTTTATGACAAATAATTAATCCTTCTATAGTAAAATAAGGCATCTTGACATCCAATACTATTTCATCTAAAAATTGACTGTTAAAATAATAATTGAAATGGAGCATTATATATTAATGATCAAGTTGTTGTTATATTTACCAAGTCATTGACATACACCAAGCATGAAAATTTCAAGTTTCTGAATTTAAAGGAGTATTACAAAGATAATGCTTCAAAAAAATCAAGATATTTATTATGTTTATCCTTTAGTTATTGAGTAGGATTGTGTTTTATTTTAGTTAGTTAGTGGGAGTCATTAAACCCATGTTTTATAGTATCAACACATTTATTTTACATTCGAGTTATTTAGTTGATAGTTATTTATCTTTCAGTGCAAATATTTTCATTTATTGTAAGCCTAGAAATAAACTGCAAGCAGACTGTTTTGAATAAAAATAAAATCCTCCATTTTTCTTATCTCATTTCTTATTACTCTCCTGCTCCAACATCCTCTTGTTCTAAGATGTTGAACTTGTAACTTTTCACAGGAAAAGAGCCTTTGATTGATAAACCAAATCTTAAATGAAGTGGGCCAAACGGTTGTGAAGTGAGCTTCAGACGCAAGAGAGAACATGTTGGAGGAGAGGTGAAGGAGGAGAAAAGAGAAAGGACCTGGGAATTTGGGTCATTGATGTGGGGCTACCACTTCCAATTAACTAAGGTGGGTCACACTATATGTAAAAATGAAAAAAAATTATGTTAACAAAAAAATCAATCTAATTCTAATGAAATTAAAAGTTTTTCAATTTAAAATTAGATATGTAGAAAATTTTAAATGTTAAAATTTGCTTTTAAACACTTTTAAATGTTAGAGTTTAAACTATGTATTTTAATGGCATTTTGAAGTTGTAAAGAGTCCTTTTGCATTAATATTTCTATGTTACAAAAGTTATGTTTATAAATTAGGAGAACTAAATAATTAGTCAGAGATAACATATTCAAAAGTATCTAACTTTATGATACCTTTTCCATTTAGTGATGAAATTTCTAGAATTTTCAATTTATTAACTAACCTTTTAAGATTTGTAAAAATAAGGTTAAAATTCTATTTATACTATTATGGCTAATAGATATACACCCAAGTGACATTTGATAAATGTGTCATATAAGTAAAAACAATTTTTTTTGACCTAATTCATACAAGTTTTAAATGATTTGTCATTAAATTGAAAACTTTTAAAAGTTTTTCATTAAATTGAAATTTTCCTAAAATTTTTAGAACTATTTAATTTGTAATCTCAATTACTTATTATAAGATTTTAATTGTACGGGTTTAATAATATAAAGTACTTTCTACACAATATTATGTATCTCACTAAATTGGCGCGAAGGCTTTACGTTTCCTTTTCTATAGGTATCAGTAAAATTAAGTAAATTATTTATATTTTATTTATATTTATTTATATTTTATTAACATTTATATTTTTAAAAATCAATTATCTACTATAAGGCATTTTTACATTTGAGCTCCTATTATTTCTAACAATTTTCAACCTCATTAATTTGACAAAGTTATTATTATTTAATTCACACAAACTATCTATCCATTAAAATAGGCGATGCATAGTTTCATTTTAAAATAAATGTGTATTAATTAAATTGAATATAATTTTGTTATGCTCTTTTTCAATAAAAGCTTTTTCTTACCATACTTTAACATCAGCAATTGATAAAATATTCTATTTATAGATCAAGTTGATGTGATTTAAGACAGATTAAATATGATAGCATCTAATTTAGATTAAAAGTTCAATATTATGATTTAGTTAGATTAGAAT
>JAOQMS010000004.1:12742929-12753565 GCA_027563885.1 Erythroxylum longipes | reverse complement strand
TATTGTAAAATATTTAGATAAAATTTTAAATTATAGTAAATTATTTAAAAATATTAAACTTTACTCAATTTAATTATGATTTAGTTAGATTAGAATTATTGTAAAATATTTAGATAAAATTTTAAATTATAGTAAATTATTTAAAAATATTAAACTTTACTCAATTTAATTATACTAGCTTGAACTTTAAAAAGTGATAGTAATATCCTCCAATTTTTAATTTTTGGAAAAGTAGTCTACTATACTTTTAGTTAATGGTGCTGATGTGGCAAGTCATTTTAGTATTGCATAAGTAACTGAAACATATCTTACTCATGCCACATCAAATAAAAATTAAAAAATTAAAATCCTAAATCCTAAATTCTAAGATTTTTCTCTAGTTGAGTTTGCATAATTAAGGACTTATGCAAGGAATATTGTTTATGCCTTTGAGACAGAGTGATTAGTGTAGCTGGAGAATTAGGTTCAGATTATATTATGAAATTAGTAGGCAGAAGAGACATAATTCATACATTGGTTATTTTTGTGGTGTTGTAAAGAGGGTAGTTGGCGATGAAGAGAAGTGAATGTTATGGAGTTGGAGATATATAGGAATAAGAAGTTAATGGTTAAAGTTATCTAAAGTTGCGGGGATGTTCGGACATCAAGTGGCTGATTTTATGGCCTATAATTTCAAAGTTTTTGAGTGCTGAAATGGCCACCTTCTTTTTTCTTTTGGAGTCATCGATATGTGCTTCAAAATTTTAGTTCAGTAACTCGATGACTTGGATGCCATATTAGATTGGTTGATTATTTGTTGCATTATCAATTATATTATATTTTGAGGATTTACTATTTCTAGTCTGTTATCTTAAGTTTGCTATTGATACATAAAATCCTATCCTGTAGTATAGTGAAAATAATATCTGAGTGTTGATCCTACAGTGACTACAAGTACTAGCAGTTACCTTTTTTCTATTATCTAACGAAACGAATATGGTGATAGTTTAATCAAAACGATAAAGCCAAACTAAAATTCAACATAACTAATAACCAAGAATGCAAATCACACAAGAATTAACTAGAAAAATTAGGAGCACCTAGGTAATAAATTCCCTTAAGATTTCTTAAACTAACTTGTTATCAGGAATTTCATTAAAGATCATTGGCTTGTGGAAATTCCTATTTTATGCTAATATCTTTCTCAAGATTATTTACATCTAATCCTATGTTGATCAACTATAATCTCTTTCTAGTTAAAACCTTTAATATTGAATTAATCAATTTGTAAATTTTGCTATTAAGTTTAACTCGAATGTAAAATATTTGTGTTATCCTATCTTTAGGATCACATGTAGCTCCTTTCAATTATGCCAGATTTATTTATACAAAGAATTTCTTAATCTCAAATGCATGAAATCATATATGAATTAATATCTTAAAAGTATCAATTCAAGAATTAATCAAAACATGTAATTGAATCCAAATCAAATTTTCTTAAATAAAGAATCAAATCACAAAATCTATCCCAAGGTTCATCCCACCTATGCAGTAAACAAATTTAGTTCATATAAAAAACATAATCAATGATTTAGAAGAACAACTAAAAATAAGATAATTCATTATATATCTCCTTTTCTTTAATAAAATCCACCAAAACTTTTATGGAAATATGCTCTTTATTTAAATCTCTAAGTCAATCTTCGCTTTTTTATTGTTCTAAGATTCAAAATTGTGTTTAGAAATTGTACTTCTTTATTTTCCTTTTATACTTCAAAAATTAGTGTTTATGCACTGGACATGGTCACCCACACAACTGTGTTTAATGACCATATCCCTCAATTTCACTTCAATACTTAATCTTTGTATAAAATAACTATTCTAGTAACTTACACGATCTATAGAAATAAGAATGTCTACTATCACTTGAGTCTGTCTGACCTCAATATGGGTGAAACATCATCATTCAACTCGTACGTGGTTATAGTGACTTGCTCAATCACTCACAGGATCATATTTAACACCAACATGCGTGTGTTCTTCATAAACAACTTTAATTCTTCAATTTTTGCATCAATGCTGTCAAACTCTCATTCCTTTCAATCCATATAGGCAATTAGATTTGCAAATACAATAGGAATGGATTAAGTACTAAAAAAATAAAAACAGATAAAATAAACAAACAAATTGCACTAAATATGGGACTAGAAATATAATTTATTGAGCATTTATCAAAAACCCCCCATACTTAAGCATTTGCTTATCCTCACGTAAACCATAACATAAAGCATTAAACTTGAAAGCATCCATGCTTTTTCAATCTCAACTTATCCATCCACAACCTAAAATATCATAACTTTTGAATCAAATAAGCATAAAATGAGACTCTAGCAATCCTAAAACAAACTTGCACAAACTAATATCAATAACAACCAAATTAAAAATCTTTCTAAACTAAAAAGATCAAAATTCACACCCTCCTAAAGGATTCACTCAATTCACTCAAAGTGTTTAAAGTGAGAAATATAGTAAAACTCTCAAATCAATGCATAGAAGGATTCCTCGATAGGTATCAATTATAGTGTATTTTTCTTAGTGTTAGAGTGTGTTTTTACTGTTTACTTAGATGATAATCATGTGTTTAGGACTTAAATTTATGTTCTTGTTAGTGTTTTGTGTGTTTTGTTTGTTTGATTATTGTTTAAGGTAAGAATTTGATCTTAATTGTACTTTTCAAGGGTTGTTTGATGTGTTTGGTGATGAGTGCAAACAAGAAAATTAAAGAAAATATAAGATTTGGCACGATCATGCATTGTATGAACCAGCATAAAGTTAGTGAGCTCTCTGGCATGCATGATTGTGATAGAAAGCTGGAGAAATGCCATGCACAATCGTGCAAGGAGCTTTTCTAAATTGTAATTTTTTATACTTTTGATAATTTATGGCTATTTTCGGAAAAAAAACACATGGAAAAATCCTAGATAAGCCTAGAAGGATAAAAAAATTAAAAAAAAAGAAGAGAAAACACCAAAAGATGACTGAAAAAATAAAAAGAAGAGATAAAAAAGAGTACAATTTGAAGACAAAAAGTTATAGATTCCAGTTTAAGGCAAAGAAAAGAAGACTTCCATATTCAATTCTCTACTTGTTTCTTTTATTTCCTTGTTGTTGTTTAATATTAACGATGACTAAATTGGCATATATAGTTACATATATGGATTGCTAAATTCCTTTTAGGAATTACTCTTAATTTATTTGTTAAACTTTACATTCTTGATTTAATGAAATATACTTGTGATCTTTACAACTTCATATTCAATTTGAATCGGAAGATTAGATTGTATTATTTGTTTTGTGTTGCACAACGAGAGCTGGTATCTCAACAGACCTATAAACATCAAATTGATTGAAGAGAGATCTTAATTGTTTATTAGTTACTTATAGGATTGCTTCAAATTTAGTTATATAATTAGGAAGAGTTTTGATAGATCAAGAGATCACAAGTCAATGTCTATCTATTTTAATTAAGATTACTTGATTAGATCTTAAGAGAGGGTAATCATAATTATTGGATATCTAGTATTAAATTAAAAAGGTGAAGTGAAAACAAATAAGGATAAAAGTAATTTCTAGTTTTCATCATTGATTAATCAACCAATTTGCTGCTACTTATTTCATTGTTTAATTTGTTTAGTTTAAATTTTAGTGATTTATCTTTTTGTTTACCTTAAACAAAGTTTACAAGAATTGTTGGGTGACTATCCCAATCCTCATTGGAGGATACTTTTTATGTTATAAGAAACGATTTGTATACTTGCAGTAAAGAAATTTTTAATGTAAAACTCCTAAAGTCTTAACCATAAGCTTGTAATGAAATTACATCTTCACCACTAATAAATAAACAAGAAATAAACATCAAAAGGTCTTTTAAACAAGGTGTAACAAGGGTTGGGTAAAGGTGTGGAAAGGATAATTTAAAAGATAACAAGATGAAGGAAATTTACATAAATAGTACTACACAAACTTGGTTTTTCATAGTATATGTCCTTCAAGTGAAACTTTGAACCATAATAACAATAAATCTTCTCGCTCTTCAACAAAAATCACAACTTTTATTCTTTTCTTTCTTTCTTTTTTTAAAAATTGATATGCTTGCAACAAATAAGTTTCAAGATTGAACTTCGAGCAACTTTGGAGAGAATATAAAATTGTAAGAATGATGCACTTAAGAAGAAACAAATTTAACAATTATTATGCATTAATAATCATAAACACAATAGATCTTCTCCTTAAAATTTTTTATTATAATCTAAGTTTTAGGCAAATGCAAATCCTTTTGGGTTTAAAAATGTATGAAAATGTTTCAAAAAAAATAGGGTAATTGACTTGTAATGTGATTACTCTTAATAAAAGAAAAGGCTAATTCTTAAAATTAGTTACTCTTAAGGGATAAAACAAGGTCGATAATGATAAAAGAAAATTAGGATAAAACAATTAGTTAGATTTAAATACATTTCCCATTTTAATGCGTCTAGTATGATAATGTGATCTCAACATGAATAATAAAAGCAAGTTCTAGAATCATCCAATTATGCATGAGAAACATACAATAATGAATAACAGAGTATAATACAATGATATATTGCTTTTAGGCTTAAAAGCTCACATTTAATCTTAATGTATGTAAATAATATGCAATTTTCATTTAGATCAACTATCTTATTGACGACTAAAAATGTAGCTTATAAAAGAAAATCTATCCTAACCTTCATCCTCTATCATAATAAATCATCTTAGTAATCCATAAAATATAAAGTGCTTCAGACATATTTTAACTAAATTAGGACTTCAATAAATAAGAATGAATAATAAGGATTATAATAAGCTTAACAATTGACATAAAATTCAAAATTTTCTTTAAGATTTTCATTGAATAATATTATTCAAAATTCAATATACCCTTTTCGTATACTTAAAGATGTGCATTATCCCTAATGTACACAATAAAATATAGAAAGACAAAGGATAAAAGGAAAACAAAGCGAGAAAGGAATACTAGGTCAATTTGTACTTTCTTAAACAATAGTATATACAATTATGAACTTATCGTAGTTTCCATCTTAAATCAAGTACAGTAATCCTTTTGAAAGAAAAATAAAAGGAGATAAAAATGCAATAAAATAAAATAAAATAAATAACAATGCAAAATAATAGTTTAACAAGGCTAAGCCTTTGTTAACTTCTTAAACATAATAAAATTATAAATAAAAATATTTAAAAATTTAAAAATAAAAATGAAAGAAGGAAAAAAAAACACCATATCAAGTATCTTGGGCCGTCTTTATATTAGTCTATTGGTATACTAGGAATGTTCATGGCTTAGGTATCATTAGGTGATGCCTCTATAATAGCTTGAGCATTCGGATACTATAGAGTCGATGATTATGTGGTAGCTTTAGTCAATGGAAGTGGTACCTCAACTTTAAGGTGTCCTATAATCCTGAGCAACACCTCCTCCATCCACCTATCATGCACTTTTAACCGCATCACACACTTTGTCAACTCTCACTGTTCATCATAAATAGTGCACTACACTTCTAAGATCTATCACACATCCTTCTCCAATTGAGCGATTTTCAACTTGTCTTAATGTGGAAGTGTCGGTAATCTTTTAAGTAAGCTCATACTCTATGAGGAGTCATTTTGATGCTTAGGCTCTCTTATTGTTCATTAAGAGGAGTCACCATATGCATATTCTTCATTATATCTAGGCTAAAAGAAACCATAGGGTCAAGTAGTCTCATTTGTGGTAATCTATCAAAACATCCGTTCTTCTAGTTAAATGAGTCACATATAACCTAATACAAATTGTGCCCACCTTCTTATGCTCACACTGATGCCTAAAATGTTAAGTCAATCATACCCCAAATGAATGGGCACATTCTCTCTCATACTCCATAAATACAAAACATTAACATTCCTTACAATTCTAATGCTAACACCTTGCCCACACAATGTAAGACTAAGTATAGCATGAATATACCTAAGCACAGGGTATCTAGTGTAGAGGTCTTAGAATTGCTAGGATCATAATCCTCTTCACTGCTAATGCTACTTTAAAAATTTCAAGCCTTCCATTCTGTATGAAAAATCCACTTATAGATCTATTATTGACCTATTTTATGAGTTGGTCAATTATGTAATAAACGTAAGTGCACAACATAGCTATAGATAGTATTGACAAGCAAAGGTCGATCCTACGAAGATTATGAATATTAGTAATTACCCTACACCTATTATCTAGCCTAAGGATTGATTTTAGATTTTTAATAAAAGGAAATAAAACTAAAAAAGTAAAATAAAATAGGAAAAAAAAGGAACACAATGATAGTGGAATTCACTTAGAAAATTGTCATTATCAAAAATTAGCATCTAGGTTTGAATCCCCCTAAACCATTAATAGGTTGATCTTTTATCATGCAATTTTTGTGTTGATGTATTGGACTATTGAGACTTTTATGGTATGCTAGTAGTTGAACTTGAGTCTACTAATAACTAATCTTAAGGTTCCAACTTCATTACTCAGGTTAAAGTTTATAGGATTGCATTATAGATTTATGAGTCCTTCTGTTAGGTTTGACCCTAATCTAGAAGATTTATGTCATCATATCTCTAGGGTTTCAATGAACTCCTTCCAGTTATGGTAGATATATTCAAACCTAGGATTTCTCAACCTCTACGTATGAAATTAGATTATAAATAAAACATGTAATCGGATCCAATATAGCAATCACACTAATTGCATTAATAAAAGAATCAAATCATATCAAAGTATTAAAATAAAGTTCATTTAACCTAAACACTAACTAAACTTTTATTTACACATTATCGAACAATAAATCAAATATGCAATGAAAAAAACAAAATGAAAACAATGGGTTCATAATTCTAAATCTCCTTGATTGTCTTCTATTGAATGCTCTTATGATGTAGAGGCTTAATCATATATTTCGATGGATCTTGCAATGATTTGTTCGTATTTTCCGCTTATCTGAAACAAAATCACCCTTGTAGAATGAACTCTATGTTTGGAAATCACCTCCTAATATCTGCTTTATGACTTCTACCAACTGCCCTCTCTTTGACCTCCCAAAACATCTCTTTAAAACAAAATTTAGGGTTCTAAGGAGATGCATGGTCTCTGGCATGGCCTTGCATCAGACCATGTCTAATGAAAATTCTATGGATATCGTGAAAGTGCACAGCCTTGAAGAAGTGCACTGACAGATGGTCAGTTGTGCATCTCTTCTGCATGTTAACTCTTTGTTTTAAGTCATGTTTTCATTCGAATTCTTCTCTTTTAAGTCCATGAAGACAATTATACTATGTAATCACACTTAAAGAAAATTAAGTACCAAATATACAATAAAAGTATAAAATATCAAGCAAAATACATCAAATATAGATGTAAAAATATAATCAAATATCCATCTATCAAACATCCTTACACTTAAGTTTTTGCTTGTCCTCAAGCAAACTATAAACAAAATTATAAATTTTACAACATCAATCCTTCACCAATCTCAATCTATCCATTCATACTATACATCACCATATCCTATTGAGTCAAATTAACATACAATCAGAGTCAAGTTTTCCTAAAATAATTTCCTAAGTAATATTAATAATAAGCACATAAATAATCACATTGAAATTAAATGCATATCTCTTTACACCCTCACTAAGATTTTTCTTAATGCACTCAAGTGTTTAGAGTGAAGAGTATCAGACTCTTAATCCATACATAGTAGAATTCTTACCATATGCTTGCAATAAAATCACATTTCCACCACTTATGTACAAACTAGAAACAAAATCAAAAGGTCTTTGTGTAGGTTGTAATGGTTAGTTACGTATGATTGGGATAATAAAAGGGGATTAAATGAAGGAAATTTACTCAAACAAATATTACAAGACTTGTTTACAAAACACATAAGTCCTTTCATCATAAATCTATTGGTACCATAAACTTATTCTTTTTTCTCCTTTTTTTCTTTCCTTTTATGCTTTTTTCACAATTTTCCAATCAGTACCATAATTCAACAAACATTGGACCTTTTAAGTATCAAATAAGTAAATAACGTAAAAAAAAACCTTCAAGCTTCAAAACAATAGAAAGGTCATCAAATAAAAATATGATAAAGGTTAATATGTTGGTGAAATCAATTAAAAAGGCTAAGGCTCAACTTGGTTATTTCTAAAGGTAACTTTTACGAGTATGGTAATTTTCAAAGAAATAGGCTAAGCAAGTTAGTGAATCTAAGTGCCTTTATCATATCAATGCTTCTAAAATGATCTCGATATGCATAATAAATGCAAGTTCTAGAATTATCCTACTATACATGATCTCACACACATCAAAGAATAACAAGAGCTTTAAAATTTTTACTTTTAGGCCCAAAAGCTCACGAAAAAGATGGGTATATATGTGTGTAAATAATAGGCAATTTAATTCAACTTAAATATTTCAATGATTACTAAAAAATATGGCTTAGAGAACTAATTTTATTCTAACCATCATCCTTTTGCACACCAATTCAAATCAATACTCAACAAAAACAGATAGTATTTATAGACAAATTCAACCAATTCAAGATATTAATGAATAAAATCTATAATCAGGATTATAATATGCTTGAAGAAATAAATTAAATGTTTATTAAACTCATCCCCACACTTGAAATTGGACATTGTCCTCAATATACATAATACAAGTAGATATGTAAGTGAGAGGGTTATTTGTTACTTTCCTGATTATGTTGATTTCTTGATTTGGATCCATCCTATGTGAGACTAACATCCTTGTAAAATATGAAAGAAAAGGATAAAAAGAAAACAAAAAGAAATAACATAATAGAAAATAAAATCTTATACTAACATAAAAGAAAACAAAATAATATAGAAATTGAAATAAATTTAGAACTAACTCATCGATTGTCTCCCAGGCAACGCTTCTTTAAATTCAGAAGCTAGAAGTAACCTACGTGTTTAACATCATCCTGGATCGATAATCAACGGCTTGCTTCCACTCTTTACTCCACAAAGTAGTTTCCTAGCTTGTAAACAAGCCACATATTGTAAGATAATAACAAGGATATAATTTATCAAATTAATAAATCCAATTTCAAGCAATAAAGCCCTTTTTAATGGCAAATTGTTAATGAAAAAGGGAAATAAAACTCCCTGAATCATCGATTAACTCAAAAAAATTGTCTTCAAGAAAGCGGGAACCTTCCATACTTAAGGTTACTACCAACTCCTCATTACTAGTTTCCTTACTTGGTTCCTCTGCTAGTTCTTCCTCAACCATCTCTGTCCACTCTTCTTCTTCTTCTTTTTCTTCCTAGGTAGAGGTTTTTAAATCATCTTGTTTAGTTGTCTTCTACCACCCTACTTTCTCTTCTTAGATGGAGGTTTCTTCGTCTTCTTCTTTAGGAAGCTTTTCTTGGAATGACGCTCCATTTATAAAACCAACCTTTTTTTTCTTTACTGTTGAATTTTTGTCGGCCAGTTTTTAATTCAGCAACGCTTTCCTTTAATTTATCTCTAAGACTTGCTTTCTCTTCTTCTTCTTCTTGTAGGAGCTCTTTTTTGTACATATTCAAATAGAGCATAGTCATTCCATCCATATGCGTAAGGGTTGCTCCACTCTAAATTATACTTATTCTCATATGATAGGTGTAAAACCTCGAACTTTCCAATCTATCAGTTTATAGATTTTATTCTGTGTGAATAGTATTTTTGGATGAATAGTGAACCCAGTTAAACATTATTTTTACTTGAATAGAGATTCTGAGGACCCAAAACCGAAAAAAATGTTTTAAGTAAATTTTGGAGTTTGATTTTGAAATGGAAACTAATTGAATAACTTATGGTAGTTAAAGAATTGATAGTTGTAATACTTTATTTCCTATAGTGGAAATAAATTATTAAACGACTTATAAATTGTGTAGGTCAAGAAAAGACACTCAACACGTAAGCGTACTTAGCGGTAAACGACAAAACTGTGAGCGTATCTTTAAACTGATTTTATGAAAGAAAAATGGTTTCTATTTTATCATGAAAAGTATGTTTATGAATAAGTTTATTGGTGTTGCTACTTGAATTTGAATGCTAATTTTTATAAGATTTATATATATGCTTTGAGATGGCATTGAATTGAAATTGCAATTGCACTGAATTAGCATGATAATGGTATTTGAACATGAACTGAATTGGTATAGAAATGTGGCATATTTGTGTATTAATTGTTGTTCAGCCTGTGGTACGTTGTTAGGTCTCCTTATACATATGATTATACCGATTAGAGTATGTCCTAACATGCATGGCAGGGTCTGGGGGGCATCTGTCACTAACGATGGGTGGTATCGTGTCTGTCAGTATGTTTTGTGAGTCGTCCTCTGCACGTATGGAGTATATATTGTGCTAGAACTGTTACGGGTAAGCGATGCAGAAGCAACTCTATAACCATTGATTTATATGTAACACCCCTTTACCCTAGGGTACGCACCGGGACGCCCGTAGGTCATTCCGATACATATCCTAAAATAAGGGAGCGCTACGTGCGATCACTACAGAACTCCACATGGCATCATAT
>JAOQMS010000004.1:12725317-12742829 GCA_027563885.1 Erythroxylum longipes | reverse complement strand
TGTCAAAACACTTCAAATAATCTTAACCTATTCCAAAATGACCAAAATACCCTTCCCATAAGTGAGGGGATGTTACATATATGTAATGTCAACACCGTTATGGGTAAGCAATGCAGAACTAGTTGCATAAAAATCAGTATATAGTGTTTAACCTAATGCGGGTAAACGATGCAGAACCAGCTTCATTACTAGAGGTTAGTTAGTTACGAGTAAGTGGTGCAGAACCCGCCTCGTGGCCTTACACCTAACGGTACCAAATGGCAAAGAAAATTTTAAAAGAGAAAGGTCACGGAACTATCACTTGCCATCTCTGTTTACCTTACAAGAAAAGAGAAACTTGATTGTGTTTTACATGTGCATTGATTATATGAATTGTTATGCTAGAACATTGGTTATTGCTTGAAAAGAAAAGGAAGTTATCTTTGTTCTTTATGGAGGTTAATGTTTGTATAAAAGTTTTGAATGAAAAACTATAACACTCACCGAGCCCATTTAGCTCAACCTTTATTTTCTGTTCTTTTTTTAAAATTTTAACCTCACAGGTGCACGCTCAGGGATTTCAGTAGTCGGGACTCCACCATTTGAGTAGCTACCTTTGTCACGTGCAACTGTGTAGGCAGTTTTGCGTATGCATTTGTTTTACATGTATTGCATAATTATGAACATGTTTTGAACATCTTTTGTGTAAAGATAGATTGTAAATGTTTTACTACGTATAGTTCATATAGATTGTAAATTTTTTACTACACATGGTTCATCATATTGAACTTGTGAGATTGTTTCTAAATGGGCTTGAGGTCCAGAAGTAGCAGTGGTGCTTTCGTTAAATGGATAGAAGTGTTTTTGCTTTTCAGGAACCTAAAATTTTTAGTGCTTTGGTTAGATGGACAGAAGTGTTTTTGCTTTTCAGGAACCTAAAATTTTTGGTTTTATTAAATAACAGTTGTTATGCTATTGAAATTTTTTAATGAAGGTTACTTTTAAAAACTTCAACTACTACCCCTTTTGTTTCTTTATATTGAGTTAAAATATTTTGAAAAAAAGGAAAAAGAATTAGCTCAAAGGGAACTTTCCAATTGGATTGGATATCGACTGGAGAGTTTTCATAGGATATTGGGCAGGTCGCCTAGTCATCAGGAAAGGGGCCTGTTAATGGTCCTTAAGGTCAGTTGTACACGTTTGGTTGCTCCCATATATACATCAGTGCTCGACATTCATGTTATAAGAATTACTCCCACAAATGTCGCAATACGGCATAGACATTGGTTGAGCTTCTGAAAACATGTGAGAAAATGACTTCTTCCAACATAATGATATTTTATATTGTGAAGACATATTTTGGCTTCCATAAAAGAACTATTTACTCCATTCTTCCATTGTGAGTTGCAGCGATGATAGTGAATCTTAAATTCCACAATAGCCCACAAACTCAAGATCAAGTAAAAAAATTCAAAAGATAAGAAAATTAATAAGCCACAAATACAATATAATAAAACAAAATAAATACAAAAGAAAAATTAAAATAAAAGAAAATAAAAATAAAGATAAAACAAAATAATAGGAGAATGACTAGAGTAATAGAATTTAAGCCTTCCTAATATCGGAGTCCTCAGTAATGGCACTAAAAACTTGATTGACCTATTTCATGAGTAGGTCAATTATGTAATAACCATAAGTGGATGGCGTAGCTATAGTTAGTACCGGAATGTATGGGTTGATCCCACAAAGATGATGAATAATAGTAATTACCCTTCCCCTATTATCTAGCCTAATGATTGATTTTAGATTTTTAACTAAAGGAAATAAAACTAAGCAACTAAAATAAATAGGAAACTGTTGGCCTCCGAATTTTTTTTTGTTAAATTAAACATAATATTTTATGGAATAATCATGGAATTATAATTTTTGCCTTAGAATAAATATAATTGTTAAGCATGATTTAAATAAATTATAAGGTCAGGATAGAATAATTATTGGATTTTAATTATTTATTACGATGTTAGTAGGATTTTATTACACTGGTTAGTTAAATTAAAGCAGTAAGAATATATAAAGGGCAATTGTAGCATGTCACTTAAGCTTAAAAATCATGAAGCATTAAATAAAGGGTAAGGTTGACATTTCGCACTCATTAAGGGTATAAGTGAAATAGGAAAATGTTGTCTTCCTCATAAGATGAAGAAACCGTAACATAAAGTGAGAGAAGAAGGGAAAAACATAAAAGAGAAAGAAAAGGGTGAAAGAGGGTTCAGCCATTAGAGAAAAGGAAGAAGACAAAGCTTAGGTTTCATCTTTTCTTAGTTTTCAAGAGTGAATTTGAGATTATTCAAGAAGAGAAAAAGAAAGAGGAAGAGAAAAGCTTCCATTTGAGCCAAAAATCTCTTTTTTTGGTGAAGATTAAAGGCAAGCCCATATTTAATCCTTTGGAATTTCGAAGGAATTTTGATTCATGAAGCTTAAGAAATACATGGGTTTAAGTATTCTAGAATCAATTTTTAGTAAATATGCTATTTGAATTCCCAATTTGTATTCCCATTGAATCAGATTTTTTCCAATGTTAAAGGAAATCAAGAGAAGCAAGAGGAGCAAGAGGAGGGGCATTTTTAAGAAAGTTTTTAAGCAAGGAATCCAGGTGGGTTACATAATTATAGTTTGATTCAATGTGCCATGAGTATTTTCCTAATCAATATATTTAAATGATTTCAATTGCTTTATAAATGTTGCATTTATTGCTTCTTAAATGATTTAAGTATTTGCTACACGTTTGGTACATGAATCTTGATGATGATTTATGAAATGATGATGGAAACTGTATTTGAAATATATCATGCTTATGGAAATCATGTTTCTGAAATGTGCCTTTGTGAAATATGTTTACAAGTCATGAAATTCATGTTTTTGTTTGGGTTTATGTTGTCCATCACATTATATTATGTGCACCTGACCATGTTAAAGGCTTCTCCTGCCTGCCCGCTAGTGGCATGAAGCTCTATTACGGACTCCACCATGTTTATTAGAGCTTCGCAAGAACTCCCTCATGTATATGGTTTAGCTGCAAGGCTTCTCCATCATGTTTATATAGACTACCTAAACCATTATGCTTGCTTACGTTGTTTATGATTTGTTTTGACAAGTTTAATAAATACATGTTTTATAGTTTCAATGCATTTTACTACGGCATGAATATTTTCGATACTTTTGCTTGTTTCTCTGCTATAAATTTGTTTCCCATGAGCTTTTAGCTCACCCCCCTTTCCTCTCCATCTGCAGGTGATGAGCAAGAGATCGAATGATCAAGAGTCAAGGCACCACTCCAAGTCTGCATATTTGTATTTAAGTTAGTATATGAAAACTCAAAGCTTTAGTCGCATTTAAAGTGTTACTCATTCATGTATATTTTGTATTATGAGTCCAACAATGCATTTGTGTCTTGAAATGCCCATTAAATATTTGTAAAACTCCATTATTTTGAAGTTAACGAAATATATTTATGTTTTTCTCATGACTTTCCAAGTTTCCACTTTTCATTTTCAAGCATTCATAGAGGTAAAATATGTGTTCTAACTTCACTAGAAAAATTGTATTAATTTAGGCTGCAAAGTTGTCTTCTTGGAAGTTGTAGTTTATCCTCGTAGCTTTCCAATGTTATAAAGTTTGTAATTTTTAGACATCAAAATTGAGAGATATGATTTTTACAAGTTAGTGACGCTGTACAAGGTGCATGCTGGACAATTTATAGCCCTTTTCTAACTTGATCCAAACAACCCTACAGAGTGATGCGCTCACATTTCACTTATGAGTTAGACTCTGAAAATGGGGTCTAACAGAAACAATAATGAACACAAAGATAGTGGAATTCACTTATAATGGAATTTACTTAAAAAACTATCATTATTAGAAAATAGTATCTAGGTTCGAATTCCCCTAAACCCTTAATAGATTGATCTTTTATCATGCAATTATTTTGTTGATGTATTAGACTGTGGAGACTCCTATGGTATGCTAGTAGCTGACCTTGAGTCTACTAAAAACTAATCCTAAGGTTTCCAACCAAATTACTCAAGCTAAAGTTTATAGGATTGCGTTACCGATTTATGAGTCCCTCTATTAGGTTTGACATTAATATGGAAGATTTATGTCATCTTACCTCTAGGGTTGCAATAAACTCCTTTTAATTACGATAGATCTACTTAAACTTAGGATTTCTCAATCTCTATTTATGAAATCAAATTATTAATAAAACATATAATCAGATCCAATATAACGATCACACCAATTACATTAATAAAAGAATCAAATCATATCAAATTATTAACAAAAGGTTCATCTAACCTAAATACTACTGAACGTTTAGTTACACTTTATTGAACACGAAATCAAACATATAATGACAGATAAAGGAAATGCAAACAATGGATTCATAATTCTAAATCTCCCTGATTGTCTTCTATCAAATGTTCTTGCGATATAGATGCTTGATCTTGTATTTCGATAGATCTTTTGATGATTTCTTCATGTTTTCCACTTCTCTGGACCAAAATCAACCCTAGAGAATGAACTCCATTTGTGAATCTAAATAATCCTAATTTTCTACAAAATCCTAATCATTTTAGCCTACTATCATGGAAAACTCAGTTTAACTCATCTTACATCTTATCCCCCAGCATCTTGAACTGAATGGTGTTTATCTAGTTCCAATTGAAGTGAACCTTTTTTAAAAAGAAAGTGGAGCAAACTATAAGGTAAGCTCTGAATAAGTGGGCTCCACCATATCAAAGATTCAAGACTATACTCCCACACTTATAAAATCTCAAACTTGTTGTGCCAAACTCACTTGCTCTAATCCTTCTTAATCAATGCATCTTCTTATCCCAAATTTATTGTCCTTCAATCTTTGAAACTGGGTTTCATGGCCTTTAGCATTAAACTAAAGCATCACATGACATGTAGGTGAAGGTGGAGCTACCTCACAAGATGAGGGAGATCTAGCTTTAGCTTGGTTTTTAGAAGAGCCTTTACCTCTTTGTCACTTTTGTGGTTTCTCGTTTTCTTTCCCTTATTGCATCACTTATGTTCTCCTTATCATCGTGCCTAAAAAAAAACAAAATGTGAGAAAGTAAAGGTAGAAATTCTAAATAGCAATCTTCCCTACACTCACCTCGTACAATCATCATTGATCATTCAATTGTAACATAAAAATAAAATTGTGCGATGATGAATATAATTGGAAACTAAAATAAGTGAAAATTGTCAATTACATTCATAAAATACTATTAACCTAATTGCAAAATTGGGCACACCATAAATGAATTTAAAAACCAAAATGAAGAAAAATTACTAGAATTTAGAATGAAAATAAATCTATTTAAATACTAAATGAACAATTAAGATCTAAAATATGCAAAACTTGAAATAGGGATAAATTTAAATGAACAAGAATTAACTAAATGAAAGCAAAACAATATTATATGCACAAAATGAATGATGTAAGATGTAATTCATAGATAATAGTGAGTATAGGTATAAAGCCAAACTGAATTTTGCCAAATCCCATTGCAATATGACATTTAAGTATCTATAATGGCAAAAATGAATTTCAACTTGAAATCATAAAACAATAGGAAAAATATGATTAAAATACTTGAGATTACGAAAAGGGGAAAATTCTAATTATAACAGTGATTTGGTTGGAGTTTCAAACCCTAGATATGAAAATTACCCAACAATCAAATAGAATATAATGAAAAATGCATTAAATTTGTGGAGAGTGGTCAAAAATGGTGGGGGATCCTAAAGATTGTGTTATACAGTGTCACACAAGAGGGAGAAAAGTGAAGAAGAGTATGTGAGAGAAAAAGGGGAGTGATTATGAGGTTTTAAAAAATGTAGTCAGACATAGTCTGTAGACACGACCGTGTAAGTGACTGGGAGCATGTAAGGGTGAACACGGGTGTATCTATATGACATGTTCATGAAATGTATGTGACGCAGGAAAGTTAAATGATCGTGTAAGTCACTGGGCTTATGCAAGCAAATTTAAAAATTCACAAGAATGGACATGGCTGTGTTTAGTAACCATATAAGTCAATAGACCTACGTCAAACTTTAAAGCAGCACTTGTGGATTTATATGGGCAGAGACACTGGCATGTCTATAACCATGTACACCTCTCGATTCTTGGAAACTTAGAAATTTCCTATCAATGTTAAGCTAATCATATAAAACACATTGACGATGAAAATTAGGATAAAAATCACTAAAGGTGCTCATAAACCTAAAATAAAACCTTAAACCAAATGTCGATTTAGCATAACATGGACCATGAACTAATAAAATCCTAGAACTGAACTCTAAGTTAATTAAAAAATAAAGAATTAATTTAACCAAAAGTTATACCAAATCTCATATTGCTTCTTAAGTTGCACTTGCTTAACATCCTTAGCTAGATATATACATGCATAATTATAGTAACTTGTGGAGATTAAGCTCCTCCCTACTAATGTCAAGTTCACCTCCAAGATACAATTTGAAGTAATGGCCATTCACTTTAAAACCAATTTTTTATGGATGACTTTCCTTAACTATGTTACATGGAAATACATTCTTGAGCATAAAAGGATCGAAACATCTTCATTTGAGTTAATCTGGGAAAAATCTTCAGTAATATTTATACAAAAGCACTTATTTTCCCTCCTTAATTGCTTGGACTACTTAATCCTCCACTCATGATATCTCTTGGTATGTTCTTTATACAACCTAAAGTTCTCATAAGCCATCAACCACCATTCTTCTTACTCATTAACTTGTAACTTCCTCTTCTCACCTACGTTTTGAAGATTAAAATTCATAAGTTTGATATTGTAATATTCTTTATACTTTAACTCCACATGTAAGTGACGTGCTTTCCCATTAACAAGTCTCATAGTGTAGATCCAATTAGTGTTTTATACATTATTCTGTAAGCCTATAGAGCATCATTTAACTTAAATGACCAATCTTTCCTATAATGCTCCACATTCTTTTACATAATATGTTTGAAATCCATTTTAGCTACCTCAACTTAGCTACTAGTTTAAGGATGATATGGGGTTGCAATTCTATATGTTATTACATACTTTTTAATTAACTTTTTAAATTACACATTGTAAAAATATGTGCCCTTATTACCAACAATTTCTCTAGGTCAGAGCGTGAAAATAATTTTTGCAAGAATTTTGTTATAACCTTAGCATCATTTGTAAGAAAAACTTAAGCGTTAACCCATTTAGAGACATAACCACTAGCAATTAAGATGTATCTATTACTAAAAAAATTGAAAAAGGGCCAATAAAATCAATATCCTACGTATCAAATACTTAATACATAAAAATGAAATTTTGAGGCATCTTATCATAGTGATAAATATTACCTAATCATTGATAATTATCACACAAAGATAGATACCTTTGGGTATCCTAAAAAAATGAGGGCCAGTAAAAACTTGACTCAAGAACTTTCTGAGTCGTCTTATTCGCACTATGATGCCCTCTAACTAGTCCAGCATAACAATATCCTAGAATCTTCCACCTCTTGGAATGAGGTACACATCTTCTAACTCTTTGGTTTACATAAATACAAAAAAATAAGGATCCTCCTAAAAATAGTCCTTTAAATTAGTAAAGAATTTCTACTTCTTTTAATAAGAAAGAATTTTTAGTAAGATGTTAGCGATAAAATAAATTGCAATACCTATAAAAAATGATCTGAAGATCACTTACCTCCTCCAAATTGTATAGGTACACTTTTGGAAATTAATAATCTATATCCTTTTTATTTAGATACTCTAGATTTAGGTTTTCTAAGCGAGATAGATGGTATGTGCCAGGTTTTTAGCTTCCCTCTTATCCCTAATCTCTAAATTGAATTCATGCATTATCAAAATCTCTAATTAGTCTAGGTCTAGCATTTAGTTTATTTAGTAAGTATCTTAATATAGAGTGGTCATTACAAACAACTTTAGATATGATCAGGTCTAAATTTATCAAATGCAAAAACCACTATTAACAATTCTTTCTGTAATAATATAGTTATCTTAAGCGTTAGTCAAAGTCTTACTAGCATATTAAATTGGCTAAAAAAGCTTATCCTTCCTCTTTCCAAGTACTATAGATACTACAAAGTCACATGTATGACACATTAGTTTAAAATGGTAAATTCCAATATGGTGCAACCATAATCGGGGCATTAATTAACTTTTTCTTAAGAATTTTAAAAGCATATAAACAGTCTTGAGTGAAGTTAAAAGATACCTCATTTTTCAACAATTCGATCAAAGGCTTAGAAATTTAGATAAGTCTTTAATAAATCTTTTATAAAATCCTACATGCCCTAAAAAGCTTACCAAAGTTAGGGGTCTTCATACTTTCTATTTTGTTTTCATTTACCTTAATACCTATATATGAAATTTTATAGTCTAAAACTATGCCTTCTTATACCATAAAATTGTACTTTTCCTAATTTAACCGTAGATTAGTTTCCTCACATCTCTCAAACACTCCTTCTAAATTATAGAGGCATAAATCAAAGGAATTACCTTCATGATGCCTTCAAATAAATCACTAAATATGACCATCATGCCTCTTTGAGACGTAGCTGACATGTTGCATAAACTAAAGGACATCCACCTATAATTTAACGAACTATAAGGACATGTAAATATGGTTTTCTCCTGATCTTCCAGAAGAATAAGAATTTGAAAGTAGCCTAAAAGCCAATCCAAAAAGCAATAGTGCATGTGCCTAGCTAGCTACTCCAACATTTGGTCCACGAAAGGTAAGGGAAAGTGGTCCTTTTGGGTAACATCATTCAACTTCCTATAATCGATGCAAACTCTTAATCCAATGACGATTCTTATAGGAATCAATTCATTATTCTCATTAGGTACTACTTTCATTCCTCCTTTTTTTGGTACAACCTGTATAGGACTCACCTAAGAACTATCAGAAGTAGAATAAATTACACTAGCATCTAACAGTCTAATTACCTCTGCCTTTATCACTTCCTTCATATTGGGATTCACTCTCTTTTAAGGCCACATAACTAGTTTGAAATTATCCTCCATAAGAATCTTATGAATGGAAAAGGAGGGGTAAATTCCTATAATGTCACAAATCTTCCAAGCAATGGCCCTCTTATGCTCTTTAAGCACATTTAACAACTTCTATTTTTAATCCACCTTTAAAGTTGAAGCAATAATCACTGGAAGCTTTGAATTCTTCTCAAAAAATAGATGTTCCAAGTGATAAGCAACATCTTGAACTCCAACTCTGATAGTTCTTTAATGGAAGGTTTAAACACTTCTCCTTGCTTTTATCAATCTCTTCAAACTCCTTTTTCTCTACCATGGATTAATTAGCCTCTAGGTAGGTTACTTGCTCTTCCTTTATAGTGCCATCCTTATTTTCTTTTTTACCTTAAACGAGACATAGTTCTAATAGGTTAGAGACAAAATCCTACACAATATGAAATTGTAAATTCGATGGTATTAATAAAATAGCAAGTATCGTCTTGTTTACGGGAATGTCTCATGGAATCAAATATTTTAAAGGTAACATCTTCTTCCCTAACCCTAAGCACTACTTTATCAATGCTCACATTAATAATGGCTCTAGCAATGGCTAGGAAGGGTCAACCTAGAATCAAAAGTACCTCTATATCCTTATCCATATCTAAGATCACAAAACTATTTAGGAAAAATAAACTTTGTCAACTTTAATAAGTACATCCTCAATAATTCCTTTAGGATACTTAACTGATCTATCTACCAGTTAAATACTCGTCATAATAGGTTTTGATTCCCCTAATCTCAGTTTCTTAAATGATTTATAGTGCACTAGTTTAATAATAGCCCCAAATCATCCAAAGTTTTTTCTACTAGAAAACTACTAATTAATAAAAGGATGGTAAAACTCTTTGAATCTTTAAGCTTCTCAGGCAACTTGTTTTCTAAAATGGTCAAGCACTCCTCACTCAATGTCACCATAGCTAACTTCTCAAACTTCCTTTTGTTAGATAGCAATTCCTTTTATCTCAATATATTTACATCATCAGTGGCACCATTGATCTTAAAGATGTCATGAATCTCTAGAAAATTGACTATATATACATGTGGATTCTTATCCCATAGCCCATCGAATTGGATAAGCTACTGCACTATTTGAATAATATTTGGTTTAATCTCAAAGTTGTTAGTATTACTAGACTTCTTCTTATTTAAGTCAAGCATAGAATTATCAAATATTATCTTCAGTTAGTCTGTCATAATTTTCAATTCTTCGATCTCAATCCGATGTTCTATATTCTCTATCTGTTGATTTAGCTCTACCTCTTTAAGTCAAGACGTTTAAAGATTTTTAAGAGTTGTTCTCTTAATTTTGGATCTTCTTCAACCAATTAAGATAAATTTACTTGGGTCATAAACTAACCAAAGACCTTCAAAAGTGACAAAACAAAGAGTCAACAAAATAACTCAACAAATTGTAAAAAAATAAATAAAAAAGGATTAAAAAGAGAAATAATGGTTAAATTAATAATAATTGGGTTTTCTTAATATTATAATCCACAATAATGGTGCCAAAAACTTGATATATAGGATCCTACCTTATAGATCTATAAAGGCAAATACATTAATTAAACTATGTCACTATGACAGTGAATATTGAGTATTGATCCCACAGGGACTACAAGTACTAATAGCTGCCTCTTTTCTATTATTAACTAACAGAAAATAATATGATGGTTTAATCAAAATGATAAAACTAAACTAAAATTTAACATAACTAATAACCAAGAACGCAAATCACATAAGAATTAACCAAATCAAATAAATAGCACCTAGTAATGAATCCCATTAAGATTTCTCAAGTTTTTTTTTTGAACAAAATTTCTTAAGTTACCCATTATCATGCAATTTCATTAAAGATCATTGGCACATAAAAATTCCTATTTTATTTTAATATCTTGCTCAAGATTATCAACACCTAATCCCAGGTTAATTAACTGAAATCTCCTTCTAGTTAAAACCGTTATGGTTTCTTTAATCAATTTATAAATTTCAATATTAAGTTTGACCCTAATCCGAAATATTTTTGTTTTCCTATCTCTAGGATTATATGCAACTCCTTTTAATTATAAGAGATCTATTCATGTAAAGGATTTCTCAATCTTAAATGTATGAAATCGTATGTGAATCTTTATCCAATAAATATCAATTCAAGAATTTATTAAAACATATAATTGAATCCAATGAATCAAAAATCAAATTGCATTAAATAAAGAATCAAATAATAAAATGCATCCTAGGGTTTATCCCACCTTCACACTAAATAAATTTAGTTCATAAAAATATAAAACATAATTAAGGATTCAAAAGAACAACTAAAAATAAGATAATTCATTAGATATCCCTTTTTCTCTAATAAAATCCACTTAAAATCTTATGGAAATATGCTCTCTATTCAGATCTGTAAGTCAATCTTTGCTTCTTTACCACTCTAAAATTCATAACTGTGTTTATAAATTGAACTCCTTTAATTTTCCTTCATATTTCAAAAAATAGGATTTATACACTAGACACGGTCACCCACATGGTTGTGTCTAACAACTATATCCCTCAATCTCACTTTAATACTCAACAGTAGTGCAGAAACACAGTTTTAGCAACTTATACAGTCTATGTACATAGTCAACTCTAATACCATTTAGGTGTGTCTGACCTTGACATAGGAAAAACATCGTCATTCAACCCATGCACATTTATAGCGACTTCCAAGGTCACTCATACAACTGTGTCCAATACTAACACGGGTATGTGTAATACTAATAAGAGTGTGCCCTTCATAAATAGCTTTAATTCTTAAGTTTTCTACCTTCATTCCACCCAACATTTGTTCCTTTCAATCCATAAAGACAATTAAGGCCTAAAAATATAATGAATGAATTAAGTACTAAAAAACACTAAAAACTCATCAGATAAATAAACAAAATGCATCAAATATAAGATTAAAAATATAGTCCATTAAGCATTTATCAGCTATCCTTTTTTATATTTGTTTGTTGTTCTTCCAGCTATAAAGGGATCTCATGTTCTAGTTCTTTTTTGAGGTTTTGAGGACTATCCTTGCCACCTTCAGTTAAATGGAGATTTGGATTAGATAGAATTATCATGGTATCTCTTAAAGAAGAAAGAAGAAGATAGAGAGAGTTATTATCCTTGCTTTTGCAAATCTAGTAGCCATTATCCTTACTTTTGCAAATTCAACTAGAGCAAATTTAGATTTTAGATATAGGAATTTTATTTTTCAAAAAAATTTCATATGATATGCATGAGTGTGACATATGTCAGCTACGGGTCCAATAAGGCCATGTTAGCACCATTACCTATAAGTCTAACAATGAATTACTTTTTTGAAAATTGAAAATTTGAGCATTTCAATAACTTTTAAAATTTTAGGTTAAAATTGCAAAATTGAGAAAAGTTTGGGACTTTTTTATAGTTTACCCATAAAACTAAAGAGTTTTATAAATATGAATTTTACACATAATTCATATAAAAGGCTTAGAAAAATTTAATACGTCATATAAACTAACCTAAATCCATAAATACAATAATCATATGTATATATATCAAATTTGGAAAACCAAACTATATATAAAACTTGAAAGATGTGAAAGTTAGACTAAATGTTATAGCTTTTCATTGGCTCCAATTTTGTGTTTGAGTAGTAAATTTTGAAAAGAACAATTTAAGATTGAAAAAAAATAGTATGTGACACCTTTTTATTAACAAAATTATTTTTAGTGCATATTAAATAAAAACTTTAAGAAAAAAATAAGCATATCATATATTTTGTATCTATATTTTGTTTTGGAAATTTAAATATTTTAAGAAAGAAGGTAATTAAGTGCAATACATTAATAAGAAACCCGTATATTAGAACTTCAATTAAAACTGATTTGTAAAGACATCAAACAAACTCTTTATAAAACAAAAAACAAAAAACAAACAACAAAACAAAAGGATCTAAATACAGGGCTTAAACTCTTAACTTTTCGCCAACATACCCCTTAAGTAAGATTCCTTTTAATCATTAAGGTTTCTCTTATCCATTAAATGTTGGATCCCATTTCTGGAGCCCAATTATCCTAATGTCATAAAATGTGAGCGTGTGTATTACCCTGTAGGGTTATTTCCATGAACTCTCATTAGCCATCATGGGTTCATCTTCATTCTTATAACATCCTAAAATTTTCCTACTATATAGATCAAGATATGCTTAAAAGCCAAAGTAGGCTCATAACTAAGTCATGCTCCTCCAATCGATTCCATTACTTTCTTTCTATTAATATTTTTCAAATCAACACCAAAGGCTACCAATTTTTTTTCTTAGAGGGATAGAAAAATGGGTTAGAAACTATTGGTTCAAAAATCACTTCATTTGGAGGTCGAACGATGAAGTTATGCCCAAAAGAGTCAACCATGATTATGTCCTTAATCATATTGTACCTATCTTGGGACAATTCGCATAAATTTCACTAAAGATATCGGATTGTAGTCGTTTTAGGACGGTTTCGAAAATGGCTTCGAGATCTACAACTTTCATGAAGATCTTGAGGAAAAATTTTTGCCATCTAGAGGGTCAAAATTGCTTCGTCTGACGCTTCTTCTGACGCTTCGTCTGGTACCTATGCTTCGTCTAAAGGCAATATCTTGTGCGTCCGAGGTCCAAAAATTCTGAACTTTATATCGTTGGAAAGCTAAGAAAAGATCTACAACTTTTGTGAAGACCTTGAAGAAAAAGTTCACCATCTAAAGGGTCAAAATAAGACATCTTTGTCTCAGACGAAGTAATTAGGTTTGAAATGGATCAGACAAATCAGTCTAAGACGATCTAGACTAAGACGATCCAGACTAAGATGATCAAGAATAAGATGATTCTGACTAAGATGATCCAGACTAAGACGGTTCAGACTAAGATGATCCAGACTAAGACGATCCCAAAAATACAACTAAACATACCAAGCTCCCTCTAAGCATCTCCAATGATTCCTACATCCACTCTAACATCACTTTCAGTAATAATCCTCCAAATTTCACTTCTTCCAATGCAATGTCCTTCCTTAAACATTTAGTTACCAAATTGATTTCATTAACCTCCCAAATCTCAACTCCATTGATTCATCACATACAACAAATTTTCATATTTCATTATAGTTGTCCTATATGCATCCTGAAGAGCATTACAAACTTATAATGATCGTATCTCCCAATCCCAAGTTCCAAAAATTTCATACTTTATATCATTAGAAAGCTAGAAAGATAATCTAAAATTTCATGAACACAACTTGGCTAATTCAGCCTAGATCAATACAAATTTTTCCCTAGAAGTCAGAACACAAAATTTTACCCTTATGAATGCTTGAAAAAAATGCAATCTACAAACTTTGAGAGTCATGAGCAAAAACACAATCACATTTCATTGTCATCAAAAAAATAGAGTTTTACAAAGCTTTAATGGGCATTTCAAGCCACAATATGTCATAGTCCAAAAATACACAATTTACACAAAGTAGAATTGCTCTAAATGTAACTAATGCTATGTTTTACAAAAACTAACTTAAAATACAAAATAAGCATAATCCGGAGTAATGCCCTTATGCTCGATCACTCGATCTCTTGCTCATCGCCTAAAGATTGGATGGAATGGGGGGTGAGCTTAAAGCTCGTGGGTAACAATTTTATAACCGGTAACAAGCCAAACCATTGAAAAATTCACAATGCATCATGAAACACATATTTCCACATTCTTAATTTATTAAACACTTTATAAGCAACCCAAATCATGCATTCAATAAGCTTGTCAACACATAAGAACATCAAAATGGTTTGGGAGGTTCATAAACAGAACGAGCTAACACATTCCTATGAAATGGTCCTGTGTAGTCATGAACAGAACGAACTAACACAATCCCACATAGTGGTTTTGCTTAGTCGTAAACATGAGGGGGTCCCTGAAGGAGCTCTATGCCACTTGCGGGCAGACGGGAGAAGCCTTTAGTCAAAGTGCACTTAACATACACAATGGACCAGACCAAACCCACATAACATGTATTTCATAACTTGTAAACTTGTTGCTCAAAATGGCACTTTTTCAGAAAAGTGATTCAATAGACATAGTAGAAAAATTCATTTTCGCATTCTTTTCATTAATCGTCAACAAAATATTCACATACCAAACACATAGCACTTTCTCAAAGCATTCAAAGAGCAATAAATGCACATTTATAATACAATTGAAAAACATTTTCTTTCTTGATTTTGAAGAAACATCAATGGCTTATTATTCAATGATAAAAAGGTAACCCGCCTTGAATTCCTTGCTTAACAATTTCTCAAAGATGCCTCTCTTCTAGCTCCTCTTGCCTCTCCTCTTGATTTCCTTCAATATTGGCAAAAATCTCAATTCAATAGGAATCCAAATTGAGAACTCAAAAAGCACATTCACTAAAAATTGATTCTAAAATACTTAAACCCATGCATTTTCTAAGCTTCATGAACCAAAATCCTTCCAAAAATCCAAAAGTTTAAACATAAACTTACGTTGAATCTTCACCGGTTATTGAGTCTCTTGGATCAAATGAAAGCTCTTTTCTTCCTCTTTCTTTTTCCCTTCTTGAACAACTTCAAAAGCACTCTTTAAAACTAAGAAAATTGGAAACCTAGTTTAGCTTTCTCTTCTTTTCTTCTTCTCCCACTACACTCTCTTCCTTCTTCTCTCTCATTTTCATTTTTCACTTCATTCTCTCCTTCAATTCACGTTTTTCTCCACCTTAAGAGCAAGACTACACTTTCTTCTTCCCATTTTACCCTTAATGAGTGCTAAAAGTCATCTTTTCCCTTGCTTTTATGCTTCATGATCTCTAAACTTAAGTGACATGCCAAAAATGCCCTCAATTCATTCTTAATGCATTAATTTCACTAACTAGTGAAATAAAATCCTACTAACATTGACATAAATAATTAAACTCCAATAATAATTCTATCATGACCTCATAATTTATTTAAATCATACTTAACAACTCCATTCATTCTAAGGCAAAAATTCAAATTCCATAGAATATCATGCTTAACTCAATAAAAATATTTCGGGGCCAACATTAAAAGAGTATGATGATGACTTGTTATGAAATTATTTATTTCTAGTTGAAAGTTTTAGTATTATTTTCCTCCTAGATGATGTAAATATGCGACTAATCAATAATTTTAGTACAAAACCATCCTTACTATTATAAGGGAACTACTAGATGTATATTGCATAATTGATCCCCAGTTAAGAATGACTCTGTTGTGATTGAATTTCAAAAGTATTTTCTTCCAAATTGATGAAAAAAGGATATTCAAAAAAGAGATGGTTATAAGTTTATAACGAATAAGTGTGTAAGGACCAACCTGTCTATTAGTTAACAAAATGAAGGTGTTACGATTTCTTGTCCAAAAAGTTTTCTAATCGCTGGATAGAGAATGAAACTTGCTTTGGAAAGATGTTAAGAAAACTGGGAGGCTGTCCACTATTAAATTATTAGGTTTAATCCTTTTAAGCTATTAAGAACAAGACTTATTTATGAATTGCTTTCAATGATGCAAGGTCCAAAGCTTGTTGTTCTACTTAGAATCATCATATTGGTGTATGGAAAATTATCCTTTATATTAAAGAAGAACCTAGATAGTTGTACTGAACCTATATAAATAGTTATTTTGGACCATATATAGGTTCTACCTTTAATTTTACAGAAAGGCGTTTTGTTATAGATCTCACGGACATAAAATTTTTAAGATGTCTTAATAAGTTTCAATTGTCAAACCAAAAGAAAGTTTTCCTCATATTGTCAATATTGAATTTCATCTCCCCTCTTTCTTTGTTCTTCAAGTTGAGAATTTGTCTTAAGGACTATGAAGTACTCATTTCTACTTCATTATCCAAAGATACTTAGAAATTGTGAATGTGTCTATTCACCTATAAGAGTACATCATTAGTATATAATTTTCATTTATATTTACAAAGAAGCATTTTTTTTATTGTCATTATAGAGTTAAATAATTTCATATATGATTATAAATATTTCATGGATGTCACTCCTTGGTAGTCTCTAAATTACCACCATAGATGAATATGGAACTCTTACTAAAGTTAATTGTCAAACCTGAAAAAGCTTGAATTCCTTTAGAGCATTAATAAAATAAGAGACCAAGGCCTTATTCACTTTACAAAATAAGAGCAATATGTTTATAAATGACAAGTTAAAAAGATTCAATCTTTTTCATTTAAAGTGATATATGAAATCATTGCAATTGTCATTGCTTCTAGATATGATAATCATTAATAAAATAAGAGACCAAAGCCTTATTCACTTTACAAAATAAGAGCAATATGTTTATAAATGACAAGTTAAAAAGATTCAATCTTTTTCATTTAAA
>JAOQMS010000004.1:12695475-12710972 GCA_027563885.1 Erythroxylum longipes | reverse complement strand
TGTGGAAGAGTCATTCCCCGAATGACTATTGAAAATTTGCGCTAATTGAAAATGATGATGAATGAATGTGGGGCCCAATTTGAGTATGTATTCCACATGTTATGTCATAAAAAAAATTATACCGACTTTTGAATGATAGAGTGCATTAGCACGCCACCTTCGCGGGGCACAGACTCAGATATCATCAACGATGTCGAGTTCGGGTCTTGCAGGAGTGGGGTGCTACAGTTGATGAAGGGCTGGTCAGGTATGTTGATTTGGGGTATTGGCTGCTTCCCATTCCCATTGCTTACCTGCATGTGTTCTTGTGCAGGTGTTGATTCATTCATCAGTGGTGCCTGTGGGATAGGGGGTGTAGAAGAATCCTGCATGCTGGAATCTTCAGGAGGAACCATGACTTTCAGAGGCTGATTTTCTTTTCCAAAGGAGGCTTCGTCAGCCATTTGAACATCCTCATAGGAGATAGATGGTGTATCAATTTTGGGCTGTATTTCATTCTCCAATCTGTTTTTGACTTTAAGTGTCGCAGGATTCATTTCCACGGTAATCCCGGTTTGGATGCCGGGATCAATGTCCCGTAAATGATCAGTGTTTGAAATTCAAATTCTCTCTACCTTCTCTCTACACTCATCATACTACTTTACTATACAAGTGAAAATTAGGGAAAACAAGTTGAATCGGGTTTAGAAAAAATTTTGTTTTGTGGTTAATTTTTGGGTTTTAATTTCTAAAAATAATTAAATTAATTTAAAATAAGAAATTAATATTTAATTCCATATCAAATACCATGTTGGAGACAATCCTTATCTAGCATGCTCTGGTAGGTCAACTTAATAGGAACATAACATTTATTTAATAGAAGAGCGACAAGGTAAACATTTTTTAAGCAAATTGTTATATTTTGAAAATTTTATTAGATAAATTGGTATAAAGATTACGAGAGATCTACTTAGTGCCTGTTTGGATGAGTTTATATCAGTAAAGCTTTTGTCAGTAGAGCTTTTCTGAGAAGAGCTTTTCTAAAAAATCAGTTGACTGTTTCGCTATCAATTAAAAAAACAACTTTTTAAAAAGAGCTTCATACAGTAGACTGTTTGGCAACATAAAAATAAAAAGCCCTTTTATTAAGGTGCATAATCATGAATTTGTTAAGGTGCATAATCATGGCAATACGACAATGTCAAATTATGTACGCAATGGGCTGCCTACAGAAGCTCTTCTTGTACTGGATAATATGAACCAACATGGTAAGACCTGATAGTGTCACAATGCTGTTAGTAGCCTCAACATGTTCACAAATGGGTCAGTAGCTTCAACATGTTCACAATGTTGTTAGTGGCTTCTAAAATTTTTGGTCTAATGGCTTCTAAAATACAAAGGTCTGCGTTAAACGCAGACGAAACGCAAAACGAACGCAGACTTAACGCAGATTTGTTAAAATAGTATTTGAGGATGAGGAAAAAGAAGTGAGGACGAGAAAAAATAACAAGAAATAGCATTCGACAAATCCTAGAAAAAGCATACCAAAAAAAAAACTAATATGTGAGTTGATCCATGGGTGTCTTGTTCTTGCTGCATGTTGGAGAGAAGATGAATTTTTGTAAACAGAACAAAACCAAAGAAACACAAAAGTCACTTTTAACTTTCGATATATACGTAAGTGACGTAAAAAGATCTACCCGAAAAAGCTAAAATAAGGGACTTTTTTGAAAAGCTCCAAATTTGAGCTTTTAAAAAAGCTATTTCTACTTCAAAAGTGCTTTTGAAGTTTACACCCAAATACTCATTTTTTCCTTAAAATAGTTTTTGCGGTAGAAAAAAGTGCTTATCAACCTACCAAAAGCTCAACCAAACAGATGCTTAAACTTTTTGTCAAATGTTAGGAGGCAAATTGGATCTTTTATGTAATATAAAAACATATGTGTATTAAAAGGTGGCCATCCACTCTTAATAAGGGAATCGAATACATTTATGATATAACAAAGTAAAAGATTAAAATGTGAAATGTGACATAAGGTGTAACATACTAAATCTATTTAATGATTGATTTGTTAATCAAGATATCCTATATTCCTAATAGATATATGACAATCAACTTTTACGGTATACTGGTGGCGTAGGTTACTAAATGAGTATAAACATTTGCAGAATTCTAATTGACTAAACTCATAATGTGTGAGTAGGGGATGATTAAAAAAAAAAGACATACTTGATGAATTTAAGTTGCAACCTTTGACTCCCAATTGTTAAAAAGTAGTTGACTATCATTAAACCTAATTTAATTAATTGATGATTATGATCTAATAAATTATATTTTTATACATGAGTAAAAGATTTTTTTACAAATACCAGTGAAATTCAACCATATTCAAATAAATGATATGATTAATAATACATATGTACATGACTATTGTTCATCAATGTTTAAATTTCCTACATATCTTAAAGGTTTACTAAAAGGCAATGTTTTAAAAACTATAAATCAGTATTAGACTGTTAAAAAATCGATTAAAGATTGAATAAAATTAGACAGTTTAAAATATGATTAAAAGAGATTTTTTTTCATCCATTGAAAAATTTAAAGTTTAATTTAAAAAATGTTAAATAAAAATTAATAAATTAATTTATAAAAATTAATTGATTAATTAATAAACTGGTCAATTTTTAATAATAAAATATTAAAATTAATCAAATCAAAAAATTAATCAATTATTTTAATCATTGTAAAAAGGTAAAAGAAGATGCTTAGAAGAATTTTTGAAGCCGAATAGAAATGGGAGCGACTAAATATTTTTTAACCTTGTTTATTTTTAATGAATATTTCATTTTTAATATATAAATAATCATTCTCTTCCATTTTTGTATCAGTCTCCGATAAATGGGTCTGTCTATTTTGCCTGGTAAATTGAAATTTTTAGCCAAATTTCATGCCGTGCGTCAGTTGGCCCTCCCACCCAAATTGGAACAAGCCTCAGTGATTAGTTTCAGTACTTCAAAACGAGGAAATCCCAAATAACGAACCCTCGCTATTTTAAGCATTAAAGTTAAAGGCAAGCCCTTCCCGACAAGTGACCTAAGTACCCAACCAAATGCAGAGGGTACGCTCAAGAGTTGGCATCTCCACGGGCTCGCACAGAAAAGGTGCTAATTTAGGGCATGCGGCCCTCATCTATGTCTTAATTGTTAATCTTTTAGCTAATACGCTGAGTAACATGAAAATCGCCACGCTGTCTTAACAACCATCAACCGATGCCCTCACTTACGATTAACTTTTTCTGATACAACGGATCTTGCAAGGAGAATTTGGGAGATGGGTGCAAATCTTGTTCGATTAAACACCGTAGCCGATTTCACCCATTGATCAAACCACAAATCAAAAGTTTAATTTCTCCTAAGTACCAGTACCCACAACTGAATAGAAGCAAGAAGAAACATCCAAACTACAAAATGGCAAGCGCACTCGTGCTAAGGGTTCTAAACATTTATGAAGTTTGCTGAAAAGAAAAGTAAATAAAAAGGTGTTGACACCAAATAGATCCAAAAACCACCGAAGAAAGTAATGCGAGGGCCACATATCTATCGTTTCTTGGAGACACCAACAGTCTTTCCCCTACGACCAGTGGTCTTCGTGTGTTGCCCACGTACGCGAAGACCCCAATAGTGACGGAGACCACGGTGATTCCTGCAGTAACATGCCAATTGACAAGGTGAGACGTCACAGAACTAGGCAGCCTCCATACAACATTATGCAATAACATGCCAATTGACAAGGTAAGATGTCATAGAATTAGGCAGAGTCTACAACATGATGCCCAAAATAAAAGATGGAATAAAAACCTGATCTTCTTGAGGCGCTCAAGGTCATCTCTCAGTTTCATATCCAAAGCATTAGACACAACTTGAGAGTATTTTCCATCCTTGTAATCCTTCTGCCTGTTGAGGAACCAGTCCGGAATCTTGAACTGGCGAGGATTAGCAACAATAACCATAAGTTTGTCAAGCTCTTCGGCTGATAGCTCACCAGCTCTACAAGATAAACACCAATCAAAACTGATTGAAAGCCTCAAATCGATTCAAAACTATAAAATGGAACAAAATCGAAATGTACCACAGACGGCTCAATGATTCACTTAGCACGCATCAAAATGACAAAAAGTTAAAAGCATCAACAGCAATTCACCAAAAGCCTAATTCCTTACGTATAAACGAAAAAGCTGATTAATAAAACAATAACGCTGCCGGAGATCTGTCAGAACCAAAAACATCCAATCTAAACCTACATTACAGATCTACTTGCAGCAGACCAAATCGATGTCTACAAAAAAACATAAACTCCAAACTGAAGTTTAAAAAAAGGAACAAAACAAACAATTCAATGGAGAAACAAAAACCTCTTATTCATGTCAACATCTGCCTTTTTGCAGACGATATTGGCGAAACGTCTTCCGATACCCTTGATGGAGGTAAGAGCAAACATAATCTTCTGTTTTCCATCGACGTTCGTATTTAGAACACGAAGAATGTGTTGGAAATCTTCATTAGCTACCAGCGACTGCCGCCAGACGAACAAGAAGAAAACTTCATTAGTTATCCTTAAGGCATATAGCTATAAGCAGGCACAGAAGTTAATGAACTCACCATGGTTTTAAGACGGACAACGGCGGCAGCTAGGCCTTGAGCTTGAATATACAAAACCCTAGACAAAGTTAGAAGTGAGGAGAGACGAAAGTTTATGTTTATATAGGTATGGCCAGAATACTTACTTATTCGATTGGGCCGGACCGGGCTGCGTAGCCTCTGTATTATTTTTATCTATTTATCAAAAATATAGACGACATTTATTATAGCATGATGCTTAATAGATATACTTTTGAATATTAAGGGTCTCATTTATCACCCTCTCATCTCATTTGTTTAATTTACATATTACTAAACCTCTCCAAATTTCACATCTTTTTTACTTATTAGTATTGTTATTTGTTTAGTTAACACCCTCTCATTCACACAATTACTCCAATTCATGTGTTATTTGCTTTTTTCATCAGAGATTTTTAAGCTATTTTTCCTCAAGAAACTGTGCTGTGAATTCCTTTTTTTCATCAATTTTACCAAAATATAAATTAAATATAAGTGAGGTGAGATAGGAATCAATATCAACCATTTCAATAAAATCCATACTAAAGATGGAGTTATATTCTACAATTTGCCTAAACCTACTCTGATATGTACTAGCACAAAACTTTTAACCCCACAAAAATAGGGGATATGGTTGGGATTATCTTTTGCCAGAGCCTGCAACCGTTCACAAAACAGCAAGAGGTTGTATTCTATTGGCATCCTCATTGACAAGGCTAAGTTCCAAACCGAAAATTCGAGTATACCTATTCTTAGCTGCACATACGCCTGTTACGAAAACCATAACTCAACTAGCCTTGTTGGACAAGATGATTGCCTCAGGAGCATCACACGAGTTACCCGACCCGGAGGCACACTGAAGCATGACATTAGGAATAGAGCTTGGACTGCATAAAGATTCAGACCTGCTCTGGGTTGCAGAAGCATGATTATCCCCGGAATCAGAACCGTTCTGGATAGGATAATTATTATGCATTAGAGACATTTCAGAAATTCCATCATCTGGAGAATCACGATCATCATTTGCTTTATCACATGATCTTTTCAGCTCACTTTCACAAGAAACAACTCCACAGGGATGAGATACAATATCTGTTGATGCACAATGCCCACAATTCATGCAAGACTGCTCTGAAGAAGAAGAAGCACCAGCAGAACTGGAAAGAGAAAGGCTGCAATTATGGCTAGCTCTGGCAAGTACAGCTTCCATGCCCTGAGCATCAGGCCCAGTGTCATTATGATCAGAGGTCAGAACATTACAATGATCACTTACAACATCTGCTCTTTGTTTAGTTGTGATCACCTTTGGGTCGTATACAACAGATGAAATCGTCTTAGTCTTGGCCTCAACCTCGACAGCAGTGCTGTCCATAAGCTTTCCAAGGTGTTCAACAGTCAAGTCTTGGAGTTGAGTGTTTAAGGTTTTGCCCAAGGTATGTACAGAATCCTGGTCAAGAGATGTCGAGTCCTCATTAAGATTGCTTCCTTCCATTTGCACTTCATTTTTAGCTGCTTCAGAAATGGCACCAGATATTACACATGATTTGCTTTCCACCTCAGAAATATTGCAATGGCTAGATTGCACAAGCAGCTCTGCCATTATATTATCAGAGGCACCAGAAATAACATTTTTAGTCTGGCCAACCTGACCAATTTGTTGATTGTCATCACACACATCCATAGAATTCCCGTTGCTCTTGATTCTGACCTCCATATGACTAGGCAACGCACCTGATTGATTGAGGCACTTTCTATCAGAATGACATGTAGACGAATTAGCATTCTCCAGGGTAATATTGGGTGCATCATTCAAAAGACGCAAACGACATTCAAGTGCAACAGATTCACCAATTATCTTGCCAGCCTCAAGCATTTCAATGTCACCAGAACCTTTGAAACCAATTTCAGCCGAGCATGCCTCATTGTCACCATTTGTCATCGCTTCCATAGTTTGTTTTTCTTGGTTTTCAATAGGCTTCAAACCTACAAGAATGTTGAACGTGTGAAACATGTATCAGTGAGATGAAATTTAAATCACTCAAATCTTTTAATGTTAAATACTCTATATGGGTACATACATCCTTTAGCCGATTGATCCACCATCAATAGTTTCTGCAACAAGTCAACACCAGGGAAGACCATCATATTCATTTTCCTCATTTTCTCCTTACTCGATCTCTCCAGAGGCCTGAAGCCAAAAGCTGAGGTCCAGGTTTCCCTAAGCTCAGAGATTGCAGGTATGACCAATTTTCTAATACCCAGTTTGCTGAGAGCCTAATGGAAGTTTGAGAAATACGCACATAAAATGTTTAAAAAAAACACTTGACATCAGTTGCCATTGATACAAGCAAATGCAATTGATTGAAATGAGTTGAAAATTATCACCTACATTTAGAGCATTAAGTTATCACTTACAAGAATAAAATCCATCCAACTTAGTAGTACATGCAAATCAGGTGAGAAGAGATAAAGGTGTGCCAAAGTAAACGATCAGAAGTGACAAGTTCGGGGAAATTTCAAAGATGGTTTCTCGCAGAATTCAAAGGTAATAACAATTAAAAATTCTTAGTACTTGTGACAAGTTAAGGATCAAAATACATCCTTACAGCCTAAGTGATGCAGACAAAACTCACGCACAAGTAATAAACTTCAAATTGCAGAAAAGCAATTTTTCTCTGTCAGACACACAAAACAAACACATAAAGACATGTAAAGATGGAGAGAGTTCCACTATGTAGAGCACAATCAAACTGAACCTACCAAACTTCAAACTGGAAAACGATCTTAACCACAAGACCATCAATATGCTGTTCAGATCACATGAAAGTATAAAATAAGCAGAATAAACTTCAAAACAATCATACAGATTCAATTCCAGTAAGAAGCCGACGACACATTCCTTGACATCTGTACATGTAGCGGGTCCCAATGAAAGGCATCTCAGCTAGATGGTTCCCACGGATCCTATTGTACCAGATAGTAGATGGTATCCATCAGTACGACACATTTTTTCTTGATAAAAAAGCTGCAGAATATAATCATATGCTTGTAGAAGGATGAAGTGAGCATCAAATATAATCAAGAAAATGTGGAAGGTCGTCAAATGCATTCAACACATTAGTATAGCAGTCACTTTGACAGCAAACTAGAAAAACAGAAACTGATAGCATTCAAGCAGTATTTATGAATTGCTCAGACAGAAAGGTCAGTGAGCAATAAAAGATTGAATAACGCCAAAAAGAGGGAGGGTAAAAGCACAACCAGGATGGAAAAATGCAAGGAGGGAGTCCCATATATATTACAATCTAATCACATATATCTCTTTTACAACTAGGGATCGCAAAGGCAGCCCAGCCTAAAAGCCAATCAGACCTGACTCAAGCCATCTGTGCCCAATCAGGCTTTGGGCCATCCAAAGCCTGTCCAAATCCTGAAGGCCCCAAAGCCTAATGCAAAATTGACCCAGTCCACTGCCCATTCCCCAGTCTCCATCACGAGATCGCACCATTGCCAAGTCTCTACCCAGATTACCAAGAACTAACAACAATATATTTGCAGCAGAAATGCAATGTTCCAAAATGAAGTTCCAAAGCTCACCTATCATCCAACGTAAACAAAGAATTGGAAAAGAAAGAAATGAAGAGAAAGATTGAATTTTAACTGCTGGCAGCTTCTGAAGACAAAATACAGCAACTCCCACAGCGTTGTAGTTAGGTCTTTGTATATGTCAGACTTCAAGCGAGCCAGACCCCGAAGCCCAAACTTCAGCTTAGCCCAAAGCTCGAAAATTAGAAAAATAAAAGCCTGAGCATGTTTGCAACTCAAACCTTTAAGGGCTGGAGTTCTCATTGCTTCTCAGAAATGGATGATATTTACTGAAACAACTTACTCAAAACAGTACATTGCATATGCATGATGTTGGATAGTTTGTGATGCCTTAGGACATGGAAATTTGAATGTCTGGATACAGGATCCTTTTCATGTGAGGCATTGTTCATGCAATATAAGATCTTCATTTTGGCCTCTATTTTGGTCCAGAGGCAAAAAGTTCAATCATTTACCAAATTGGTTTCTCATGGTCACAAGCATGGATACAAAATATACATATTAAGAATGAGTCTTTGTTCTTAACAAATTTCAAAGACATGTAAAAAGGCAATGAAGTCTAGAAAAACTGTCATGGAGTAGCAGATTAGGCACACACCTAATGGAAGCAGCAGATATCATTTCATCCCCTCTCTCAAGAATTGCAGTCAGAAAACCACTATAATTCAGTCGATTAAAGTTTGACCTGGAAAAGAAAGCAACTATTCATAAACAGATGAACTATCTAATTGTATTTTAATCAAAAAACTTTAGATTTAGTAGATAAACAAAATGAAAACAAAAATGAAAGATTGTTGAGTAAATCTCCCATCATATCTTTTAGCAAGTTTTCAGGGATTATGATGAGACTAGTTCCAACTTTGTCATGAAAAGCCTGGAACAAATACAAACAGATAAATAGTAGCGTCCAAATCAGAATATTATTTTAAATTGTATAATAATCAAGTTTGCTGAAAATCTAAACACCAAAGCGGTAACAAATCACATACTTTCTAAAGACTATAGTGCATACATTGCCCATAAAGCCGAAGACTAGTTATTGAAAAACTTTCCATTTTGATAGGCATATAATTCTGTTGTCAGTAATCTAAAATATTGAGCTAATACCTGAAAATGACTTGTTAACCATCTTAAAGACCATAGAAGAATCTTCATCAATAAGTATTGCATCATCCCCACAAATTCAATTATCTAATTCAATTATAATGATTTCATTCCAACAATAATTATCAATAAAGTTTATCTTCTATATTTTTTATATTTATATTATTTTCGTATAAAGATCATTTAAGATCTTTACTAGGATCTTTAAGCTAAACATCTGTCGTGAAAATTTAAAAAATTTTGGTCAAGTTTAAAAATTGTTTCCTTATGTTGTTTGTAAACTCTCTTGCAAAGAATCACCAACCATTATCAGTCCAACTCCCAGAAGAAACAAATGTCACAAAAATTGGGAATCAACTTATTAGAAATTTAAAATAAGTTTAAAAAGACACGTACTTAACAGATCAGAGTAAACATAGAGATGTACATGCTTGGGTAATTTAAACATGCTTACCCAAAATTGTAGACAATATTACGGATCAGATTGACCCCACTTCTATGGTCAACCATAGGCAAAAAGCACTCGTCCATGATATAAGAAGCAACAGCTACCTTAGAATTGCAGTCAACTTTCGACGCCATCTCAGTAAGAGAAGTATCAGCAACAATATCAAATCGGCGAATTAGAGTACATGAAAACCCTTCTTCCATTTCATGTTTCACCCCAAGAAGCGTCTGCAATTTCTTGTGTATCTGACAGAGAATAAAAGTCATGGCTATCCCACATATGAACCCGCAGAAACTCTAGAGATCCCAGATCTTGTAGATGAAGTTTTAAGGTCAATTCAAGAAAACAATAAAATGTGAAGCGCCCATACTTGCACTGGAAACAAGATAACAATGAGTACTTAACAATACCTCTTGGCATTCCTTCCCACAATAAGATGGGTCACTAGGATCACCTTTTGTAACATCCTTTTCCCGAATGCAAACTTGATGATCTGAAGCAAATCTTGATTAATCAACATTTTCCTTTGACCATTGATCATTTAATGTAGAAGATATAAGACTATAAAATTATAAAGATAGAATCAATACATTTCTCCTCACACAGAGAACATGTAGAAAGCACAGGAACTTCATTGGCAATATCTTCGTCTCCCTGACAAGAATTTCCAACTACAAGTCCACAAAATTTGCATGAACAGTACATGCACTGCCAGATACCTGAAGGGAACGTCTGCAAACAGAAGAAAAGCAATAGAATTGGTAACTCGTGTTGTAGAGACAAGACAGATAACAATAACTGATATAACTTAACAACAACTGATAACAAATCATCTTCTTGCTCTCAGTAGTCACATATCTTAATTTTCACCACAATAACCGTTCAGCATTTAATATATTAACAATCAAGTTTTGGTTTCCAGCTATTCAGTATAATAGCAAGCTCTGTTTCGTAACAAAAAGTCAAGATCAAGACTGAACCAAATATCAGCCACACTCCCCACCTCCAACCCTCTACCATATTTGTAGGTCCTTGACAGTGAATTGCCTGTGTGTAACTCCCTTGCTCCTTGGATCCTCAATTAGCATAGCATATCATGCTGGAAAATTTGAAAAAGAAAAAGATAGGCATATGGTAACAAATAACATACATTTATTTCCAAGCAGCTTTGATGGAACGTTGATGGACAACCATCGCAGCAAATCAGATCCCCACCATCTCCACAGATCCCACATGTATCATCATTGGGATCTTTAACATCTGTGTCAACGAAGTGGAAACCTTTACAAATAGAGACATCTTGTTTTTTCCATGTTTCATGAAGGCACTCTAAGAGTGAAGATCCAGAGTCCAAATAAATGTTACTCAGAGTTTGACAGGATTCGCTGCCAGCATGAATCTCAAACCCTGAAATTGTAAAAGTTTCACTGCAGCAATCACATCTTATTCCATCCATTGTAACTCTGCCTTCCAATAGTGCCTGTGTAGTTTGGTGTTTCAAGTACTGCAACTTTCCATCCAAAGAGAGGGTACCCAAATCTATCATCCAAGTAAGTACAGTTCGCTTCCCATCATATAACAAATAGCCGTTTTCAGATTCCATATTGTCCTTGGGGTTGCGAACCACCAGTGCAAATTGCTTTCTACCATGTGTCCCAAGTCGCCTACGACCCCTACATGAAACTGATGTCCCATTATCTATTAAACCAGTTGCATCACCAAGGGATGTATTCAATTTTTTCCTCCCCTTCAACTTCTTGCTTCCAGGACTTCCCGCAGCATTTGACTTTTGTTTGTGCACTTTTTTGTTCCATTTTTTCTTTTTGACAATTCCTGATAATTTCAGATCCCTCTTTTCTTGCTTCCATTTCTTTTTCTTTTTGTTTTTATCACTCCTTTCTTTACTAATTACTTTTGTTAATAGATTGAGTTCCTCATCTGGAAGTGGAAAAAACTTGAAACCTGCCTTGCAAGTATTTGAATTTTCACCTACATTTTCAAACTGCTCCTTGAGCACCCTGTAAGCCAATGTGACTGACCAGTGAGTTCTTCCTTCAGGATTGACATACACTGCATCATGATAGTCACGGCCATTCCTAGGCCGATATTCAACTGACCACCCTGCACCTAAAAGCAACTCCACAATCTTATCCCTCACTACCTGCTTCACTGATCTCTTACGTCCTGTTGCTCCAGCTTTCTGTTTGTTTAGAACTTTTTCATCATTGCTGTATTTTATCGTATCTGGGGCTAAATTATTCATCTTAGGTTCTTTCTCGTTTAATCTATTTCTTGACCCTTTCCCCATTTTTCTTTTTCTTAGGTTACAGTAATATTGATCCTTATCCAGCATGGGTGGCCTCCCACACTTAAGCTTCATCTTCGTCGTCATTTTTTTACAAGGCTCATGGGTCTCCTCCAAATACCGATGGCTGGATTCCTTATCAACTTTAATCCTTTTCTCCCCCGACCCATCACTCTTTAGAGCCTTGGGAGGTCTTCCACGCTTGCCACGTCTCATTCTTTGCTTGGCCTGTGTTTTATCATCCAACCTATTGCTATCCCTGCCAATAGATTCATCTCTCTCTTTCGTTTCCACCTCAACACTTCTTTTCTCATGCCTATCACCCTCAGAAGCCTTGGGGGGTCTTCCCCGATTGCACTTTGGTTTTTCGCTTACCACAGCATCTATCTGATCATTCTCTTCACCAAGTGACTGGTTCTGATCCCTGGAAGAATCATAAAAATGATCTCTCTCTTCAATTTCCATTTTAACCCTTCGCTTCTCAGATCCATCGGATTTATTAACCCTCCTACCAATAGAAACAAAACTTTCCCCTACCTTATCAACTTTCTTCTCATTCTCAGTTTTCGCCACAGTCCTCGACCGGAGAACCCTACAAACAGACTGCATTTTACCATCCATAGTTCTTTCGGCCTCTCTATTACTACTTGGCCCAAGTTCTTTCCTAATATTATTGCTAAAGTGAACAGCATTCCCTTCACCAATATCATTCCGTCCACAGTGCAATTCGTCACTCAACCCATCTCTCTTATCTACCTTTGCTCCTTCATTCAGATTCGAGACCAGGGCCCGCTGTTCGCTCACAGTATCAATCAATTCCTCAGTTTCCAAATCATTCACATCACAGTCTGCAATCACTTCGACTTCCTCAGTTCTACCCACTAGCTTGCTACTTGATCTCAAGCCCTCTCTCATCCCAAGAGAATCAGAAAACGCCAATTTAATCAAAATATCTGATTTCATCTAACATACAAGCAAACAACCTCCGGGACCAATGACTTTAGCGTGCGAGCATTGAACAGTCGTGAGCTGGATCTGGAACAAAGTTTCAGTCAAGCCCGACACTTGCAAGCAAAAACAAATAAACAAACAGCTAATGTACGAAACGAAATATCCAATTAATAAAAGAAGTGTACTGGCACTAGACAATAACACACGGAAAACGGAAAGCTTTACCAATGTACAGCAGACGAGACAACGAACTACGATTAAACGTCGTAGTAGGGTTGCGTCGAAGGATTGACCTCCACAGACATCGCGTCTCTCGGAGGGCAGACCAAGTGAGAGAGAAAAAGGGCAAAGGGTTTAGCGAATAGTTGTTTGGTTTAGGGGCGGGTCAGCGAGGACAAGGAGTGTATTTTTAAGGTTTTTGGGAGTGTTTTGTTGAGGTTTTACATTATCTGCGTCCGTCCTTATCTGTTATGCCTAATTCGCTCGTCTCGTGCGTGTGTAGAGTAATCGTAGAGTTCGGAATGGGCGGGACCGTCATTTTGCGTTTCTCATTGATTTCCACTTTCCCTCCATAAATATCAAAACTCTTTGTAACCTTCAAAAATGCGCCAGAGGTTTTCGGATTCTCCTTTCCAAACTCCCGTGTTCTTGCTCTTTTATTATAGCCCTAAATTTTTTCTATTGGAATTAATTTTAATTTTTGTAACAGCCACTTTTAAGGTGGAAAATTTTAATATTCAAGCATATTTATTGGAATAAATTATAATTAATTTATGGACTTATATGTATATTATGGACTATCATCAAGGTTGAGTCCAATTAAAATAATCTAATTCAAACTTAAAACATCTAACAGGGTATCATCAATTTTATATACATAGAGGTTATAAAAACAATTTCTAATTTGACAATGGGTCAAATTCAAAATTATAAATCCATTAGATTTAGGATTTTACCTCAACAAAATATGATTATGGACTCCAAGTTATGAATCAGATTTCTGCTAGTATCTCTATTGTTAATGAAAATCAGTGACAAGAGCTATACCGATTTGGAACATCAAAATCCAAATTTTCAACTCAACGATTCACAACAATGGATTCACGTATGCTTTTGCTTTTATGTCTTGATGATTTAACATGAGTTTTGTGATTTAGACAATGATATGTACTGATTAGGGTTTAATTCAACAAGTAGCATCAAAGTATACTCATGTTGAATCATTAAAAACTCACATTTTATATTTTTATTTTTATGAAAAAAACAATTTTCTTATTAAGTTAACTAAGTTATGGTCTCAATGAATTTTGAGCTTTAAATAAAGAAATGGCTAACAAATATAATTTTTTAATAAGTGCATTTCAATAGTATCATCACAATGCGTGAAGCTTTGAATAAAAAAATGACCAACAAAATAATCTATATATATAGATAGATAGATAGATAGATAGATAGATAGATATACCTAATGTATCGTTATGTGAGACTTTGTTAATTTTGATTATGTGTATAGGTTTATGTCTATAAGAATTTCGGGCTCTATTAATAATGATTATTTGGACAAAATCGTGATGCTTATTAAACAAATTTCATTGTTATTTTGCTTATGATTTTAATAATTGACCATTTATGATTAGCAATCTTACAATTTTGGGTTCAAAATATATATTTGTTGGGTTAGCCATGGATGCATGCATCACATGCATACGAATGCAGTGGAAGTGTCGGAATCTAGATTCTGACACCATGATAACTCGAAAAAACATAATCATACATGCATGCATAGACATATATATAAGAACATGAAATATAAAACTTTTACATTTTGTTTCTCCTCCTTTCTTGTTTCGTCTCCTTGTTTGGGTTGTGACAAACACCAAAACCTTCCTTGATCACCTAAGAACACGCAAAGAAGATGAAGAAATAATTATATAAATTTGAGTACCAAACTAGATGAGTTCTAGTGGATGCTCAAAATGATAGAAGATAGATCAAGAAGCTTGTTGCATGTACTTAGATTCATGCAACAATTATATAAATTGTAAGAACAAGACTGTCGATACCTCTCTCTCACTATAGAACTCTTATAGAGCCCTTATGCTCTCACTTGTGTGTGTAAGAAGTGGTAAGACCTTATGTACACATTCATGCCCTCTATCACGATGATGGCAGACTTAAAAAATAGGCTCTCTTTCGGCCACGACCGTGGCCTATGAGCCATGATTGTGACCTACTTAAAATTGGTCATACACACTATATTTTCATCTGATCTTTTATGCGTATGACCCTTAGGTTCTCAGTTATTTTAGGCATTTAAATTAACTCTTAATTTAAGTAAATCATAAAGGGTTTCATGATGCCATTTGCCAGAATATAAGTGGATTAACACAAAAACTCTTTGATAGTTAATTATCTAACTTATGAACCTTTCCATAGACAATTACCGTG
>JAOQMS010000004.1:12677037-12695375 GCA_027563885.1 Erythroxylum longipes | reverse complement strand
GTTAATTATCTAACTTATGAACCTTTCCATAGACAATTACCGTGCAATTCATCCTTTCACCATACTATACCCCACTTGGTTTAGAGCATAGGCTAAGTGTCAACTCTTACTAGATTGACTACGTCACGTCTAGCCCAAATGATGTTAATTCTTGTCCTAGGATCTCATTACTCTATGTGTCAGTAAAGACTCTCTTTATGACACATAATTGCTCTGGACAGAGACTCCTAAGTAATGACCTCGACAAGAGGTCATGGGTATCATCTCCTTCTATTAGGAGTGGTGAATCCTTTGTTGGCTACCCAATTACTTTCTAATACAAATAGTTATACCTAATCACCACCCTAAGAGCGACCTCATCCTTAGGTAACAAGGAATGATGTCAAAGCACTGGATTAGTATCCAAGATATCCTTGAGTACCTCAAGTCTAAGGATATTTATATCATTGCTATGATGAGATTAATCATTGACATTTGATAGATCATCCATATGATAATCTTATAGCGGTTCATCCTATGTACTTACTGACCTTAGTAAGCATCCACATGTTAACTCTAAACAACTCATGCCTATGATTTGTGAGATCCACTGCTTGATCAAATCAAGGAGTATAATATGTGCTAGTCTGTCTAGATTAATAATGTCATGTCTTATTAATCCTATGGCTAGGGATTATTTATATACTAACATAATTGTACATGATAGGAATCTCATTATCATGAGCTCATCATGATTTCCTTCATGCTATGTTTTGTATCATAGACTTCATTAATTCGATTTAAGATCAATATCAATTCATATATATACAAATATCAAATTAATGAAAAATGTGTTTCACTTTATTAATTAAAATAAAGTTTGTACAAAAGTACTAAAGGTGATTGCCTTTAGAGCACTACTCTAACAATATTGACATATGGATCGCAACCATAAGTAGGAAACCGTATTATCTAATTGAATATATAATTTAATTTAATTTTTTCTGCTTTTGTTTAGGATGTCAAATATTTTGAAATTTTCTTATGGTCAATATAAGGAGCATGTATTGCTATATAATTAAGGACTACGAAATACTCATTTTTTATGTTTTAAATTCATATTTTAGGTTTATATTTTTTATTTATGTTTGAAAATGACTTAATTGAAGCAACATGCTACCACATTAACCTCTTTTGTGTAGATTAATATATATTAGAACATCAATCGACTTGTGTGTATATTGTTCATGTGAATATTAATAGACCCAAAGGAATGTTAGTATTTGGCTGAACTATATGCATACCCTTGGTAATAAATATGTGACAATTATCAGGTTTTTCATGCAAACAATAAGTAAATACAAAAAAGGCCTATTGTTAGACATGATTTATCGTCAATGTTTGATTATTACACTAAGAAGACCACTTACAAGTTAATATTTCTGTCCAAAAACTAAATATTGATGTTGTAATCGGTCTCTTATAATGGGATGTTAACATAATTTGAATTTGAATTAGATCAAGTATTAGTAAGTTATTGACGTGAGTGTGTTTTATTTTATGATCTAATTAATTCTTCTGCTGCTACTCTTACAACTAGCAATACTCTCGTCCAAAAGAAGGAGATGGAGAAGCGGGAATGTTCTAAGTGTATGAGGCTCATGATAATGAAGTATATCGTTTCAAAAGCATTCAAGGGCACTATGTTTGAAGAGGCTAGTAAAGCTAAGGGTTTTCTTACTCAAATTTGAAAAAGGTTTGCTATAAATCAAAAAGGAGAAACCTACATGCTCTTATCAAACCTCTTATTAATAAAGTATAAGGGAAAAGGAAATATAAAGGAGTATATTATATAGATGTCTCATCTTGCTTCAAAGCTAAAGGCACTTAAGTTAGAACTATTTAATTTAGCATTTAGTTTTTAATATCTTTTCCTGCACCATTCAGTGGATTTAGGTAAGTTATAACTTTTATAAGGACAAATGGTCCCTCAATAAGCTCACTTCCTATTGTGTGCAAGAAGAAGACATGATAAACTAAGAAAAGACTGAGAGTGCTTATTTAGCCACAACATCTAAAGATAAGGGCAAGAAAAGAAAAAAGAGTAATGAAGTTGCAAGTTCTAATTCTGCACATAAGCAAGAATAGGTTAAGGAATTTAACTATTACTTCTATAAGGGTGCAGGACATAGGAAGACGGATTTTACCAAATGTATGTTTTGTGTGTAACAAAGGTAGTTTCTCACTTTAGTTTATTATGAGGTTGATTTAGCTTCAGTAATGAGACACATTTAGTGGATACATTATGATGTTGGGTTGACTGAGTTGTCAAAAGCTAAGTGATGGTGAAAGTACATCTTTATGAGTGATAGCAAGGAGATGAAAGTGGAAGCAAAGTCAAAATCCAAATCTTATTGGTACTGATTCTTTGATGGAAATTGATAACATTTATATACTTGATACTATTGCTTCATATAATGAATCCATGCATACTAGTGCAAAGGTATTAAAAGAAAATTAATCAATGAGAATTCTTCTTCTATGTGGCATAAAAATTGAGTTCATATCTTGAAAAGGGGATTTGAAAGGCTTGTATTTAACAAAATTGTTAATCCTTTTGATTTTAAAGATTTTGATGTATAGGTTAATTGTATAAAGGGGAAACAAATAAACTAAAAGAAATTAAGTGCTAGCTGAGCTACAGACGCATTAGAACTAAGACAAACAAAAATATATGGGCCATTCCCTGTGACATCTTAAAATGGTCAATATTATTTTATCTTAAAATGGTCAATATTATTTTATCTCATTCTTAGACGACTACTTAACATATGGTTACCTATATCTCAGTCATAAGAAATCCTAATCTCTAGATGTTTTGAAAAATTTTAAGGCTAAAGTTGAAAATCAACTTGGTAAAAGCATTAAGTGCATCAGATCTGACTGAACTAGATAATACTATAGTAGATACAATGGTCCAACTAACTTCCATCAAGTTAGAAAAAGTTCTAACTCTCAAAGTATACTAAAGCCATGAATGAGGAAATGAAGTTAATAAAAGATATTGACATTTGGGATCTTGTCCTAGTACTTGAAGGTAAAAAATCCATTGGTTGCAAATGGATATTTAAGACCAAGAGATATTATAAGGATAAAGTGGAAAGATATAATTCATGTTTAATTGCTAAAGGCTTCACTTAGAAAGAAGCTATTGATTACAGAGAAACTTTCTCTCTGTTTTCTTCAAAGAATTTTTTGGAATCATCATTGCATTTGTAGTGCACTTTGATCTTGAGATACATCATATGGATGTTTAAACTGTGCTATTTAACGGCGATATTGATGAGATGGTTTACGTGGTGCAACTAAAAGACTTTATGTTAGGAGTTCCAAAGAAAATGGTCTATAAATTAAAAAAAATTCCATTTACGAACTCAGGTAGGTTTCTCATCAATAGTATTACAAGTTTCATTAGGTTTTCATCTTATTTGGTTTTGACATGAATATGGTAGATGGTTGTTGTTAAACTAAGGGAGGTTTCAATTGATGTTTTGATAATAGCAAAACATAACAATTATTAAAGTGTTTATTATTTTGATGAAAATTAATATTATAACAAAATAAAGTTATAAACTCAAGAAGATAGTGTATAAAGTTGATAAAGAAAAGTTGAAGTTTGCAACTAATGAAATGAAGGTCAAAATAAGAACAAAAGAAGAATAAGCCTCATCAAGATCATTTCACATTTTGTATTATTATTTGTAAGTTCACTTTGTTAATTTGATGATCCAAAGGCTCACTATGCATAATCATTCATCTTACTTCACTGCATGAGTCTTTACATTCATCAAAAGGCATTAAAACTTTTGATTTTATATAAAAGCCTCTTGATCTTTCAAATAATCTTTATAGAATATCTTAAGAAGTGTTTTAACCATATTTGGAATTAATAAATTGGTTTTGAGCATTTGAAGTTGTTAAAATAATGTTTTTAGGGTGATTGGTTGACCTATATAAGTTAGTGGTTAACCAATATAGGTTGAAGTTATTAAAAATGAAATACCATGAGTTTATAGATGATGTATTGGTCGACTAATCGTAAGTTTGTAGAAATATTGGTTGATATATTGGTCAACTAATGTGCCATATTGGTCAACCATTGTTTCAACGACTAGTGAATTTGGAGCTTTTAATTCATAATAGTCGATTAGTAAATCCATCAGATATAGTTGTTGTAACGACTAGTTCTTAGCTCCAATAGTTATTTTGGGTCCTAAAACACTATAAGTAGGTCACATTTTAGGTGTTGTATACACACATTCTAAAGAGTATTTCAATCATTTGAGCATCATTTTGTCATATTCATGTAAATGAACTATTTTAGAGCTATCAAGTAAATAAATGAGATATTTTTTTAGTTGTAATACTTTGTTAGGGCATTGAATATTGTACTTGGGGGTGATCTTAGTAGTATTAACATTCCTCTTTACCTTGGAAGAAGATTGCAAGAAGGGTTTTTCTTTACTGAAAACGATTGTACAAAGGTTATTCTTCACCTTGAAAGAAGAATTATAGTGGAATTCTAAGGGGAGTCTTAGTAATAAACATAGTCAAGGGTTGTTTGTCGATCCATTATAAATTGATTTGCATTCCCTTCTCCATATCCCTTTTAAATTATTTTTCAATTGTTTGATTAAATTATATTAAACAATTTCCTCGTACTTGTTTATATTGATTATTATTAATTTAATACTATGTTTGAAAATTTGTTGAATTTTTTAGGTAACCAATTCACCTCCCCTCTTAGGTGTCATTAGGGACTAACAAGTGGTACCAGAGCGGGTCTATTAGGCCAGTATTTCTAACAAAATCCTATAGTAAAGATCATAATGGCATATTTAGGATCATCATCATAATCATCATTCAACTATGAGGGACAAAGCATTAGTAGGCCACCTTTATTTGATGATAATGATTATCTTTATTGGAAAACTAGGATAAAATTCTTTCTAATGGCTAAAAGTGTAGATTATAGGAAATAGTTTCTAATGGTTCTTTTATTCTTAAAAAAATTTTGGATAACAAAAAGGTGCCAAAATTAAAGGAAGAATGGGAACCATAAAATAGGATATTAGTATCATTAAATAGTAAGGCCATACACTTCTTATTTTATGTTTTGGGAAGAAGTGAATTTAATAAGGTCTTTATATGTGAAACAATTTATAACATTTAACATACATTAGAAATTACTCATGAGGGCATAAATCAAGTTAAGGAGAGCAAAGTAAGCATGCTAACATATTAATACGAATTATTTCAAATGAAGCATGATGAAGGCATTTCTAACATGTATATTAGATTCATTGTTATTATTAATACTCTCAAAGGTCTTAGAAAGACCTATTCTAATGTTGAATTAGTAAGAAAGTTGCATACGTCACTTCTAAAGATGTGGAAAGCTAAGGTGACAGTTATACAAGAAGCCAAGAATCTAACAACACGACCATTGGAGGAACTTATTAGATATCTCCTCACATACGAAATAAGGCTCCAAGAGACATAAGAAGAGATAACGCTTTCAAAGAAAAAGAATTTAGTGTTTAAAGCCTATAAAAAAAGAATCAAGAAGAGGAAGAGACATCAACTGGTGAAAGCGAAGAAGAAGACATTGGCTTACTCACTAGCAAATTCAAGAAGTTCTTGAAGAAGAAATTCTCCAAAAGAAAAGACTTCAAGGAATATAAAAATGATCTAAAACATAAATCCTCTAATGTTACTTGCTTTAAATGTAGAAAACCTGACCATATACAGTCATAATATCCTGAAGATAATGAGAATTATGAGAGTAATTATATGAAGGACAAGAAGAAAGCACTAAAAACATCAACTTAGGATGACACAAGTGAATCCAAAAGCAAGCATTCAAAATAAGAAATAACTCATAAATGCTTTACCACTGTGGAAAATAATGAGGTAACATCCAACCTTAATTTTTTTAAATATAGTGATGTTGATTTGACATATGATAAATTAGTAGAAAGTCTAGAAGTCATGAATAAGAAAAGGAATAAATTATCTTCTAAACTTCAAGAAGTTCAAAAAGAGTTGGATGTATGTATAAGTGAGAGGGAAAAGATGAAAAGTGAATTACATAGTATTAAAGCATAAAAAAATGTGATTATTGATGACAATCATGGCTTAGATACATTAAGGTGTGAGAATGAAACATTGAAAAAGGAAATTGATACTCTTAAAGACTCTTTATATAAATTTACAAAGGAAAGTGAGAAACCTGAAAACATGTTAGGAGCTTAAAAGAGTTCAAATGATAGGCATGGAATTGGATATAACTGTGGAAGTGTTTCTAATGCTAAAACTACTTTTGTCAAAGGAAAACATTTATATAGTAAAGAACCATTGCCTAGAATGACAAATGAGTATGGAGAATTCACATCTAAACATACATATGCATATGACATATTCACTAAGTCCCAACCTAAGAACAAACATCATGCTTTCATATATAGCTTATAATAGTTCAATACTCTCAAGGGAAGAATAGATACAATTTTTATGATAACATACAAACTTACTCACACCCTTAAAGAAGCATGCATCACTTTTTCATTCATGGTAGGCATCATACATATAATTATGGTAATACTTCTCACCATCTTATGAGACTAATCAACACATTTAATGTCCAAAAGAAAACTTTCTTATTATGCATACGCATGTGGAATTCCAAGCAATGCATTTATGCATCATCATCACTCAGATATCATGGTATGCCATTTTTGTGTTAAGTTTGGACATATTGATAAATTTTGCTTTATCAAACAAAGAATATTAAGTAAACCTTTGAAAGTTTAGGTTGAAAAGAATAAGGAACCAAGCTTATTTGGGTTTATAAAACATATTAATTACTTTGATTTATAAGGCTATTAGAAAAATAAGAGCAAATGTCATGTAACAGAGATAGTAGCTATTGAATTGAGAATTATTTTTAGAATTTATATCATTTATTATGATCAATATATCATTCTTGCATCTACTCTTAAACATGTTGTTGTAAGATATGGAGAATTTAACTCCTAAAATTAACCATCAAGACTTCTTAAATTGTTGAACAGAATAGGGATAATGAGAAGGATAAGATGCCACTAATGGATTGAGAATTCAAGAAGAATCTTCATTCAAATCTCTAATAAGTAATGTTTTGTAACGCTCCGTTACCATGGGGTGCATAGTGGAACACCCTGCGGATATTCCAGTACATAACCTATAATAATGACGCGCTATGTTTAATCACCACACTCATTTAACATGGCATCATCTATCTTTAGTTCTCTTATAAAACATCATAAAAAAAGTCATAATATTTTAAAACCAAAATTTTCCTCATTTCATCCACAAAACCGAACGTTATACAATGTATCTTTCAAACATCCATACATGTACATCATCATAGCCTAATACAAAATATGCTACATGAAAGAGAAAATTACACAAAAAGTCTATCTAATCTTTCCAACCCCAGCTGATCGACCTTTGAGCTATTTCTTCTTTTTCTCAAAAGTACAAGTCTACACTATTTGTAGCATCTCTCAGTAGCTAAAATCGTCTCTTGATCCTGAAAAGTCAACGTTGCAATTTTAGTGAGTTTTGCGAGCTCAATGAGATAACCATCATCGATGGTTCACTCAATTCATGCATCACATCAATACAAGTAACATATTTTTCACATCTTTGCATATTCATAAAATATCACCTTTCACTTTTAGAACAATCATAATGGTCATTTCATTCATGTAAAATACACATATCAAATATAAATACAATGCATGTGACTCAGTTTCATTTGTTACTTTGTTGTGACCAAGTACCTTTTTACTAGCTCATATCCCTTTGTGGATATCAAGCTATATCAATTAATGTCCCATATCCTTTAGTGGATACCGGGTATATGCACAACTAAGCCAAGGGATCTTATCACGTTCTGAGCTTTAAGCTCTTTTACTGGCAATTTCGGTCATAACTGCCGTTATCTTTCATGTATTCATGTAATGAAATGCATCATACATATTCAATGATTACACTCATTCAGTCACATTCACACTCTTTCTTATTCACATTTGTCATCGGACTTTTAGTCCGGTATTTAACATTGAAGTTGAGAACAAATAGTCAATCATATTCACATTTAAGTAGTACTTCCAATGCAATCCTGAATATATAACTCCTCGGATAATCAATTGTCCAGAATCAACACAATCAATTTCACATTCATAAGATAATTCAAACATAATCTAACACAAATAATTAATTGAGTGATACCGTCTAGGTTACTCATAGGTCGTTCCCGAAGCTAATGCCTGGAAGTTCCGGCAACGTCTGGATGTTGATGTTCCAGTTGCTCCTCTATATCACACAATATACACGTACCACAATTTGGCACAATTATAAGTGTTTGTTAATGCACATGTATGTATATGAAATATGCACGATGCATGTTCATGACAATCCCGGTTATCACTCTATTATTCTTGTTATATAAACATTCATATATCCAAACTCACATAAGTATCATTTATACTTATAGTTTATACCTCAATAAAACCATTAAAATCGAAATTCATAACTCATTTCATCATTCCAGATTTCTCTAAAAATATACTTTCATGTCAGCTTTACATGATCATTATGATAATGAAAATGAAGTAATTTGGCAATACTTTCTTCTAGAAAAATGTTCCCCATTGTTTTAAGTTTCTAATGACGCTAAGATCATTCAATTTGTTCATTATTCTATGAGTTATGCTCAAAATACCACAAACTGAATACATTTGACACTTTGGCTAGGACATGATTATGCTGTCAAATTGTACAACTCATATCTCTCAACTCCAATATCCAAAAATTACAAACTTGATACCAAGTGAAAAATAAGAGAATAAATTACAACTTTTGTGAAGACACGTTTGTCTAATTCGACCTCTATAAATACAGTTTATTCGATAAAAATCGGACATGATTTTAGTCAAGGGTAGTGCTACAGCTTATTCCAAAACTCACTTCAAGCTAAATTTCAAGACCTATAAGGACAGAATTCAAATTCAATTTCTTCATGAAAATTGTAGCCATATGCTTCTAATTTACTCTAAACCAAAATCCATCCAATTTGGATATTCATAGATCATGTTATGACCAAAATACTAATATCTTTCCAGTAAAACACTCCATCAACAATTCCCAGCACACTTCATCATCATTTTCATCCTAGTTCACTTCTTTTGCTTAGTCTATCTTTCCTAGCTTAATACACTATCATTTCCTCTTCATTTAAACTCCATTTCAGCTCAATATTATTCACACAAAAATTAAATTCCAAGATTGATCACAAACATCAAAACAGAACATATTTTTATATACTTTCAACTCTAAATTCCTACACATATTCAACTCCAATTCTCATTCTTTATTTCACTTTTAATTGTCATCTTAATTCATCTAAATTCAATACATAACTCAATATCTTGGTTAGCCTAACTTTCACTTTCATTAAACACTTAATTCATAATTCATAACATTTATATACAACTTATCACTTACAGTTTTCATATTCACAAAACAGGACACAAACATATACATTCATCCACCAATTTACTGCACTTAGTTCTCAACTTCATTTCAATTTTTGAGACTCTTATAGACAGAATTAAAATTCACTTTCTTCAGGAAAATTGTAGCCATATATCTCTAGTTTAATCTACGTTAAAAATCGTCCCATTTGGACACCTATAGATCAAGATATGGCCAAAACACAGATGCATGTTCAGTGAAAGCACTCTATCTAGCACATTCCAACACATATTTAACTTCATTATCACTCTACTTTGTCTCAAACTATCATCCTACTTCTTCTCATTTCATTAATAACATTAAATCACTACCATTTAGATCAAGATCTCTTTATTTTTACACAACACTCACGTTAAAACACATATATGAAAACCCATGATCAATCATCAAATGTCTCATCATACATGTTCTATTTAACACTACCTATGAAGATTAAAGCTTAACTTACTTGCTTTACTCTTAGGCTTCTTCAAAAACACCAAGGAACCTTAATCCTCCATGCTCACGAACATCAACTTTCTAGGGTATATTGGGTTAGGTTTTTGAGACAAGAAGAAGAAGACAACAAAATGAGGGTAGCAAAGAAAGGTAAGAATAAGGTTCACTTTGATGTATAGATGAAGAGAGTGTCGTGGAGATGAGAACAAAATGAAGAAGATGAAGAGTGATTAACGAAAAGAAGAGAAGAAGAAACAAGATACAAAGTAATTAAATGGTCTTCCAATTAATAAAGCAATCGTGGGTTTTAAGACATAGCTTGGCAAGTGACATTTGTGACTTGCCACATGTCATCTCCTTATAGGTTCACTTTGATTCTCTCATTTAATTAGTCCAATCAACTCCAATTTCTACTCCAATTGTCTCCAAATTTCAATGACATATGTCATTAAACCCAAATGTCATTTATAAAAATTTTCACTGCCATTTGACTCTTAATTCTACTGCTATTTATCAATTGTTTTGCCACTTGACATTTTTCCTAGTTCAAAATTTACCCAAAAATTCAGGGATTTTCTAAATTTTACCAAAATTTTAAAATCAATACCTATACACACCAAGTAAATTTTCAATACATATAAACCACAAGTCAGATCAAAATTGACATTTATAATAATTATACCCGGAATGTCAACGAATGCATGTACAATTATTTTCATGTGTAAAAATTCAATAATCACGTGTATGTGCATGTCATATTATGCATGAGCATGAAATGCACTTTCTAATCTCTCAATAATCTCTCATGTACCGTATTCTAGGGTCCTAACCCTTGACATGGGATAACGGGATGTTATATGTTCAATATGATGTAATTATTAGTTTATAATTTACAAATATGTGATTACTTGCATTTCTACGTCAATTTGAGTATAAATACTTGTTGATGATTAATTAAGTTTGAATTATAAATAAGGTATTTTTAAAGTATGAAACTTAGTACCTAGAATTAGAGACTACATGCAAAATAGGGTCACTAAGTTAAAATTTGCATCAATTGGGTTATTATTTCTCTAAACTCTTGAATAAGGATAAATATTGCTTAATTAAAGGAATATTAGTTTTTGTTTAATAGGAATTCTTTTTCTTAAAGCCCCTTATATTATTAAGTTCTTTTTTAATTGACATTTTGTTGGTTGATATGTATTTCAATATTATTTTGTTGAAGTTTTGATACTTTGATTTGAGTTTTAAAGATGGTTCCTTAAGCTATTTGGTTAACAGGTTAACCAATACCTTAGTGTGGTTTACTAGTATCTTTAAAATTCACTCCTTTTTGCTTTCTAGTTAGTTTGTTAGTTTATTCGTTGCTTATCTCATCTCCCAAATAATCTCATCAGTTGACCGTTATCCTTTAGTGGTCGACCAATGTCCCAATATCTGACATTCTTATATCTTTTTAATAAGTTTGTTTTTTGTTTGGTCGAAGCTCTAGTTGCTTAATTACTCACACTAGTTGACCAATGTTTTAGAGTGGTTGACCAATGTTCTTTTTTTTAAAGAAATTTTATAGTTCCAATATATTTATAAGAAGCCATAATGGTCATCTAATGTCTATTCCAAGGAAGGCAATTAAGTTGACTTGTTACAAATTTGGTCGATATATAAACCTTTTACTGGTCAACCAATTTCCTTACGTGGTGGACCAATACACATGATTTAATGACCCCATCCTTTACCTTGCTTTTTTTTTCACTTTTTCTTGTTTAAGGCACCTTAAAAACCTTGATAATCCACTTGTATCTTTGAAAACACCATACCCCATCAAAAATAGCTACACTCTTCAATTTTGTCCTCTTTTTATTAAATAACTTATAATTCACATCCCCTTTAGATAAACCCCTAACTTTAGGATTACTTGATAATGTTCATGTCTTTTCTATAAAATGCATGATTCATTTTTTTTTCTTTCAAGTGTGATCATATTTATCATTCTAGAATTTAAAATTTGACTACTTTATTCCATCATTATTTTTGAAATTTAGGACTTAATAAATTATACATTCTTGTTGGATATTGAAATTATGTTTTATATGTTACAATTCCAACCACTAATTTTATGAAAGCTTGCCTTTAATGTTTTAATTGAATTTTTCAACTTAGGCGTCATACGAAAATTAGGGATTTTTAAAACTAGATACAATTAGGGATGTCTCTATAAAAATTGACCTTTTTGTTTTGACTCTTTAAATATTCAATAACACTCTTTAGTAAGAAAGTTTGGCAAATCTATCTTTTTAACCAAGTTAACTTGATGTATAAACACTTTACATTATGCATTTTTATTTGTTTTTTATGAGTCTAAGAGAGGGAAGAAAGTTTGGTGATATTAAATTTTGGGAGAGCGATAACATTCAGGGAGTCATGAAATTTAGGGCAAGTTATTGTTTTATCAATTTTGTACTTCTTGTATTTTATACAATATGCTTGAGTAAATTTATGTTATCTTCATATACAGATATGTTCTTGATTTTGAATATCTCTTTTGTTCTTGATATTGAATTAGGCTTTTCATATTGAATAATGTTTTATGCATAAAGTGGGGGATTTAATCATTATCTTTAATTTTGTTTTGTGTGCTTAATTTTCTTCAATTCTTTAATATCACAAATGTTCTGTCATCATCAAAAAGAGGGAGATTGTTGAATGAAGGGAGATTGTAATTGATGTTTTAATGATAACAAAGCATAATTACTTTGAAAGTGCTTATTATTTTGATGAAAAGTAATATTAGAACAAAATGAAGTAATAAACTCAAGAAGATAGTGTGTAAAGTTGGTAAAGAAAAGATGAAGTGTGCTACTGATGGAATGAAGACCAAAATAAGAATAAAAGAAGACCAATAATCGTTAAGGTCATTTAACATTTTGCATTATTATTTATAAGCTCACTTTGTTAATTTGATGAATCATGAAAGCTCACCATGCATAATAGTTCATGTTACTTCACTACATGAGTCTTTACGTTCATCAAAAGAAATTGAAGCTTTTGACTTTAATATAAAAGCCTCTTGATCTTTAAAATAATCTTTGGCAATATTTTGTGAAGTGTTTTAATCATATTTAGATTAAACAAATTTGTTTTGAGCATTTAAAGTTGTTAAATCATATTTTTAAGGTAATTGGTTAAATTACATAGGTTAGTAGTTAACCAATATGATCGAGGTGTTACGTTATGAAAAAGTTTTAGCATTTATAACCTTGATATTTTTGTAAGCGCATGGGTCTTTTGCGTAGTACCTAAGGTATCGATCCCACGAGGAGGGTTAATCTAATCCTAAAATCTAAGGCTTGACTAAATTTCACAATAAATCAAAATAAACAACTATTGCATAAATTAACCGATCAACAATCAATATCAAGAATTGAACTCATAAAATATAAACAAAAGAGAAATTTTTTGCATAACGAAAACTAGAATTAACCTAGAAACTACCAATTAAAAGAAAGGGGGTTTTAATCCGAAATTAATGAAAATCTAACAATTATAGAATTATCGGGTCTAGACGGTTCTAGGGTGGATTACTCTCTCTCGAGTTATAATCTTTAACCCTACTTTATAATCTCTAATTTAAATTATGAAATTGTAATCTCTCGATTCCCAATTTACCTAAAACTTAAATTAGTTTTGAATTTATCTAATAACCTACTGGAAACCTATGCTCGATCTCTCGTTACACGATTTACCATTTTGATTCAATTCTTATCTATCAAACTACCTAAATATCATTAGCCCAATTTGATGAAATTCACTCGGTTCACCCTCTCAGTTTATTACCAAATTATTAAGCATAGATATTGAATCATAAATAACTCAATTAAAACACAATAAATCAAATCAAGAATCAAAATCTCAAAGGTGAGTTTAGACAAAATCAACATTCAACAACAAATATTCTCAACGATTATCCCAATTCTATAAATCAATAAAATTGAAATAAAAACAAAAAATACTATCGGAATGGACTTATGGAGGCAGCGACTGCGAGAAACTATCCGTTACGGGAAGTACTTCGCGTCAAGCTTCTTCTCCGTGTCTCTCTTCCTTCGTCTCCTTCCTCAAATCTCTCGATATGCTCTCTAAGGTTTCAGAATTGGTTAATGAAAAAAGGCTTCAAAGGCTCTTTTTCGGCTTCTTTATCTGTCTCTTAATGTTATATTTATACTTTGGAAGCCCTAGGATTGATTTAGGGTCGAAACGATCCAAAAAGTCTTGTGAAATTTAAGTTTTAATGTCAGCCCGACACTGGCCACGGGCTAACCCTCTTTGTCATGATTGTGACCCAAAGTGCATGATCGTAGCCTATCATATAGCCCTCTGTCATGATCGTGACCCAAAGTGCACGATTGTGGCTTGAGTCCTGTCAGCTTGCCTTTTTTTGTGCCACGATTGTGGGTCATGGTTTTAGCCCGAAACTTTTTGAAACTTCTCCGTTCTTCGCCGTTTACCCTGAAATACTAACAAACACATTAAGGTACCTCAAAAATATAACATTTAAGCTCAAAGACTCATACTAACACATAAAAAACACTTAAACACGTAAACTAACACAATTAAAACCTAAATACACACTAAACACTCAAATTAACACTAAATATCTAACAAATTAAACCCTAAAACATAATACAGATCACAACTATCATAATATAGGTTAAAGTTGTTAAAATTGACATACTATGAGTTTGTAGCAATATTGGTTGATGCATTAGTGACCAATATGGGTACTAGATCACCAGTGTTCTAATAGTTAGTGAATTTGGAGCTTTTAATGCATAATGGTTAACAATTGCATAAAATATAGCATTTTAACAGCTAGTTATTGGCTCCAACGACTATTTTAGGTCCCAAAATCCTATATATAGGTGTTTTGTCATTGGCTTTAGCATTAAGAAGATTTTAGGTATTGTATACACACATTTTAAATAGTTTTTCAATCATTTTATCATTGTCTTATATTTGTGTGAACAAGTCATTTTGAAGTTATCAAGTAAATAAGTGAGATATTTTTGAATTGTAATACTTTGTTAGGGTATTGAATATTGTACTTAGAGGTGATCCAACTGGTTTCGTAAGAAGGATTCTTCTTTATTGAAAAAAAATGTAAAAATATTATTCTTCGCCTTGAAAGAAGAATTATAATGTAATTCTAAAAAGAGTCTTCGAAGTGGACATAGGCAAAGGTTTTTTGTCAATCCACTGTAAATTTGTTTGCATTCTCTCCTCCCTATCCTTTTTAAATTATTGTTTAATTGTTTGATTAAATTATATTAAGCAATTTCTTACCACTTATTTATATTGATTATTATTAATTGAATATATTCTTTAGGAAATTGTTGAATTTTTAAAACTCCTAATTCACCCCCCTCTTTTGGGTACCATTAAGGACTAACAACTGTGTATACCATAAGTTTAGCGGAAACAAATAATTTTCTAGTTTTGTTTGTCGATAATATAATGATTGCCAGTAATGATGCAAGCTTATTGTATGAAATGGAGAGATTTCTATCTCAAAATTTTGAGATGAAAGATCTTGGTGACACCTCTCTTGTATTAAGGATTCAAATACATCGAAATCGTTTTAAAGGTATTGTTGGATTATCAGAAAAATGTTTCATTAGAAAGATTCTCCAGAGATTTAGCATGAAAAATGGTAAACCGAATGATAACTCCTATATCTAAAGGAGACAAATTTAGTCTTAATCAGTGCCTTAAAAGTGATTTTAAGGCTAAAAAGATGCAAATGATTCCTTATGCGTCAACAGTAAGGAGTTTTATATATGTTCAAGTATGTATGCATCCAGAGATTGTATACATTATTGGGATGCCAGGGAAATATTTGAGCAATCCTAAACTAGACCATTAGATATCAACACAAAAATTCATGAGGTATTTACAAAAAACTAAAGACTTTATACTCACATACAGGAGAATGGATCAGCTTAAGATCATTGGATATTCTGATTTTGATTTTACTGAATGCTAAGATAATAGGAAATATACTTCAAGTTATATATATCCATTGGCTACAGGAGTTATTTACTGGAATAGTGCTAAGTAAACACTCATAACGTCTTTTACTATAGTAGCGGAGTTTATATCATGTTATGAAGCATCCAATTATGGGATACCGCTATAAAGTTCTATCATGAGGCTGTGAATTATAAACAAAATTGACAAAACATTTAAGATATTTTGTGACAATAATTTAACAATCATATATTCCAACAATCATAAGAGCATGAAAAAGTCTAAACATATAGACATCAACTTCCTAGTGGTTAAAGAAGTAGTTTAAAGTGGTTAGGTGCCTATTTAGCATTTTAGGACAAACTTTATGCTTGCAGATTCGCTCATTAAAGAATTACCACCCAAGGTCTTTCATGAGCAAATCGCTTGTGTGGGTGTAGTACCTTTTGAGGATGTTATTGTTTAATGGGAGTTTGTATCCTTAACATTTTTCAAATAATAAGCACACTATATGGTTATTTTTATAGTTAATGGTATAATAATAAAGTCTCTAATTTATTTCCACTCTCATTGTATTTTTAGTTTATTCTCATAAAGAATAAACTTTAAAGATTAAGTTTTAAAGGAGTACTAATTGGAAATAGTCATGTTAAAATCTCATTGCATGAAATTTCTATGCTACACATCCATTCCTAATCTATGGTATAATATAAAATTATTAAGGTTTCATATCCATATAGCCTAAGTGGGAGATTGTAACAATAAATTCTAATTAATTTGTGAGCTTATATTTATATTATTGGAATCTTGTATATTATGGGCTATCATTAGGTTTGAGCCCAATTAAAGTGATCTAATTAAGTTTGAGTTTAAAGCAGCTAATAAGGTATGGTCAGTTTTATATATGTAGAAAACATAATAACATTTTCTATTTTGATGAAGGGTTGAATTAGAAATTGTAAACATAATAGGTTCAAGGTTTTACCTCTACAAAATATGGTTATAGTCCCTAAGTTGTATGTCTAGCTATTAAATTTCTCTTAGTATCTCCATCACTAATGAAAATCACAAAACATGAGTCGATATGCTAACTTGGAAGATCATAATCTGAATTTTCAACTCTATGATTTATGAAAATGGATTAGGTATTCTTCTGCTTTTATGTCTTGATAATTTAACATGAAATTTGTGATTCTTATTATGCACATAAAGGAGGGGGCTTACATTAAACCTATTTTGATATAACTCTTTTCAAATTTAGTTTTAATTTTATGAAAGGTGTTGAAGGCTTTTGAGGGAACTTGTTTAGAAACCCAAAATCTTAGATCTCATTTGGTAATTAGTAATAAAGGAATCAAAATAAAAGATAAGAATAAGAATAAAAAATAGGAATAAAATTCCTAATTATGCATGTTTGGTATGCAATCACTAAAAATGAGATTAAACAAATTAATAGTTATGTCATTATTTGATAGCGTATATTAAGGATAATAATGGGAAATTTTTTGCTCGTAATTAGTTATTATATGATTTATTTTATAAACAATTAATTAAAATATTTTGCATTTTATAAATAATTAATTGAAATAATTTTTCAATGATTCAATAAATTATTAACTTTTAAAAAATTGTGGATGATTTTTGTAATAAGAATAAAATTAAAGAACTATAGCAAAACTTGTTTTACTTTATTTAACAACAACGAAATAAAATAAAATAATTATTAAATATTAAATATAAAAGATGGTAACATGTGATTTTGATAATAATATTATGATAAAAATTAATACAATATCTTAATAATATTATAATAGTATCTTGATAATATCATGTTTGTTATTTATGATATGTGATTCCAAGTTATGCCCATACCCCCTTAGGAATAAAAATTCAAATTTATTTAAAATTTATTCCAATTTTTTCATTCCATATATTATCCATTTCTAGTAACCAAACAAGCAAAAGTTAAGGAATCAAGATTATATTTTCATTCTCACCTCTTTATTATTAGTTACGAAACAAGGTCTAAGAGGAATAACAATAGTCAACCTCCAAGATAATATGAGCTTTCTTTTTCTTCTTTTTAAGCCTAACATCTTGGATCTTGTCTAAAAAATCATCATATTTCTCATTTTTCAACATTTTGATTCTCATTCTCATTCCCTCTCTTACTTGAGCTTCATCTTAATCGACCTTTGTCGCTGTTACTTCCATCTTTCTATCTAAAAATGCTTAAGAGGTTGCTCTATCCT
>JAOQMS010000004.1:12651809-12662854 GCA_027563885.1 Erythroxylum longipes | reverse complement strand
ATGGAAAACAGGATTCGCTGAAATGTGCAATGCTGCCATGTTGTCACAATGGAGCAGTATAGGTAGACGAAGGGGAATCTAAAAATCATGCATTAGGTAACTGAGCCAGCGGAGTTCGCAGAGAGCGCTGGCCATACTGCGGTACTCGGATTTGGCAGAGGAGCAACTGACAGTTTGTTGTTTTTTGGTATTCCACAAAATGGGAGCTGAACCATATAAGATGTAGTAACCTGTGACTGATTTCCGCGAGAATGGACACCCTGCCCAATCGGAGTCAGAGAATGCTGTTAATGTCGGCTTCTCTTGTACGGGATAATAAAGTTTCTTAGCTGCTGTCACTTTTAAATATCGTAGAACATGAATCAGGGCATCCCAATGAGGTTGTCGCGGTGTGGTATTGAATTAGCTAAGTTATTGGACTGCGAATGTTATATCAGGACGAGTAAAATTGAGGTGTAGTAGCTGTCCAATGAGTCGTCTGTACAGTTCAGGATCTTGTAATGGAACCCCTTCATCAATGGACAGTTTCAAACCTTGAGGAATAGGTACAGTGGCACATTTGATGTTCAGTAAATCAGCATCTTTGAGAATGTCATAAATATACTTCTGCTGAGACAGATACATGCTTGATTCAAATCTGGAAATCTCCACACCAATAAAATATTTGACGTACCCAAAATCCTTTATTGTGAACTTTTTGTGTAATTCTTCTTTCACAGCAATAATGTCAGAATCATTTTCACCCAAGATCAACAGATCATCCACATAGATAACAATAGAAATGAAAGAACCGACGATACCTCGTGTGAAGAAGCAATTGTCCGATTCAGACTGTTGGAACTGTAGGTGCAATAGTGTTGACGTTATCTCCTTGTTCCATTGTCGACCAGCCTGTTTAAGACCATACAAAGACTTTTGTAATTTACAGACTTGACCAGGCGGAGTTTTGAAATAACCTTGTGGAGCCCATATGTATATGTCTTCGTCGATCTGGCCATGCAAGTATGCGTTGTTGATATCGCAATGATGCACGGGCTAGTTTTTTGTTGCAGCAAGAGCGAGAAGAAATTTGATAGTAGTGATCTTGGCAACCAGCGAAAAAACATCATAATAGTCGATTCCAGCTCTTTGGTTGAAGCCTTTCACCACAAGCCTTGCTTTCCGCCTGTCTATGGAGCCATCAGGTCGTTGTTTAATCTTATAAATCCATTTAGTTGTTAACAGTTTCTTCCCTTTAGATAGATCAACAAATGTCCAGGTTTTGTTTTTCTCCAACGCGTCCAACTCACGTTGCATAGGCTCGATCCATAACGGGTCTTTTCTGGCAGCTTTAAATGACAAAGGTTCATGTTCGATAGACACATTTGCCATAAAGTCTTTGTAAGAATAAGAGAAAATAATAAAGGGAGAGGAAATTTGAACCTGGTGTGACAACGTTGTAGCAGATTCGTCAGGAAAAGGGGTACTTACAACATGAGAAACATAATCATCAAGATACTTTGGTCGGAATTTGGGTCTGGTGCTTAGGCGGAGTTGTGGTTCATGGGTGAGGTCTACAGCGGCTGAAGAAGATGATGGGATGGAGGTGGAGGACGAAGCTTCTGGATTTGGGTAATTTGGAGGTGGTAGATTAATTATCGTGTCTTGTTTTGATAGGTTAAATGTGGTCAAAGATGGGGTAAGTCTTTTTGGGCTGGTAGGATGGGTTATGGATGGTACAAGTGGGCTGGGAGGTGTATGTGGGTTAGGAGTTTGGAGGCTAGGAGCAATAGAATGTTGGCCTGTTTCGAATTGAAACATGGATTGGGTTGGAGTCATGGCAATCGGCTTTTTCGGGGATTTATAAGGGAAAATCTCTTCAAAAAAGGTTACGTCTCTTGATACGAATAAATTCCCTTTTTCTAAATCCATCAATTTGTACCCTTTTTGGCTCGGGACATACCTAAGAAATATGCATTTTGTGGCTCTCGGTTCAAGTTTGTCTTTGAATGGTTTTGTGTTTGTGGCAAAACATAAACACCCAAATGTTTTTATATTGTCATACTTTGGTGTTTTCCCGTATAGTTTTTCAAATGGGGTTTTCCAATCTAAAATTTTTGTTGGCAACCTATTTACTAAGAATGTAGACATGAGTATGGCTTCCCCCCAAAATTTCATAGTTATGTTTGAATGAAACATGAGGGATCGGGTGATTTGAAGGAGATGTTTGTGTTTTCTCTCGACCACACCGTTTTGTTGTGGAGTATAAGGGCAAGTTTTTTGGTGGAATATTCCTCTCTTTTTGAATAACTCTTAACAGTTTTTGTTCACGAACTCAGTTCCGTTGTCGGTTCTTACGATCAGAATGGGTTGGCCAAAATGAGTTTTTATCATATTCAAAAAGGTTTTTATTACTTCGTAGACTTGAGACTTGTTATTTATTAGGTATGTCCATGTGGCCCTTGAGTGCTCATCGACTATGGTTGTAAAATAGGTAGATCCGTCAATGTTGGGTGTTTGGTATGGGCCCCAAAGATCACAATGGAGGAGCTCAAAAGGTTGGAGGGCTGGTAGACTCGGGTGCCTCGACACATATGTGTTCGAACCCATCTTTACTTAACAACCTAAGTAAAACGACTGAAATTCGACCCGTCACTTTACCGGATGGATCAAGTAAGACTGTTACCCATGTAAGAACCGTTAATATCTCCCCACCTCTCAAATTTGACCACGTTTTATGCATTCCAACGTTCCATCATAATTTAATGTCCGTAAATAAGATAGCCACTCAAAATAATTTGGCTACCATTTTTATTCAAAACCGTGTGTATTTGCAGGACCCATGGAGTGATTACGTTGTGGCTATTTGTGAAGCGGAAGGCGGTATTTACAAATTAACTCCAAGACACTTACTTCCTGAAAAAGGCTTGAAAGGTCCTTCGTTACGTTTCTACCTTCAAAACAATGCCGTTAATTATGTGATTGATAATTTTGTGTTATAGCATCATAGACTTGGACATGCTTCTAAGGCAAAAATTGCCCATTTATCTAATGCTCCAATCAAATTACCCGTTAGTCACACATGTGAAATATGTCCACTTGCAAAACAAGGTAGAAAGACATTCCTCAAACATAAAATTTCAAAATGACATCATTTTATAGTAAAGGGCGCAGGATACTCGGGTCGAATGCCATCCCTAATCATATACATATTTGGAAGATAATTGAAATCATTGAGCTAGTCAAACTACAAAAATATGCTAAAATAAAACTAGAATTGTTCTTGTCCAGTTGATTGTTCGGTTAGCCAGGCACACTAGTTAGTTGTCGCACCATCTAGTCGACCAAACATTCTCTTAAAAGTTAAAAAAGCTATCACCCTCGAGAATTATGGGTCAAGTTGATTAGACCTTGATATTCAGTTGATTGATAAGCAATGTTTGAAAATCTTAAAAACATTAAAAATAATTATCAAAAGTGCCCAAAATGGACGTAATATTCACAAGAAACATACAAAATACAATATTAAAGCACAATCAAATTATAAAATTGATTAACAAATCACTTTAGTGCAATTATTAACCAATCCCATAATATTCATAAAGGACAACATAATTTAATTGATAACAGGTTACAAGCTTGATTAGCAACAAACTTTAATGTAGTTATTAACTAACGTTGTGAATTAATCACAATAAACAAAAAATAACTATAGGATTTTATGCAAAAAAAATCCAAAATCCTAAAGTGTTGAATCTAGATTTTTTAATACAAACACTTTAATCTATTTGACTTAGTTGTATAATGAATTATAGCCCATATTAAAAAAATTAAAAAGACAAACATGTTAAAAATTTGGAAACTAATTAATGAGGGTGATAACTAGAAATACTCATTAAGCAAATTCATCTGCATTCACAAATAAAGAGCAACGATTCCATGCATAATGCAGCCAACACTTACAAGTGACACAATCATCGTATCCTAATTTTATCAGACAAGTAAATATGCATTCAACACCAACATTTGCATCATTCACATTGCTGTCTGTCCTTTTGTAGTTGAATCGAGCTACACTGTACTAGATATAAAAAAATCTTACACACAAGAAAGATCATAAATCACCCTAGCACGTAAGAGCTCTTCATTTCAATGGCAGAGATAAGGAGGATGTGATTCGACTAGTATTGACCACAGAATGTGGACATCTTCACACGGCCACGACTTCTCATCTTCGTGCAGAATTTAAGTTCTCACGCTGGCAAATATTAAACAAACACAACATCTTAACAGTTTGTTCGTAAGAATTTGAAATGACATTCCTTTCAGGAAAGATTAAGGCAACGACAGACGGCAAACGACATTCATTTCTAGTGTGAGCGGCAAGTAGGCAAGAATTACGTATTCTACGAGATCCCATAACTTCTTTATCTTTCAATCACGTAAATAAAATATATCAAATAAATTGATTATCATATTTGTATACCATTACTTATATAAAAATATTAATATGTAATCATAAATAATAAAACATATTCATTAATATAATATAATAATAATGATAATCAACTTCTTATAATTTACAAATAATTGATAACTATTTTAATTTTTTGTTATTACAAATAAAATTATAAAACTTCTTATCACCTTATTAGTTTATTATATTAAGTATTTAATATATTATTTTGTTTTATTTACTAATAATTAAAAGCTATAAATTTATTATATTTCTAATAATATATTAATCAAGTTAATATGATAATTAATTAAATATTTTATTTACTATGTAATAATAATAATAAATAAGATAATTAATTTCATATTTTTATTTATTATTTATTTTCTATAAGTAATTAATAATTAATTAGATTGATATTTTTACTATTAACAAATGAATTAATTAATTAATTAATTTGTGTCATTCACTAAATATATTTAGATAATATAATAACATTTAATATTTAATGATAATTTATTTTGTCAATAATTAATGAATATAAATTTATTATATTTTATTAATAATTGGTAGTATTTTATTATAATAAATTACATAATTAAAACTTTATTTGTTAGATAAAAATAGTAATAACTCAAAGTTATTTAAGTTCATATATTTTAGTATAATTCATATAATTATATAAATTTATTTATTTGTTGGATCATAGCGTAATTTATAAGTAACTTTTTTTACCATCAATTTATTAGAGTTAATAGTAATACTTGTGTTGAATGATTGTTATTATTATTAAAAATTTTATATTTTGATAAATACATAAAATAAATTATTTATAAAAATTTGCTTAAATAAAAAATATATAAATAAATCAAATATTATCATTCACATAATTTTAGTATTATTTTAAGAATAAAAATAAATAAAAAATATTAGTAATCTTATTTTTATATATATATATATGTTTATGAATTATTTTCATACGAATAGATAATGAGAACTGGTAAACAGCATGTGTCAAATAAATTATGTTATTATTTATTAAATTAATATATCTATTCATATGAAAATAATTCATCTTGTTTATGTTTCGTTAGCATATTTGAACAGTTAACACATTATCCGTATTCTGCCACGTCGACTCATTTTCTTGCCCTCCTAGAAGTATTGCTATGCAGTAAGAAATAAGCTGAGGTAAGCGATGTCGTATCATGAACACTTTTTGTACGTTGACGAAATTACCCATGTTAAAATTCAAAATCCATTAAATGTACAAGCCACCTCAATTAGAATCGCAATCCAAAACCACGCATCCTCAATGGTTTCTCCTGGGCGTGGCCGTTACACACCGGATGCCGATGGCTCCCCAAACTACCACCACCGCGGCGACCGCCGTAGCCCCTCCTACAACAGCTACGACGAGAGCCATCGAGATGGAGATCGCTTCCGTCGCCGCTCAAGCTCGCACGATTACCCTAGTCCAAGAAGAGGAAGAAGAAGCCCAAGCCCTAGGTACAGAGAAACCCTAAATTCTCTGCCGAAACGCTTCGGTAAGGGGCGAGGCGGTTATAGCAATGGTCGAATGTCTGAATCGGAGTCCGATGAAGAGTTGAAGGGATTGAGCTATGAAGAGCGGAGGAGGCTGAAAAGGCAGAAGATGAGGAAGTCAATAAAGTATTGCTTCTGGAATGTTACGCCCAGTCCGCCGCCGCACGAGAAGGGGGAGGAATTTGAAGGTAAGGCCGATGAGTTATCGGAGAACAGTGATTCGAGTGAGAAAGAGAAAGATAAATTGAGGAATAGAAATGAGAAATCAGATATTGACTTGGAGAAATCTACTAGTAGTAAGTCGGAGAGTGAGTCTGAGTCTGATGATTATAGGTTAAAGAAGAGAAGGAGCTCAAGTTCTAAGCGGAGGGATAGTGAAGCAGATGATGATGAGAGTGAGAGTGAATCGGATTCTGAAAAAGAACGAAAACGGGGGAAGGGGGAGCGAAAAAGGAGTGGGAGAAGCAAGAGTAGTAAGAGAAGGAGAAGGAAGAGTAGGTATACGTATTCTGACGATAGTGAGAGTGATGAGTCTGATGACGAAGGTAAAAGGTCTAAGAAGCGGAGGCTTTCTTCGGGTTCACGCAGCAAAGAAAGGAAGAGAAGTAAGAGGTTGGAAACAGAGAGTGAAAGTCAGGTGTCGGATGGGAGCTCAGATTCTGAAGTGGATGGAACCAGTAAATCAATGGCGGATGAGGCTAGAAAGGCCGAAATCGATGCGGAAGCGCTGAAATTTAAGGAAATGATCGAGGCGCAGAAGAAACCTGCATTGGACAATGAACCTGTTGTTGGACCAATGCCGTTGCCCAGAGCTGAGGGCCATATTAGCTATGGTGGGGCGTTGAGGCCTGGGGAAGGTGATGCCATTGCGCAGTATGTGCAACAAGGGAAACGTATTCCTCGTAGAGGTGAGGTGGGTCTTTCGGCTGAGGAGATTCAGAAATTTGAGAGCTTGGGGTATGTAATGAGTGGTAGTAGGCACCAAAGGATGAATGCTATTCGTATTAGAAAGGAAAACCAGGTGTATAGTGCAGAGGACAAGCGTGCATTGGCCATGTTCAATTATGAAGAGAAGGCAAAGCGTGAACACAAGGTTATGGCAGATTTGCAGAGACTGGTGCAGCGTCATATTGGGCAGGATGTTGGTCCTACTCATGATCCTTTTGCAGCAAAAGGATTGGATGGTGCTGATGCTTGATATTCGTGAGATAGATTTAATTGTTTTTGTACGGAAGCTTTCTTATGTTTGATGGTGGTACAACTGCAATAGCACGTAATCTTTTTAACTTTTTGTCTGGATATAATCTGGATTAATCGTTTACACATAACTTTGTTTTTTTTCCTACTTCCATCGAATTCCCTTTACACCATCTTACTGACTCTTGCACATCTGTAGAAATGAGTAGCCTCATTTCTTTTACCTCTTTGGTTGATGTATTAGATGTGGATATAGAGTGGCCTTTTGCATAGGTTATAAATGATGAAATGCTTTTGATAGAGTAAGGAATGAAGATATCTTGCTAGTTAGATCTAATCACCTGTTGTACGATTGAGAATTGTATAAGTTTTCCAGGTAAAGATTCCTGTTTTACGTGGTTAAATGGCGGTTGAATTCTCAAAGTACCTTCTTCACCTGACTCTGTTGTGATGAATTTCATGATGTAGTCTTGATATAGAAGAGTAAATATTACCCAAGTTGATTTTTTACTTTGATGGGAGAATATGACGCCCAATACTAATTTGTCTATAGGTGACAGGCAAGTTTTTGTGGACAAAAAAAGCACAGTTTGATTAGTAGAAGCTTCTGCAAGGTGATGTACCCTGATATTTAAACTGTACTTGAAGGACCAGATAAGAGATTCAATCCAGACTGATATGAATAGGCCGAAGTTTGGCTGAAAGGGTTAGGGATATCAGAAGAGTGGAGAGAGGAAGATTATTTAGTCAATGTGTAAAGTGGAAGTTTTCCATCTATCGTGGCTTAAGCAAGCATGGAAACTGTTTCTAAATGAAGAAGGTTAATCAGAATCAAATGAAATAAGAATACTAAGTTATGAAGTCCGGTGGAGGTTTACAAAAATGTTCAGACAATAGAGTGTAAATTATGTATTTGGGGGTTTCATAAGTTTTGAATGGGAGTTCATCATGAAAAGTGATAATCTCTACTCCGTAGCTGAGGTGTTGAAATTTTCATCCATTATAATTTATTCGAGGAAAACTGCGGTTTGGTTTCTTCGGGCAAATGGTAAGAGTTGGAAGAATATTTATTGTTTGGTATTGTTATAATTTGCAGTCAAATATATGTTTTGTACACGGCTTTTTCCTTTTGCAGAGCATAGGGGATAACAAGAGCTACTTCTCCAAATGGCATGATTTTTTTTATCAATATGATGATGTGTAAGATTAATATAAAAGAAAATAATCACTTAGATAATGTTAAACAGGATCTTTACATATGTATAAATAACAAATAATCACATACTTAGATTATTGTTGTATTTCTACCGGTTAAAGTACACTATTTTGCAGATCTTTTATTCTTCTTGTTCTTCGCATGAAAAAGCAATGTAGAGGAAGAAAACACACGCAGAGCACTCTATCCTTTTCATTCTTTCGTTTTTACGTTTAAAAAAACTTAACTACTTTTGGTAGTTATTGAAAGAACAATGACTATTAAACTCCTCATAAGTGTATATGATCCATTATCTCCCATTCATACATGATGAGTTTTAATAAAAAAAGAATTATGCAGTTCTCATACTTGTTCAATAGCCGGTGTGACCAGCATACGATGAGAGTACATTGTTGTATATCTGTTAGGAGTAAATGACATCTCGATTAATAAATTGATCTTAGGACTTATGTGTCCTTGGGTAGATATTGTATGTTATACCTTAGGTCATATCTCGCATTTGCACTTTCCTTTGATCTCATTTAGTTTCTTGTGTCATGACTGTATTTAAGTTCTCTACTAAAGAGACAATGGTCATTTATGAATACTTTTCATACGAGTCAATGATCTAAATAAATGACTATCCTCTATTTTCAATTCTCTTTTGAATTAAATTTAATTTGCTTTCCTAGAATTATTCCATATAATCGCATCTTGCATGATCTTTTGGCAATAATCTAAAGTAGCAAACCTTAAATTCAATTATCAAGAATGGGGCAGGAGTCACAAAGGCATATGACGAGGTTCTTTTTAACTCAAGGGTCTCACACAATGTAAGATGAAATCTGAAGACTTACATTAATTCCTTTTTTGTGGTCAGTTTTGCACACATGGTACGAGTTATGTGTTACGGTATTTACCCACTTCATTTAACTTAAACATCTTTCATTCAAGAAATATTGTACAGATGATAGTTCAAACATATTTAATGTTTAACTTGAGTTCACTTACTACTCAAAATCTGTTCAGAACTCACATCTGGCAACGTAAGATAGATATAGTCATCATTAAATCACTTTGAACCAATTTCTTTGTGACATTTATGGTTTAAGTTTCTCGTTCTGAATTATCACCTAGATAATAAACTTTAAACATGTCTCATCTGTAGCGAGCATAAACACTAGAGGTAATTTCCCGTGCGAGAGGGTCAATTTCTAATCTGTCTTATATACTTGTAATTCATCTCAAAATATATTTGTGCAAAACATATATATTCATGAATCAAATGATACATAATGTATAATCTTCATCATACATTATATCCAAAATTTGACATTATTATGAGTGAATATATACAGAGAAATGTTTATCAGTACATGTCAACATCTACGTAGTCCTAGTGACTTTACATGACCAATGTACACATCTCTAAAAATTGGCTTTGTCATTAGGTTTGTGATCATATCTCGTGTAGATATATATTTGATGTTCACTTCTCTTCGTGCAACTATATCTTTTACGTAATTATACTTAGTATTTATGTGCTTTGTCTTACAATGAAATTTGGGGTCTTTATTATAAGTGATTACAGCTTGACTATCATAGTTAATGGTCACTAAATCAATTTCGCTTTTAGTGACTCCCAAAAGCATTAAGAATCGATGAAGCCATACAGCCTCTTATACTGCAGTTGAGAATGCTATAAATTCAGCTTCCATTGTGGATAGTGCAACGTAAGATTGTTTCTTACTTTTCCATAATATTGCTCTATGGTTTAGTAAGAATACATATCTTGAGGTAGATTTTCTTCATCTAAATCTTCTCTCTAGTCTGCATCGGTATACCCTTGTATACGTAGATCATTGCCTTGATAACATAATGCATAGTCCACAGTTTCCTTTAGATACTGCAATATTATCTTTATTGCTTTCCAATGTGCTTGGCCTGGATTTGATTGATATCTGCTTACCTTTCTAACAACGTAACAAATATCTAGTTTTGTACACATTATTGCATACATATGACTTCCAACTACACTGGTATAAGGAACATTCTTCATTTGTTCCTTTTTTGTGGCATTGACGGGCAATTTCTCTTACTAAGGCCTTCACCTTAGTAATAGGATTATCAATTGGTTTGGAATCTTGCATACGAAATCGTTTAAGAATTCTTTGAATATACATCGTTTGTGAAAGCGATAACAATCTCTTCGAACGATCTTTTGAAATCTTAACTCCATGAATGTATGCTGCTTCACTCATGTCTTTCATTTCAAATTTAGATGATAACTAATCTTTGATTTGTGTAAGGAACACACAGTCATTACAAGCAATCAATATATCATCCATGTATAAAGATAAAATCATGAATTTATCTTTGGATCTCTTAATTTACGTACAATGGTTTTCATCAATAATTTGAAAATCATACGAAATGACTATGTTATGAAAACGAATGTACTATTGTCTTGAAGACTGCTTCAGGCAATAAATCAATTTTAATAACCGATATACCTTATTTTCTAGACTTGCCTTGATGAAACCTTCAGGTTGTTCCATATAGATTTCTTCTTCTAATTCTCCATTGAGAAAAGCATTTTTTACATCCATTTGATGTAATTCAAGATCCATACTGGCTACTATAGCCATAATAAGACGAATTGAAGCAAACTTC
>JAOQMS010000004.1:12630607-12651709 GCA_027563885.1 Erythroxylum longipes | reverse complement strand
TTCATTGCTTTCATCCATTCTTCTTTAGCAGGGCCAGTAAGAGCCTCATTTACATTCCTTGGCTCTTCTTCCTCTTGTGGAACAATCACATTAATTTATCCTTCAATTTCAAAACGACGTCAGGGAATTATTCCTTGATTACTTTGTCTTAAACGCGGTTCATCATAAACTAATTTATGATGGATCTGATTGCTCCCACTTGGATCAGTCATCATAGAGAACCATTTTGTGGAATTGCTCCTACTTGGTTGAGGTTCCTCATCTTAATTCTTCATAATAGAATCATTCTGATTAAGCATCTCATATAACAATAGGTCTTTACCTATTTCGCCTTGCTTGGGAAAATCATTCTCCAAGAATGTTACATCTCGTGATTCAAATTCAGTTACACCTTCATTACCTTGTTCACCAACAAACACGTATCCTTTTGAGTGTTTTAAGTATCAAATAAAAATAATTTTTCTCCCTTTTGGGCCTAATTTTTCATGTTTGTGAGAGAGATTATGAACACAGGCGAAACACCCCTAAGGTTTGAGACTTAACGTGTCAGGTCTACTACCAGTCCACACTCATATGGTGTGCTAATAACTGATTTCATGGGCACACGATTAAGTATATATCTTTTTGCTACAAGGCGTGCCTTGTATCCTTCGATACTACCATCAGCTTTTTGCTTTATTTTGATAACCCACTTGTTCCCAATTACTTTCCGCCCTTTAGGCAGGTCAACCAAGTCCAATAATTGATTGGAGCTTAAAGAAGTCATTTCTTATTTCATTGCTTTCATCCATTCTTCTTTAGCATGGCCAGTAAGAGTCTCATTTACATTCCTTGGCTCTTCTTCCTCTTATGGAACAATCACATTAATTTATCCTTCAATCTCAAAACGACGTCGGGGAATTATTCCTTGATTACTTCATCTTAAACGCGGTTCATCATAAACTAATTCATGATGGATATGATTGCTCCCACTCGGATCAGTCATCATAGAGAACCATTTTGTGGAATTGTTCCCACTTGGTTGAGGTTCATCATCTTAATTCTTCATAATAGAATCATTCTGATCAAGCGTCTCATATAACAATAGATCTTTACCTATTTCGCCTTGCTTGGGAAAATCATTCTCTAAGAATGTTACATCTCGTGATTCAAATTCAGTTACACCTTCATTACCTTGTTCACCAATGAACACGTATCCTTTTGAGTGTTCTGAGTATCTAATAAAAATACTTTTTCTCCCTTTTGGGCCTAATTTTCCATGTTTGTGAGAGAGATTATGAACATAGGCCGAACACCCCTAAGGTTTGAGACTTAACGTGTCAAGTCTCCTACCAGTCCACACTCATATGGTGTGCTAATAACTGATTTGGTAGGCACACGATTAAGTACATAGGTGGCTGTTAGCAACGCACCACCCCAAAAGGTGATTGGTAAATTTGCTTGGGCCATCATGGACCTAATCATTTCTAATAGTGTCATATTTGTATTTCAGCAATGCCATTTTGTTGTGGGGTTCTAGGAATTGTTAACTGCCTTGCTATTCCTTTCTCATCATATAAAGCCTTGAACTTGTCTGAAAAGTACTTTTGTCCACGATCAGTTTGTAATACTTTTATTTTCTTATCTAATTGATTCTCAACCAAGTTCATATATTTTATGAAACAATTGAATGCTTCTGATTTATGAGAAATCAAATAGATATGATCATACCGAGTATAATCATCTATGAAGGTGATGAAATAAACTGCCCCTCATTTAGCCCTTACATTCATTGGACCACAGATGTCAGAATGAATTAATTGCAATGGATATAAAGCTCGTGTTCCCTTTCCAAATGGCTTTCTTGCCATTTTACGATCTAAACAATGCTTACATATAGGTAGATTTACTTGACTTAGATTACCTAAAAGTCCTTCTTTAGATAATCGATTGATTCGATTTTGACCAATATGACAGTCTAGCATGCCACAAAGTTGCATCATTGTTGAAATTACTAGATGTAAATAATGAATAACTATTATCATTATTTTCCTTAAACATATTCAGTACTATGAAACCATCACATAAAAAACTATGATCATAATAAATAGATCCAAGATACAAATCCATTCCACCATCGTGAAAATTTATCTTGAAACCTAGTCTAACCAATATCAACACAGATAAAAGATTCCTACAAATATGAAGAGCATATAATACTTCATGTAAGATAAGGGGTCGCCCTTAACGCATATCTAATTTACATGTTCCAATTCCTTGTATAACAACTTTGGAATTGTCACCTATATAAAGCCATCGACTACCATGTGGGAGTTTACGAAACTCAACGAAGGCATCTTAATCCTTTTCTATATGGTTGGTTGCTCCTGAGTCTGTAATCCACAAAGGATGTGATTCAGTTAGAAAAATAGAACAAGAAACATTCACAGAACAAATGCTTGTACTATAAAGTTGTATCATCTTAGGCTCGGTACAATCTCGAGCAAATTGGCTTTTATTACCACAATTATAGTACTTCACATGTTTCATGTTATTCTTCTTGAAGGGACGCTTTCCCTTTCCACGTTGGTTCCATTTTTTCTTCTTGGATTCATGAGGAGAGTGGTTGAATTTCTTATTCTTCTTCCACTTGTGTTTACCATCGTGCTTGCGTTTCTTGTTCATAGCTCCATATGAGCTAGAACTAACTGTATATGCCTCAGAAGAAATCTTTGAGGCTTCAAGACGCTTTTCCTTTAAGATGAGATGCCTCGTAGCATCTTCCATTGTCTTGATGTTCTCAGTATGAGTTAGGTGTTTCTTCATATGCTCCCAACTCTGAGGCAGTAAACGAATCACAACTTGTACTTGTTGCTCATCAGAAAGCTCATGACCAACATCACGTAACTCACTTACCATCTTGTACATTTGCCTCAGATGCTTTTGCATTGTATCATCTGGGCGCTTCTTATAAGTATCAAACTTAATTGTAAGTGACCTCACTTTGGTCACTAAAGCACCTCCAAAATGAGCAGCTAATGTAGACCATATTGTCCTTTGCAGTTTCAAATTTACGAAACTTTCGTATGCTAAAGAGTTCTTCTTTTTTCATGCTACTCAGCAACGTGATGCGAGCTAAAGAGTTCTTCTTTTTTCACAATTCATATGCATCACAGTCCCTCCTCTGCTGGGCTATAGTGCCCTCTTCAGGAACTTCTATGGTTAGGTTTAATGGTCTTCCAGCACATATTGGATTTTCATACTCCAGATTTCAATGAAAATCCATATTTCATAATTGTCACCGCTGAGTTTCTCACCCCTATTGAGTTCAACAACATTATTCTTTGACGCAGTAGCCATTTTGAAACACTAAGTTTCTATAATAAGAAAGAAATATATATACATGTTAATGCCATATTAATCGTTCATAGAGTAAATAATTCGATCACAATTGCTTATAAAATCAAAAGTCCACTAATGTGTTCAATCATCATTCATACAACAATCGAATCCTAATTACCTTACTCTAGACAAATTCCTATATGATATACATGTAAACATATTACATAAATATCAAGACTTTGTTGTTATAAAATAACATATTGCATTAAAAGTGCTACAACCTACAAACAGTCTATAGGTAACGAAATATGGAAATGAGTTCACGAGTTCGCGTGACACAGTTCACGAAGCTCGATGTACAATAACTCTTACTATTTCCATTGGAAGACATATAGGATACTAAGTTCTAACCAACTTCCTTCTACTTATCTCTTTAATAAATATCATCGCTAACAAATTATAAGTCTTCTTGTTAGGCATATTATTCCAGAGCATTCGTAACAGTTCGCCTTGAGGTTGAGGTAATGTCGCAAGCAAAGTCATATACTTTACTTCAACATCTGCACAACAACCTCCAAAGTATAACTCTTGCATCATGTTATTAACTGAAATAATATATTGTGTTAGACCGTCTTCAGGCATTAAACACATGTTAGCTAACTGTACATAAATGTTGCTAATACGTCTCTTCTGTGCCTTACATCGAATAAGCTTAGACGTCTACTTAATAATAGGCATATTCCTAAAAAACAAATTTTCAGGAATCAAAAGAGTGCACAAAATAAAAAATTATTTTGTCTAACACATAGCGAACTCATGCTCATAGAATGGAAACAATTTAATTCTATTAACAATTTATTGTACTAATCAAATTATGCTATTAATATCTAATTAGTTAGAAAATTATTTCAAATTTAATCATATTCAAATATGAATAAGTCAAATTGAATTAGAAACTTATTTCTAATTTAAATTATAATTGAACTAATCAATTTATCTTGGTTTAATTAGAAACTAATTTTTAATTAAACTTCTATCTAATTTCAACTAAACAAATTAGTATTGATATAATTAGAAAACATATTTCTAATTTTAATTCAACGAAAATAAACTTGTTTCTAAGTTTATTTTAACTAAACAAATTAGTTTAATTTTTTATTATAAAAATAATTGATTTTAATTAGAAACTAATTTAACTAAATTAATTAGTTTGTGTAAATTAGAAAACTTATTTCTAATTCTATTTTAACTAAACAAATTACGTTATCTTAGACAAAACTAGGAGTTAATGGGTTAATCTTTAACCCAGGAAATCTGAGCCCAAAAAAAGAAGAAGGAAACTTGTTGATTAAGAGGCCACGTGCCTGTTGGTGGAAAATGGGTAATTGGTTGATTGAGAGGACAAAAACGTGTCCTCATCTCTGCGGCCCCTTCCTTGTTGAGAACACCATACATCATCCCTTTAACGCCTACATTTTCTTTAGCGTTAAGATATTTCTCACAAAGAGATCATTACGCAAAAGAGAGCATTTTGTTCTAATCTCTTCTCAAGGGTGTGTGAATAAATAGGAAAGAGAGGAAAATTATGAAGGCAGGAGAAAGTCTCCTGCGGTGAGCCTTCACTAATGGTAGACATGGTCGCTGGTGAGTGACGATTTTTAAGGGCTTAGATCCACCCTTATTACTATATGATGTTGATGTGAAATTCCTATTTCTCGTTGATTATCTCTCTTTTTCCATTTGTATTTCTTGTTGTGCTTGGACTTGTCGAAAGAACACCACATGTGTTCCATGTACTAACAGATGGGTTAATCCTAAGTTCAAAACTTTGAGATTGATAACTACCCTCTTTAGTTTATCCGAATGTGAGATTAGATAAGTCAACAGCCAAAGGTTGGAATCATAGAATCGCTGAAAAATCCATTAAAAAAAACAATCATAAGTCCAGAAAGTATATCTTAAAACCAACGTGAAGCATAGCATGAATATTTCATAAGTCCAGAAACAGTATATCTAAAACCAACGTGAAGCATAGCATGCTTATATCATAAGTCAGAAACAGTATATCTAAAACCAACATTTAGATATGCATATAAACAAACCTATGCTCTGATACTAACGTAAGATTAATATGGAAGAACATAATCACATAGATAATGTTAAACAGGATCTTTACACATGCATAAATAACAAATAATCACATACTTGGATTATTGTTGTATTTCTACCGGTTAAAGCACACTGTTATGTAGATCTTTTACTCTTCTTGTTCTTCGTATGAAAAAGTAATGCAGAGGAAGAAAACACAAGCAGAGCACTCTATCCTTTTCATTCTTTCGTTTTTAAGTTTTAAAAAACTTAACTACCTTTGGTAGTTATTGAAAGAACAATGACTATTAGATCCCTTATGGGTGTATATGATCCCTTATGATGTAAGATCATGATTTAGATGGTAAAATATTATGATGTAACACCTCTATAATGGCACGGACGAATTGATATGGATGTAATGTGCAAGTCTTCCAGGGGATGCTGATTGATTTAACAGTTTTGCATCAAAAGCCAGTATTTCGTAGCTAGAATTTCATGGGCTTTGGTAGGGGAAGAGCATCTGTATCCAATTCACATTGGCTATACGTATATAACATATGTTTATGTTGGATATACATGTATTTCTTGGTAATGAGTGTAAGGCTTGTTTGCAGTTATCAGAGCCCTTACAGTTATGAGAGCTCACTCTGGGACTATGTTGTCGATTGGCTTTGAAGTTCCAATATAGTATGGGAGGTTTGATGTGGCAGAGGTGGCGGCTATGTATTGTTTTAAGCTAGCAAGGAAGTTACACCTCAGCAAATCTGCCCCTTGAAAAGTTATAGCTGCCAAGCGATAATTTGGTCTATGTATGGGCATTTGCTAGAGATGCTCCACAACTTGGTAAAATTTTCACTGTGTTTGGTTTCTAGCTTGTTCAATAGGAATGAAATATGGTAGCATGTAGCATTGTGAAAGCTAGGTTTCAATTAGGTCTTGTTTGGTAGACGAGTTGCCACCAGAGAAACAGTAAGGGGTTATCCCAAGGTATTGCTCCTAGTGAGACTTCTTTAGATTTAAGACATTCATAGTCACATGATTTAGAAGCAATTGGTTCTCTGATGAGTATTAAGCGATCAACAATTTTGATCTCCACTCCTGAAGCATTTTGTTTGTAGGAGCAAGTTTTTGTATCCAATGCATATTTGGGTTTGAAGCCACCTTCCTTAGTCTCAAAGTAGGTAAATGGACATTAAAAGAGCAACCTTTTAGGTCGTTCTTTGCAAGCTACTTGAACTGAGATTGCCATGACCAATCCTTTTTTTTTCGTTTTCATCCAGAGCAGATCGGTAACATGGTGGTCTAATTGCATACTTGTTATTGTCTAGTCCTACAATGTGGGTTTGACTGTATATGTAGCGCCCTCTTACTGCAGGGTACACACTGGAATTCCTGGAAGTCATTTCGGTATATATCCTATGATGAGGGCGGGCTACTATCGATCACTACATTCACTTCACATGGCATCATATGATTATTCACTTATAAAGCATCATAATAAAATCACAATATTTTAGAACCAACTTTTTTTTCCTCATTTCACTTCACAAAAACCGAAAGTCTACATTGTACTTTTAAACACTTACTACATGTACATCTTCATAACCTAGTACCAAAGTACTACATGAAAGAGGAAAATATACAAAGTCTATCTAATCTATTCAAAGATCCCAGCTGACCGACCTTTGAGCCATGACTTCTCTTGCCAAATCACAATCTACACGGCTGGTAGAGCCTCTCAATAGCTAGAGTCGTCTCTCGGTCCTGAAATGTCAACGTGCAATTTTGTGTGAGTTTTGCGAACTCAGATGAGGTAACCATCATCGATAGTTCACTCAATTCATGCATCACATCATTTCACATAACAGATAATCACATTTTCTCATAATTGATCATGTGTCACATTGTCACTTAAGCATAGGCAATTATGCATTTCAATCAATCAACCAAACTTAACAAAATGCATATGGATGTTCATGAGACTCCTTTCCAATTGTTACGTTGTTGTGACCGAGTGCCTGAACTGTCCCGTATCTATATTGGATACCAGGCCCATTGCTAACTATCCCTTATCCGATAAAGATATAGGGCTCATTTTACATTGTGAGCTTTAGTCTCTTAATCACTGTCTAAGCTCGAGGATCTTTTCATACTTTGAGCTTTAAGCTCTGACCGGTGGCTACTCTGGTCACAACTGCCATTATCTGATTGTGCACTCATATATGGAATGCATCTATCATAATCAATCATATGATGAAGCATATAGTTCGTCACATTCACATTCAAGCAGCACTTTAATATCCCAATCCAAAATCACAGTCATCGGACCTTCATTGTCTAGAATCAACAATCAAAACACATTCATTCAATCATTTTTAACAGAATTTAAGCAAACAAGTAATTAAATGAGACCATCTACGTTACTCACAAGTTGCTCCCAAAGCTAATGCCTGGAAGTTCCGGCAACGTCTGAAGGTTGACGTTCTAGTTGCTCCTCTATATCAAACACCATATACATATATCACAATTTGTACAATCATAAGTGTTAAATAATGCACATGTATGAAATGAAATATGCATAATTATAATTGTTCAATAATGCACATGGATGAAATGAATTATGTACAATGCATGTTCATAACAATCCCAGGTATTTATCCATTAATTTCATCAAAAAATTAATCTCATATCAAAACTCATCTAAGTATAATTTATACTTAGGTTATGTCTCACTAAAACCATTAAAATCTCTATTCCTTTTTCATTGACTCACTTCAGATTTTTTCCAAGTCACACTTTCAGGCGTACTGTTCACATTCAATTAGAAAGTGAAACGGATGTAATTTGGTCATACTCTCTTCTAAAAAAGTGTTCCTCTATGTCTTATCTTTCCATTGACACCAAAATCACTCAATTTGGTTTAGAAATTTGGAAGATATACCTCCAACATTATCTGGTTGTTCACATTCAAAAATAGTGTACTATATACAACTTCCATCCAGAAATTCAATATCTTAGAGAAATAATAAAAATTTTACTTCTTGAAACAATTTGTAGGCCTATGTCTCTAGTTTACTCAAACTCAAGAATCACTGCATTTGGATAATTACAGAACAAGTTATGATCAAAATACTAAAACTTGTTTAAGCTGTGCAGGAAAGTTGGTCGTGGCGAACTTTTCCCGAGAGGAATCCTCATAAAATCTTACAAGTTGGCCACGGCAAACCAAGGAGTTTGCCATGGTAAAATTTTCCCGAGAGCAATTGTGCAAGTTGGCCGTGGCAAACTAAAAATTTGGTCGCGGCGAACTTTCACATAAAGCAGTAAACAGAACTCATTTTCCAGCTTTTCCAACTCTATTTTTTAGGTCAGTTTGGTATGACCAGTATGACCAAGAAAATGAGGTTTTTTGACAATACCTTCTTTTAAATAATTGTTCATATATATATTAAGTTTCTAAATAACCTAAGTTAATACAATTTGGTTTAGTATTCTGAACGTTATACCCAATTTACTACACACTGCTCAAAAACCGAGACAACACCCAATACTTAACTTCAAACAAAAATTCAAGACTCTTTGGGACAGAATAAAAATTCGATCTCTTCATACGAATTGTATCCATATGTGTCTAGTTTAATATAAATTGACAATCATCCCATTTGAAGGTCTGTAACTCAAGATATCTCTAAAATACAGATTCATGTTCAGTACAAACACTACATCTAACATATTTCCAACACTCCTCATCATCAATTTCATCCTAATTCATCACTTTTGTTCAGTCTATCATTTCTAGCTTATACCCACATCATTTAATCTTCATTTATATCCTAATTACAGTTCAATATCATCTATACACAATTCAAAATCCATGCTTGATCATATACATAAAAAACAAAACATATCATATACACATTCATCATATTGACCTTTCTATCTCAAAAATCATCTCAACAACAACTTATCAATTTTCAATAAATCATCACACTTACAACACCATTTTTATGATCATGCTAGCTCTAACCCATCATCAATACCAAACAAGGCAAAAATTCGTTCGTTCATTCATCACATTTTCATACACCATTTACACTAACCTATGATATTTAAAGCATAACTTACTTAATTTCTCTTCAAATTCTTCAAGAACACCAAGAGCCCTAGCTCCCTAGCTTCATACAATATTCATCGAGGTTAGAAGGATTTAAGTTTTTCTTGGCTCTAATGAAAGCTCTTCTCTTCCTCTACCTTTTTCTCTTCTTGAACCGCCTCAAAATCTCTCTCAAAAGCTAAGAAATGAAGAAACCTAGCTCAAACTCTCTTCTTTTCTTTCAAACCACCGAAACTCTCTTCTCCTCTCTTCTATTTTCGTTTTTCTCTCTTCTCAATTCACATTTTGCTTTTTTTCTTCCACTTACACCTTTAATGAATATAAAATACCCATTTTGCCCTTCTTTATATGCCTTGTATCTTTTATCCTTAAGTGATCTCCTAAAAATGCCCTTCATGCAATCTTACTACCTTAACACTTTAATTCAATTAACCTATGTCAAAAAAATCTTACTAATATTAACATAATAATTAACTCCACAAAATCTCATTCGCAATGCAATTATAAATCAATTATACCCGGATTGTCTATAAATACATGTACAATTATTTTTATGTGTAAAAATTCAATATTCACGTATATGTGTATGTCATATTATGCATGAACATGGAATGCATTTTCTAATCTCTCATAAATCTGTCATATTTACTATTCTAGCCTCCCCGCAGGTAATGGGATGTTACAGTATATCTTCACCACACCAGGCAACACATGAATCACCTTATTTAGTTTAGTTGAGCTATATACCATCTGTGAATGATGGTCACTTTAATCCCTTAAAAATAGACACGTGTCCTTTGCTGTAACAATTTCTGCATGTCTGTGTAACCGTTCTTGTGTCGGAGAAACTTTAAAATTATACAAAAATTGCAAGTTAATGGAATGGAAGTTGTGACAGTGGTTATGGTGGTTTTATGTCAAAACTCAAAATTACTCTAGAAGTTCAAAGTCAGGGTTTGTTTCGACTTTAAAAAGGCATGGTTACGTTTCCTAAGGAGACGAGGGAGATTAATGGGAAATATCGATGGTTGATGCGTTCCACGTGGGATTAGAATTAGATATTGAATATTAAAGTGAGCATTGGCGCGGCGATTAGTGAAGTTTGGAAGGACAGGCCTCTCGTCCCACGACATGGTCTTTGCTCAGTATTAATAAACTGTATTTGAGGAAAAGCCTTTTCATTTCTTTACATTTATGACTAGAAGCAGTAACCTATATGTATGAGTCTTAATTGAATTTTGTTGTCTTTTCAAGATCTAATAAAAAAATAGTTTTATAATTGAATCGATGGATATAAATCAAGATGATGTTAAAATTCCGTTAACCTGTCCTAGTGATGGTTGCAGGAAGAACCATAATTCATGATGGCAGATCTTTTGCATTGCGAAGACTTTTACAACCCAATTGATGTGCACAAAAGCATATAAAAGACGATGTCTTATTTATGGATGTCAATGGGCTCGGCCCGGCTTGACTTGGTGACCCCAGGCTATGGTGACCTGTGCTTCAGCAGTGACCCCGTGGGCCGAAATCGGTCGACCTGTGGCCCGACCCATAGCTCGAGTTATGGCCTAACGGGCTACAGGCCCGATCCGTCATTTGTTTTTTTAAGAAAAACTTCCAAAACAATGTCGTTTTGGCCGGACCATAGGCCAAGCCAGGTCGACCTGTGACCTGCTCGACCTTGGCCCGTGACCCGGTTAACCTGGGCCAAAAGCATGTTGGGCTTTTTTGCCATCTCTAGTTCTATTTAAACTAGAAATGATGTCACATAAGGACTTGAAAAAGATGAAGTGAAAAACTTTGGGTATTATTCAATAGTGGATTGATATCAGCATACTCAATTATCTATTCTAAGAGATCTATCCATTTAAGTTGTAGAAGAAATTGGAGGGTCTTTATGAGAGAAAGATTCCTCACAAAGGCCTCTTTGATTAAGAGGCTTGTTAACTTAAAGTTGAGGACTAGAAAATCAATGTCTGAGCATCTTAGTAATATTCATATATAGTCAAGAAGTTGATAACAATAAAGATCATTCTTAATGATGAGCTCCAAACTCTGTTTTTGTTGAGTTACTTGTCAAACAGTTAGGAAACCCTGGTTGTGACCATCAATAACTCTACTCCGGATGGTTTAATTTATTTGGATATGATCAAAGAGAGCATGTTTAATAAGAGATTAGAAGAAAGGAGATGGGGGTTGATAATGTGCTGGCTCTTGTGGTAGAAAGGAAAGGAAGAAGTAAGAGTAGAAGGTCCAAAGGACGTGCCAAGTTTAAAAATCAATCAAAGTTTAGAGATGACAAGGAAATCATCACATGTCATTATTACACTAAACTATGTCATATAAAGAAATTCTACTACAAGTGGAAAAGAGACCAAAAGGAGCAAGATCACCAGAAAGATGGCGACAACAAAAATACTACGGCGATAACTTTAAGTATAGATGACGAAATGTCAATTGATTTATGCAACTAGTAAGTGTATTCATGTTGGTAACTAAGGTTTCGAGTGGTTTATTGACACAAGCACTTGCTACCATTATGTTTCTAAGAGATAGTACTTTACCAATTATAAGAATGGTGACTTTCGGAGTGATATGATAAGTAATTAAAGTTCTACTAGAATCATCAATATGGGTGACATTTAGGTTCAGATTGATGTTAGGTGCATGCTAATTTTGAGAGACGTATAGCTCATTTGAGGATGGAAAGTGGAAGTTATATAAAGGAGCAATGACAGTTGAACGTGATGAGCTGTCTTGTGATAAGTTGTATTATACACTGTACAAGACAAACTTAAAGGTATATAATGGAGAATTATATGTCGTTAAAGAAACAATTCCCTAAATTTCTGGCATTGTAGATTGGGTAAGAATGAGATCAAGTTGTTGGTGATAAATCTATTATTTTGACAAACATTATTGTCCCAATCCTTTGCCTCATCTTTCAATGAAAACAGAAAGGCTATAAGATTGATTTGCTCTTTTGTTACTCCTTGTGGCTTCATTTTAGAGAAACAACATGAAATTCTTTTAATTATGTGTTGATCTTCAGCTGCAAGGCCATGAAAGATAGGGTGTAAGTGAATAAAACTAAATTTTAATTCAAAATCTGCCTCAACATTTGAAAATCTTATTTATAAGGGTGATTCAAATTTGTTGCAACTAACTCCCTCAATGTTCTAATATTTGGATTTGTTATCTTTTCTTCAACTTCTTATAAATTAAAATTTTCACCAATTGTTAGATCTATCTTAACTTTCACTTTTGAAGGTGAATGACTTTTTCCTTGCTTCATCTGTTTCTTTAAACAACATGCTATCTTCTCAATCTTTGGATTATTTTAATATATTTCTTTAAACAACATGCTATCTTCTCAATCTTTGGATTATTTTGTAATTCACATTTCTAAGATGAACGAGTCATACAACGTAAGAGATTAGCAGTAAACTATAAAATAAAGCAAAGAAACAAAGGAAAAAATAGTTCCCTAATAGCAATGTCAAAATTTTGAGCATATTATTTAAGCCCCAAAAATTAATTCCAATTCCTAAACACTTGTAATAGTTGTGGAACTAGGTCAAATCCTAAAAGAATTAATTACTAGTTTCTTAATTTCAATTAATAAAACTAAATGGGAGTTTATGATTAATTAATTAATAAACTGAAATTAACAAGGAATCAGAATAAATCAACTGAGTATAAAATGTGAGAAATTCAATTTTACTTAACTACGATTCAAAGTAAGGATCTCATCTAATTGCAACTTTATTCATTGATCTAAAAAGAATAAACTTTCACAACTCAAATACTTAGTCTGAAATCTATTAGGATAGTCATAATAAGTCTCAATTTTGCCTAAACTAATTGATTCAAACCTAGCATTTAAATTAAACTTACCATTAATTGATTGGGTATGATAACATTCTATATCAATTAAATAATAACAGTAAGCTTAATGAAAAAGCTTGAACTTTAAATTAAATAATTGAGATAGTTACAACTATGTAACCTAGTTTTCTTATTTCTCTCGAGTTAAATATACAAATTCATAAATAATCTACTTGCTACTTATACCAATCATTTATGACAATTGCTGATTACTGAACACATGGATAGCAACAGAATAATCGATACTGAATTAATTTATCAAATTCATCAATATTAATTAATCATGAAATAAAAGAACATAAAACAAAATAAATAATTAAATTAAAATAAAAATCTAGGTTTAGAACAAAACCTCCTAATGTTGCAATTAGAGTTTTGATTCCCTTTGAATTAGAAAATTTAGATTTAGCCACTCATGGCTTTAGTTCCACCACCAAAAGTAGATGAAAGAAGAAAACAAAACAAAAGAAAGACGAAAGGGAATAATAAATAGAGTCCATGTAACATTGTCTTTTACTTTTCTAACCTAAAAACTTACTTCTTTCATTATTCCAGAGATTTTCTTTTAAACAAATCAAAATCCCTACATAATAAGGCCAAGAATAAATCTCAATTGAACTAAAATTTTTAGAGTAAATTGACTTTAGGTATGATCTTGCCTTATCCACTTTTGTAAGCTATCATCTTTGACTTTATCTTTCTAAAATCCGTGGCTTTGACAAATAAAGCTACAATTTAATGTTTCAAGACTAATTTAATCCAATTTTCAATTGTCACCTCTTAAAATAAAATAAATATTAGTTTTACCAATTAAGCACCAAAAGTTAACTTGTTAAAGTGAATATGGCTCTAGGTGTGATCTCACCTTATTCGCTTCAGTAATCTGTCATCTTCGACTTATTTTTTCGAAATTCGTGGCTTTGACAAATAATGTTCCAATTTGATGTTTCAAGTCTAAATTGATCTAATCTTCGTTTGTTACCTTCTAAAATAAAATAAATATTAATTTTATCAATTAAACATAAAAAATCAACCCATCAATCCAATTCGTATAACATAATCATATCTTATCAAAATTTTCCATAATGGACTCATGCTTGTCCTCAGCGATACATCAATTCAATACATCAATGATCTTTTAATAGCTAGTCATCCTCTTTCATGTCATCTAAAAAATATCGCAAAAGCTAATATAAATTAAAAGTTTAACATAAAATAACAATCAAGTAAATAGGCACTCTTAAAATAAATTTTCTGAATGAAAACATAGTATCTAATCAATTCGATCAAAATAAAATATAACAAGACTTGACACCCTTTTATGAATTTCACTCTATATACTTTTAGGGTTATTTAAGCTCTCAAATCAACACAATGCAGGTTATTTCCATAAGCTTGATTATGAATCATATCTCTACCACTAACAAACATTAATTTAATGTATAAATCAAGGGTCTTAATAAGGGCTTATACTTGGCTTAGGTAAAAGTATAGCAAACAAGGAACTTTTAGGGTTAACAAATCAAGGGAACCTTATAAAACTTATTCACTCAAGTTTTAACTAAAATTGATTCGAAACTCACTTGTTTCAAGTTGCATACTCTTAATCACATCATGATCATTTCTTTCTTTTTTCTTTTTTACATTTTATTTATTTTCTTTTTCTTTTTCTTTTTCTTTTCTCTTTTTTTGAGAAAAAGAAATATCATAGAGGAGTTCTTTTTTACTTTACTTCTCCTTTATTCTATAAAATTTGAGAAATCAAAATAAGCTTATACAATTGATTTTTTTATGGAAAAGATAAAATCTTTTGCAAATAAGCTTTATACAATTATTTCAATTTAAAGCTTAAAATTGTTAAGGAAATCAAGGAAAAGAAGGGCTTGTCATAATGTTAATATGCAAGAAAAAAGGTCAAGGTCAAATTGGTTCGCTAGGGGTGAAAATTGAAGTAGGCTCTTATAGGTAAAAAAAAAAAAAACCTAAGTGCCCTATCATCTCCATGCACAAATTCAAGAAAAATATGGTCTTAAAATGTATACAAGAGTAGGTTCTAGCATAAACATATCATGTTTAGTAACACACACCAAAAACAAAATTTTATGAGTACCAATGTAATAAATTACTCTTAAACTTCAAAACTTACACTTGTATCAAAATGTATCAAGTCTTGCACATATTTATTCAATAAAAATAATGAGATACTTTAGTAATTTAATGGAAAACATTAATCATGCTTATCTCTCTCATGTATTAGAACTCAAACCAAAAATATAACTTAATTTAGGGGCTATTTCTAAATAACAATAAAAATTTTTAGGCTGCCACAAGGAATAATCAATATATAAATCATAGTATTCATGAGTTCAAGCACAAAAACATATTTTTAAAAAGAAGGATAAAAGTTATTCGATCAAAATTCTTCCCACACTTAAATCATACATTCTCTCCAATGTGTGCACTCGATGCTCACATTTAACAAAATTATAAATATAAAATAAGTGAAAGATTAGAATATTCCTCTTAGTTGTGAGCATAAAAAAAGCACTATAATATAGGTGCACATGGAGGTGTTAAGTGTCATATAATGGAATTGCATTTTTTTCTCAATCAATCTTATCCTTTGGCTATCCAAACTCACTTCCAATTAATACTAATGGTCGATACAATCTTGTATTGGTTTTTATTGATTGGATTCATTATAGAGTTAGTTTTTGTTGTTGTCCTATTAGTGCCATTTGTTCTTCCCATAACTTCAACAATTGTGAATAAGAAAAATTTACAAATTATTGGACATTAGCAGAAGTTTGCCGCTTGTGTAGTTGTCGGACTACTGTTAGAGATTTATTGGCCTGGAAGTTGGTGATTGGTTGCTATATAGAAGTTGGCAGAGTAAAACATATAAAAACTATTTAGACACATGTGACGTGACTATTGGAGTTAGAGTGGGATGGGTTATGCTGGGGTTTGAGTAGCTCTAAGCCTAGGTTGACCTATTTTTTAATTTTTTAAATTAAAAATAGAAAACGACATCATTTTCTGCAAAATGATATCATTTTTTATAACTATCGGACCTCGAGCTAGGCATAGCTCTAACTTAGCCCAACCTGACCCAGTTTGTCAAGTCAAATTGGAGAATGTTGAAGTCACTAGTGCTTTTGAATAGTTGGACGCTTATATAATATGATGCTTGGCTAATGGACAGAAGCTTAAAGCTGGATTTGGTACTGTATGTTATGCAACTGTTGGAGCTCTTCGATGCGTACTTGAGGATGCTTGACTGTTGGTTGGGACGTTGATGTGTGGTAGTCTAGAGTGCTAGTAGGCTCGCCAGTGATAGGCTATATTGAAAAGTGCTATGCATCGGGAAATAGGTGTGACTCTTACTATGGAGGCAGGGACAAAGAGAATAAACACAAAGTTAGGGTTAAATTAATTTTGTGTTGTTTTATTTTTTATTATTTTCTTTCTTGAAAAAAATCAAATTCTTTAAAACAAAATTGTTTACTAAAACATGATCTCGCCTCATGCATTTTAGTAATCTATCATTTAAAGGATTTAATTCCATAATCTTAAGTTATCTAAGGCATGATCTTACCTTATTCATTTTAGCATTATGGAATTTAAAGAATTGTTACCCAAAACTTGAGTTATATAAGACGTGATCTCGCCGTGTGCATTTTGGTATTTTAGAATTTAAAGTCTTTTATCCTAAAAGCTGAGATGCATAAGACGTGATCTTACCTTATGAACTTTTTCCAACTGCTTAAAAGATCAAATTCTCTTTTAAACTAGCAAAACAAGTACACAAAAGCAAAAAAATGAAACTTATAAATAACTACATTGAATTAATAAAAATTATCATGTTTGGGTTACCTTCCAAAAAGTGTAATTATTTAACTTCGTTATCCTTAACAAAACTTTTTCTTTTTAATCTTCTACTTATTGGGGAAGTAACAAATCAATATTCATCAAAATTGTGACCACTATATCCACATAAAATAGTTTCAATCTATGCCCATTCATATTAAATATCTTTCTAGTATCTAAACTTTTTATTTCCACTGCACGATAAGGAAAAACATTAATGACAATAAAAAGACCAATCCATCTTGAACATAACTTACCTAGCATGAGCTTTAATCGAACATTATATAATACAAATTTCTTTCCCACCTCAAATTGCTTCCTCAAGATCATATCATTATGAAACAAATTTGGTTTCACTTTATAAAATTTTGAATTCTTGTAAACATGCAACCTTAGTTCCTCTAATTCTTACAAATGTAGTTTTATTGCCTCCCTAGCTTTGTCCAGTCTATATTACTATACCATACTGTTTAATAAGCTTGATATTCTATATCTATAGGTAAATGGAAAGCATTACCAAAAATTAATCGATAAAGCGACATTGCTATCGGTGTTTTGTAGATGTATAATAAGCCCAAAGAGCATCGTCTAGATGCACTCTCTAATACTTTTTTCTAAGATTTACTGCCTTTTCAAAAGTAAATTTCACTTCTTTATTTCCTACTTTTGCTTGTCCATTTACTTGTGAATGATATACAGTGGGCACTCGATGATGAACTCCATACATAAACAAAACTACCACTATTTTATTCCAAAAATAATTACCTTGATCACTAATAATAGCTCACAGAACTCTGAATGTATTAAAAATATTAGACTTTACAAAACCTACAACAACTATAAAATCATCATTCTTGGTGGATTTTGCTACCGGTCACTTTGAAACATAATCAGTCATCAAATATAGAAGAAAAACCACAAGATGAAGGAAAAAGGCCTATAAAAATCAAATTCGAGGGTTAAAGCATTTCGTTTTTATGAGACAATATAAATGTATTTTGGCATCTATCACAACTTTTAGAAAACAAATAAGCATCTTTAATCAAAGTTTCCTAATATAAACCACTATCCAAAAGCTTTCTAGTGGTATGTTTAGGACTAAAGTGACCTTTACATGCATAGTTATGATAAAAATTTAATACAAAATGGCAGTCACTCTCTGGCACACAACATCTACTAACTTGATCAAAGTAGAACTTCCATAAATAAGATCCATCCCAAACATGGTCATGAGTGACTTTGTATGTCTTTATGACCGTGTAAAGGTTGAATGAAGAAAATCGAGATCAAACACGACCATGTGGAGATGGACAAGTTTGTGTAGAGATCAAACCCGTTTTCATAAGCCATGAGACTTTTTGTGACCATGTATCTCTGCGATTGTTGAATATTGAAGTATTTTTAAGGGATATGATCACCAAACTCTCCTATATGCGTGAATGTGTCCATTATAAAAACCTTAATTTTTGTATAAGGTATAAAAGGTAACATGATGGGCCTCATTAATAGAAAAGAAGAGAGAGACGTCAGAAAAGTAAAAGAATCAAGGAGTGAGAAAGAAAAGGAGACTTTTTTATTTTATAATTGATATTCTTCAACTACAAGTTATATTTAATGGTTTGATGTTTCAGGACTAGCTTAGGAGTAGTATTGTTTTAGGATATCAATTTGTACTCTAACTTGAAACTTTGTTAGATTACTTATAATTGTATTGTGATGATATTTTGAGTTAAGTTCAATAACTCAAAACTATTTGAATAGTAAATTTACTTGTCAATTTGGCATGTAACTTTTACCTCAACATTAAAGGATTTTTCACGTAAATTTGATGTTCTATTTACTTCACATTATCTATATTATTTGACTTGAATGTTTATTGTGTTTAGTTACTTGAAATTGGTTGAATGTGTTTGTTGATTTTGTGGGTGTTGTCGTTCAAAGCTTAGAAACTAAAGTGGGTTTACTAATAAAGGAATTTGTTAAATTAATAATGTGACACCTTAATTACCTCGAGGAGAATATATGAATGCACCCAAAATAGACCTAGACAATTGAACAACTTCCAGAGATAAGGAAAACATATATCACATCTCATATTTCATTGTGGTTTACTCAAGTCACAAATTACACATATAACATCCATAAATAAAAAATCTCATCATAAGGTATGGTTAGTATAGACCATTTAATATACTACAAAATTTCTTCTTAATATTTATAAGTACAACACACTGTTTAGATATAAGATCTTCTAAAAGATTAAACATCCTTCTTTGTCCATTATGGTTGTCACAACCTTAAATCATGACCTACATGGAGGGAAAACCATCGTGCTAAGTATATAGCTTAATTGGGAATAATGATGCAAGATAGCAACTACTTACAGCAGTCACTTAACAATCACATGTAAATGATTCATGACAACTGAGTGATGAAAAATACATTATAAAATAAAAGTCATGAACCATCACATAACAATATTTGAACATGAAATTCAGAGATTATTTCAAATATAACTTTGCGTCAGAACAGAACAAATATATGAATATATATAGAATTGCCTGCTAATTTCTTCAGACGTTGGTAACGAGAACAAAACAGAAGATACCTATGATTGGTATCTACAGAAGAGGCAATAACCTCTGAAACAGAAGAGACTTAAGTCTCTAAAACAGAAGACACCATAATGTATTAGAACAGAAGCAGTTGCAGACCCTTCTAGGCATGCCTATTTACTTACAACTAAGACTTGGCAGGTCAAAACTAATCATCAGAACATCATAATTACATTTCAGAGTCACATTAAAGAGTAACAATTCATAAGATACAAATTCATTCTCGTATTCTTACAATTATAATTTGAAAATGTTTACCATGCTCATTCGTATTTAATATGCTTTATGATCATATTCCTTTTTAATAATACATCAATGAAAGAATTAAAGTATATACACATTACATGTATGATGAGCCTCATAACGCTTATGTTGGGTTTGCTAAGCCTTAGTGACATCCAAAAAGGTTTGGATGAGATGTGGTAAACATCGGAAACTAAAACAATGTCCTAGTTGTGACAAAAGATAGGATCACGATCATGACACCCATGTCATAATCGTGACAGACACTCACCATTCATACCTCTACTTGTTATGTTATATTCATATAGCAAATGTTCGAATTAGTTTTAAAGGTCTTTTAGTCATTTTTTCTTTCTAATGGAATAAATTTCACACAATTTGGTTAAGTATTCCGAGAGTTATCTCTAAAACATTACAGGATGTTCGAAAACATGGACAACAACCATAATTCAAAACTCTTAAATCTCGTTTGGTAATCAGTAATGAAGAGATGGAAATGGCAATGCAACCTACATTCCTATCCTTTTGTTGTTTGGTTACCGATAATAGATAACATAGGGAATGACAAAACAGGAATGAATCTTAAATAATCCCAAACTTTTATTCCTTAGGGGCTATGGATATACGCAGGAATGAAAAATCAGGAATAATTCCCATTCCAATCCTCATTTTTTATTCCCATTCCTATTTTTTTTATTTCGATTCCTTTATTACTAGTTACCCAACAAGACCTTAGAAGCAAAATCAGATTTCGGTTCCTTCATTAAAGTTTTAGACCTATTTCTTTAGCCTAATATTTGATTGAAATTATTCAATTTGGAGGTCTACAGACCAATATATGACTAAATTATAGAAGTCTGTTCAGTGGAACCTATCCATCCAGCGAAGTACCCATTCCAAATCAACTAACTTCGACCTTATCATGCAAGAGCAACACAAAAACACATCCAATTTTAA
>JAOQMS010000004.1:12607402-12619097 GCA_027563885.1 Erythroxylum longipes | reverse complement strand
ACTTGTGGCGTTAATTCAATTCCCACAATCTTTATACTCTTTGTTACCAATTCCTTGCTGTTTTGGGGGTGAAGGGTTGTGTTAGATTGATTGAATTTAGGTATTGAGAACAATTATTGAAACGGAGGGGATCTAGACATTGACTCTAGGTTATTGCCGTACTAGTATATTATCTATATGCTTAAACTACAATAGGTAAACAACTTTTGTCTCTTTCTTTATAGATCTAATTTTCAAAATTAAGTTGTTACCTTTGCATATCTATTATGAATTGTTCTTGGATAATCATGTTTTAAACTATTGAATATATAAATTATTGTTCTCTTTATGAGTAATAAATCTCTCATACCCTTACTAAAGAGGATAATTAGACTATCACTAACCTTCTTATGGACATGATAAATTCACAATTATCTCCAAAACAAACTCTTTGTGCTTATCATGAAAATGAATCTTTCAATATCTTGTATACTTTCAACTATACATTAAATGTATCAACAAAAACACTAGTTCCAATTAAATGTATTGTCATAAGATTTGAACTTCTTAAATTTATTTTACTCCCACAACTTATCTTGAAAACCATTCTCCTATAAGTATACATTGAAACAAATAATTTTGTTCGATGAGTTTATAAGATTATATCCAATCTTTTAGATATCTCATAACCTTTTATTATCCAATTTACTTCTAAACTTATTAAAAAATATATGCTTTAACTAAGCATCACACTACAAAATCATTAACTTTGACTCTTTCAAATTCTTAACATTTCATATCTAGTATAAAATCTTGCAAATTGATTTAATCAAAACTAATGAAGGTAAGTGATTATACTCAGCATAGTTAAGGAAGAAATAATATTGCCTCATACAATATTTATATTGTATATTCCTCCTTATACAAATTCAAACCTTTATGGAATTTAGTTATGGAGGTATTAACTAGAGAATCTCATTCACTATGGAACCAAAAAATTTAATTCTCACCTCATTTATCTTATTGAGGTGCTTTAGGATTCTCAATGTTTAATTCTCAAATTTAAACAATTTGAACTTTTAAAAAACTTAAATCAATATTTCATTTAATACATATGAGTATATCATATAAAGTCATTAGTAATATAATGAAATATAAGTATCATGCTTTTATGAATTGTTATTATATCTATCCCATCACATGTATAAGATTTAACAATATAATACCATCATCATCCTTTCACAAAATAATTTAGTTATTCTTCAATTCAACAAGTTTCATAATTTGCACACAATTCATAATCAAAAGAATACATATATCCTTGTATCTCATTTTCATATATGAAACTACTCTTTATGTATAACTTCTTTGTTGGTTTATTGTTAATGGAAACATGGACATACAAGTCTCTTATGCATGTGAAAATGTTAGCAGCTAAACTTATCTAGGATCGCTAGGAAATAGAAAATTGTTTAAGCCTGAAGAACACTAAATCAAAATCTATAAATTTATGTAGCAGAACATCAAAGTTATAGGTAATGAGCTTTACTTAGTATTTAGCAAGATAATAATGCCTACTTAAGGAAAGCTCCGTTTAGCACAAACTACATATCACTTAATATTTTTATATTGATTCTTCAATTGTTGGTTATTGCTAAAAATTATGCTCTTTATACCTTAACAAAGCATTAAACTACAAATTCAACGAGTAATGAAGGTATAAAGAAAAATGGAAGTTAAACTTAGTTCTCACCATAGTCTTGTGCGACTATTTTGGACTTTGAGATGAGTTCATAAACCAATTCATTCCTTTTCAATTCCTTTGCTACATATATATTGCTCAGTTATGTCCTTGGAAATTCCCTATTAATGTAATGCAAACTTAAATAACATGCAACTGCTTACCTAAAAAATTGAAATAGTTCAAAAGAAACTCTAATAAAGACATTAACATATTATTTCTTAGTGATTGATCAATCAAAATGTGGGGATATTTCAATTTGTTAGTGTCCTTTAATCCAAATCCAAATCCTTTTCAATTTCTCTTTCTTTTTTTGATCAACAGTAAGAAAAAGCAAGAAGGTCATGAATGGTGGGAATAGATCTCTATAAGAATCAACAATAAGACAATTTGAAACTTATGTAGACATTGTAGCTACCTTTGACCTCATTCCAGTTATTTCCTTTAAAAGTTTTAGGCACTAATTAATAAATGTTGGGTTAGCCATGGTTGCATACATCACATGCAAGCGGATGCAGCTGAAGTGTCAGAATCAAGATTCCGACCAAGGATATCAATGGGCACCCGGCCCGTCCATATTTTTTAATATAAAAAATACAAAACGGCGTCGTTTTGGACAAAACGACGCCGTTTTGTCGGGCCGGCCCCGCCCGTGGCCTGCACAGGCCTACCATGATTGACCCGCGGCTCTGCCTGGGCGGACCATATTCGGCCCATGGCCCGCCAAACCCGGGCCAAAAATGGGCCGGGCCAAAATTGACATCCCTAATTCCGACACCATGACAACCCGGAAACCACAGAATCTCACATGCATGCAAGGATATGTAAAGAACATGAAATAACAAAACTTTTTACCTTGTGTATCTCCTCCTTTCTTGTTTCTTCTCTTTGTTTGGGTTGTTGCAAACACCAAACCCTTCCTTGATCACCCAAGAAGACGCAAAGAAGGAAGATGAAATAATATGTAAGGGTTTTAGAACACCAAACTTGATGAATTCAAGTAAATGTTCAATATGATAGAAGATAGATTAAGGTTATCTTGCATGCATATTAATTTATACAACATTTGCATAAATTGCATGAACATAACTCAAGAACTTTTCTCACTCTCTCTAGAACACTTCTAGAACCCTTTCTCTGTCACTTAAGTGTGTAAAGAGTGAAATTTGTTCAACTCATTTATATATCATTTTGGGGCCTTTGTCACGATGTAACATGCCAAGATCGTGGCCCTATGATGCACGATCGTGGCTTGCCTAAAATATGCCATACACACTTGTTTTTCATCTGATCTTTTATACTTGTGACCTTTAGGTTCCTGGCTATTTTAGGCACTTGAATTAACTCTTAATTCAAACACATCATGATGCTTATTTGTTGGAATATAAATGGATTAACACACAAACTCTTTGATAATTAATTATCCAACTTATGAACCTTTCTATATACAATTACTGTGCAATTCGTCCTTTCACCATACTATACCCCACTTGGTTCGGAGTATGGGAAATATTTCAACTCCTACTAGACTGATTACGTCACATCTAGTCCAAGTGATGTTAGTTTTTGTTTAAGGATCTCATTACTCATATGTGTTATTGAAGACCTTCTTCATGACAAATACCTGCTCTGGCCAGAGAATCCCGAGTAATGACCCCAACAAGAGGCCATAGGTCTCATCTCCTTCTATTAGGAGTGGTGAATCCTTTATTGGCTACCCAATTATCTTTGAATATAAATAGTTGTTTCCAATCACCACCCTAAGAGCGACCTCGTCTTGAGGTAATAAGGAATGGTGTCAAAGCACAGGATTTATATCTAAGATATCCTTAAACGCCTCAAGTCTAAGTATTTTTGCACCATTGCTATAACGAGATTAATCATTGACATTCGATAGATCATCCATATGATAATCTCATAGCGGGTCATCTGATGTACTTACTACCCTTAGTAAGCATCCACATATTAACACTAAACATCTCATGCTTACAGTTTATGAGATCCACTGCTTGATCAAATCAAGGAGTATAATATGTGCTAGTCTTTCCGGATTAATAATGTCCTGTCTTATTAATCCTATGACTAGGGATTGTTTAGATACTAATATAATTGCACATGATAGGAATCTCATTATCATGATCTCATCATGATTTCCTTCATGCTATGTTTTGTATCAAGATCAATATCAATTCATATATATATAAATGAATATCAAATCAATGAAAAATACCTATTGTTTTATTAATCAAAATAAAGTTTATAAAAAAGTGCTAAAGGTGATTGCCTTTAGAGCACTACTCTAACAAGAAAGGCTTCCTAATACTACTCAATCTTCTCCATCATTTGTGAACTATAAAAGATATAGAGAAGGCAAAAGATAATATGTAAATGTTAGACTTGACCTGCAACATTAAGAAATGATCTACACATGACCACTGAGAAATGATCTATACATGAACGCTTCCATATTAGTTTTTCAATGTGGGCAGACACATCATTCAATGAGATGTTACTAACAAAAAAATGCAACAAAAGGTAGTTTGAGATTAGGATAGTAGCAAATCAGAAATTTGGCATTAGAGTTTAGCCCATGAAAGATGAGAAGATGCATAATTAGTGGTAAAGAGAATCTCAATAATGGCAAATAAATTCTAGCTAACCGAACTCATACATCTTTTATATCACAAAACTCAAGACAGACTATCTTCATATGTATTTTAGGTTTGTTGCAATGGATACCAAACCTTCAATAGATTTATCTTAGTCCTACTTAAATTTCATAGCACGATGTGAATCACCATATTTCCATCACACCTACAAAGTCAGAGACTCAAGGAGGGACTCATAATTAGATTACAGCCAAGAACATCCCAGCAGTTACAAAGTTTTGGTTTTTCCCCCCTTCATAGACTATAATATGATCCAAGAAATGGACATTCTAATAACATCCATATTAAAGACATTTCACACACACACGTATAAACAATGTCAGCATACCTTACATTTAGTGCATAAATCATCAAACAACCTGGATAGCTACAATAAGGGAAGAGCAGCATCTATGTAAAAGAACCCATTCTAAACCCTTCCTCTTACTAACCATACATTCCTTGAGCACTTTAAATTCATGCTCTGCCAAGTTACATTTTACGATCCTAATAATACTTGACACAATATGAATACCACCAATCCCACTCACTTAATCAAATCCTTTAACGCAATCAACTTTTGCATAAATACTTCTAAAGGATCAAATATTTCACAACAGAAATGTAATTATAGCCACAATAGAGAACCTAGTCCATAATGCAGTACTTCTTATCATCGAGAAGGCCTTGTGTGGGCTTTAGGTTGGAAATGAGAGACTTAAGAATGGAACTATAGAACCTTTCTAGTTGTGAGAAGATCTCTATGAGATCTCTTCCATGAATCCAATGATCAAGATGCTTGCAACTTTGCGATTAAAATTGGATTTCTATATATCATATAAAGATTGTTGTAAAATGTAGGCGTATAAAAGAGAGGGAAGACTCTATATCCTTAACCACAGGAACAATGTAAGCAAACCCACGTATAAATCTACATCTTCACCATTTAAATGGCCCCATCAACAAAAATGGAAGTCTAAAGAAAGAGTAATTATATGTGCTTAATTGTTGGTACTTCTAATCCTTAACACTCAGTGGTTAATGCTTTAAAATACTTAAGACACTCACTTCAATTCATATTTGATCTCAGGTAGATTTTGAAAGCATAATAGCTAGAGTGAGCAAAAAACTAACTCGTTGAGCCATCTTCTTGAGATTCACACTCAATTAGCTTCATGTAGCAAGAAAGTGAAGGGTTAGAATGAAGAGGAAGAAAGAAAATACCAAAAGGAATGGAAATATGCAGATTCATGGTTATGGAAGGTGTCTCATGAACATGAAAAATTTGTCATGGCTGTGAGACCAGTGTTATGGGCGTGATAGCCCATGTCACACCCATAAAACATACTAACGGGATTGACACACCAAGTCACACCTGTTTACTTGCTAATTGTCCACTATAAGCCTAGTTTTTTTACTATAAAAACAAGGTTTTTATGATGGTGGACTCATTCTTGGAAACAAACATGACTTTTCTTTGCTCTCTCTTCAGTTTTTCACATTTTAGAGGCTATTCATGGGTCTTTCTTGGAGATTGATGGAGAAGATGGAGGGCCAACCTTCCTAATGATAGTTCTAAGGTGCAATCGACGCCAAAGAGCACATTAAGCATAGTGTTATTGTGTATCATTTTCTTTCCCTCTTTTTGAATTGTTTAAGCTATCCTGTATGTATTGATTGGGTATTGTATGAGAATGATTTTGATGTTATATTGAATTTTTTTTCATGAACACACATTGCTCAAACTTGAATATGATACGTAATAGTCGTGTTTGAAGTCATATGTGGCAACTAAAGGTATTAAATCGGTAGGGATAACGTAACATAAGTAAAATAATCCAAGCTTATGTGATTATTGCTTAGATTGGTCAATTTTTTCTCACTTGTAATGCGACTATCTGAATAAACTTAAAGAGCAAGTTCTAGGTTTCTCGATAGTTAGGATTAATTAATGAGGTATTTTTAATTAACTACGATCTAAGGAAAAATCAAGATTAACAGAGTTTGTTGTTAATTCACGATCAAGAGTCTAAAGAGAGGTGTGAAGATGATAATTCAATGACATATATGAAATTGTTCTTAGGCCGCGATTAAACTAAAGAATCGAATTTCAAACCATTCATCAATTTTATCACTTTATTGCTGTTTAATTTGAGTTGATTTTATAGATTCAATTTTACTTTTTTATTTTATTTTCATCGAACCAAATCCCCTTGTTTTATGTATAGGTATAATTTAGGAAAGTAATTGGATTTAATCTCTATGGATTGACCTAGAATTACCACTAGCTATAGTTTTAGGTCTAGTTTATTTTATGTCGCATTACGACGTGCTACTAAGTAACTGATCACATATAAGCACAATGTCAATAGGAAGTGAAAGAAAGCAGCAAGGCATAGCTAAAAGATAGAAAAACCAAGGGCTTATCGGTAAACATCAACTTTTGTGTCTAAAAGTGGCACAAAAGAGTAAAGACAAAGATATAAAATTAAGAATCAGAGAAAAAAATACCCTGTTAGTAAAGGAAACACAACCGGTTAGTAGAAATATGAATCTTGAAACTAATTAGGAATAACCAAGGACAGGTCAAAGGAGCAAGCACCAACCAAACAAGAACATTAGGGAAGACTACTCAAAGGTAGTGAGAGAGTATGGGTCAGTGATGACTGTGGTGTTTATTGTATTATTATTTTCACTAGGAGCATTTGAGGGCCTCAAGAATGTCATAGGTCAAAGTAAGCTTGGAAGTTGGATTTCCAATCTATTTTCAATTATGCTACAATAACAACATATTTATTTTTAATTATGTTATAGTAATAGCATATTTATTTGAGATTCTTTGAAGGCTTTGGTGAACTAGTTATTTATAGATGGAGATGACCAAGTATTGGAAGAGAAGGTAATGAAGGTAGTAGGTTTTGGCGTTGACTTCTAGTTATAGAGAAAATTTTGAAAGTAAGGAACACGAAGAACCCAAAAGCAATATCAATAAATAAGATAACAAATGTGGAACAAACAGAGAAGCATATGAAACAATAAAAGGGTATAAATCGAAGCAATGAAGATGTCGGAGATGGCGACATAATTTTTAGGAACAAAAAATCTTGTTTTAAAAACATACAAAACATGATTTTTAAGTTTTTGTAAAGTTGTGTGATTTTCTTGTTTTTAAAAACAAAAAATGGAAACAATACTTAACCAAACATGTTATAACATACTGTTTCTTTTTTTAATGACAACAACAAAAAATGGAAGGAAAAACAGAACCAAATAGGCCCTTAATGTTTATTTCATGTGCTTTGGCTTGGGGCTTTGAGTTTCAAACTGTGGCTTATAGTTTAATTCTTTTCAAAAGCTAAGAGGGATGTTATTTGATTTTTCTAGAGTATTAATTGTGTTTTTTCTTTTTTATCTTGTATAGACAACTCATTTAGCTAAAATTTTAAATATGGTTTCAATATTTTCAAGTTGAACTTTTTAGAATCTCATAATTTAATCTAATTCAAATTCAGGGTTAATTCATTAATTTTAATTCCAAATTGAATTTAAAATTTATTTTGGGGCATTAATTGAAACTTTTTATATTTAATAATTTATTTTAAAATTTGCAATTTTAATTATAAACTTTGATCAATAACTATCAAACAATTTTAATTATATTATAGAATTAAAAGATAACTCTGTTTTGAAAAATTAGGGCGGGATTTGATCCCACACAGAACAAAATAATAACAAAACCTTTTTTATATGATGTTTAGAAAGCCAAGATCACTTTAAAGTATGTAAAATGATTAACACATTAATTATAATAAAACATGAATCTTAGTTTATAGCTTATTTTTTAAAATTGATTATTTTCTTATCATTTCCCTCAAATTGTCTTGGAAACTAGCTCATCTTAACCTGCGTAGACACACAAGTGTTTAACCTTTAACGATATCAATAGAACATATTGAGAGAATACTGCAAGTATTGTAAAAAAGGGTTAGACAAGGAGTACTAGCTCTTTTGGAGTTGAAATTAATCATGTTAGTAATATAATTAAATTAAATTATAATTGAAATTAAAATTTAATTAAAATAATAAAATTACAATTAATTCTAATTAAATATCAATTATGCCTAAATAAGATCAAATATATCATATTTCATACTGATTTTTATTTATTAAATATCTCACATATACTTATAAAGTTTCTCAAACTTTATATTCAAGTCAAACTTTATTAAAAGGTTTTTCTCTTTTCAACTTGTTCTTTGTATGTAACTTATTAAATTTTAAAATATATTGGCAATGAATATAAATTATGACCCTAGATCATATTTAGAATTGATAAGATATGATTTGGTTATGTTAACTGGACTTATCTATTTTGTTTTGGCTTAATTTTAGTGTTTAAATAAGAAAATCAATTTTTATTATGTTTTAGGAGATGACACGTTGAGATTGGATCAAATTGGAGTATTATTGGTCAAAATCACAAATTTAGGAAAAAAGTGAACATATTATTATAGTGGATAAGGTGAGATTTTGATTCAAAGGGATTCAAAACTCTAATTGTAAATCTAGATATTTTGATTTAAGTAAATTTAAAACTTTGGTTCTAATCTTGAGAGGTATTGTTCTAAACTTATATTTTATTTTAATTCAAGTATTTCTTGTTTTTTGTTCTTATATTTCATAAGTAATCAATATTGATTTGATCTGAAAAATTAATTTGATGTTGATTATTCTATAGCTGTCCATAAATTCAATGATTTGTAATTTTCATGAAGGATTGTTACAAGTAACAAATATGTTATTTATGAATTTGCATATTTAACTTATGAAAAACAAAAAAAACTAAATTGAATAATTATAGCTATCTCAATTATTTAATTTATCTTTTCGTTAGTCTTATTGCTATCATTTAATTAATATGGAATGCTACCATACGAATCAATTTATGGTAAGTTTTGGTTTGAACAGTTTTAAACCAATTAATTTAAGAAAATTTGAAACTTAATATGACTAACCTAATAGGTTTCAGACTAACTATTTGAATTGTGAAAATTATTATTATTTGACCAATGGTCAAAGTTACAATTGGATGAGATCTTTCCCTTGAATCAAGGTTAAGTACCATTAAATTTCGGACTTTAATAATTAGTTGATTATTTTAATTCTTTCTTAATTTTAGTTCATTACTTAATTAATCATGAAACCCCATTTTGTTTGGACAATTCAAATTAAGAATCTAGTTGCTAGTTTTCTTACAATTCGATCTAGTTCTAAGACTACTACAAGAATTTAGTGAATCAAAATTAATTTTAAAGATTTTGATAACCCAATCAAGGATTAGATAAATCAAACTCCTTAAAATTATCTTTAATCCTCTAATTAAACAACTTATATCCATATATCAAGATTGGTGTCTAGCAACGCATCATGATTGCCCAGATATTTGGGAATATTAAAGTGATTTTAACAAACCTTTCTGGCCATGATTTTTTTTAAATATAATTCAATCCTTTTATCATACAATGTCCCGATTAGTTTATATGAATCAATGTCTACTTTATTTGAGTCCAATCATCTTAGCTCTCCACCATCAGTAATTGATTCAACTAATGACATTTGAAAGCTATTTTCAAAGTTTCATTTTGCCTTAGCCAAATATTTTTTAAATTAATACTAACCGAACACAATGAAACATTCTTCTTAATCACTTTAAGATAATGAATGCTATAATGATTAATCAACTACCTCTATATAATTCATGTTATATCCAATGACTATTGACCAAGCTACCAGTGGTTAGAATAGTTCATAAGTAGTATTAAAACATTGTAATCCTTATATAAGATACTTAGGTACTCTCAAATCAAAAGATCATTTAAACAATCATCAAATGAGAATTTCTATAGATATACATGTAATATTTCAAATGGAATTCTCATATGGGGTCAGTTTAATGAACTTATTCTCTTATAAGCATGCAAACATTTGTTTAAGTGTCTTCATACTTTATTCTATAAGATCGATTACTTTCTCCATAAGGAAAAAAAAACATAAGTCGTTTTATACTCTATTAATATCTGTCTCAATAGAATAATGACTAAGAATCATTTGAGGATGATACATAAATTCAATATAATTTTCATAATTATGATCTCATCATAATTTCATTATAATGTGTAGCTATCCCATGGACTAGGTTACATGTCGCAAGAGTTACATCTAAGGATGATAGCCGCCATAGATATCTAAAGATTGATTCCAATCACTTTAACATTTCCAATTATGAAGATTCTCATGTAAAAATTGGGTAATAATGATATATTTCATCGTGAATAGAACCAAAAATAAAGCAAAAGATTCACAAGTGTATCACATTGCAAAGCCTTTAAAAATGTCTAGTTAAGTTGAAAAATATGCATTCAAAAAGATAATTAAGGGAAGATCTATGTCTTATTAAGCGTGTACTTAGAGTTGGATATTAAAATGTTATGCTTATGTGCAATGAGCAATCATCAACTAGTAAAGAACTTAAAACTAGGACTCTCTAATTCTATAAATAGTAACAAAAAAAGTAAATGTGCTAAAGAGTGAAAAATGCATATGTTAGTAAAGTCGTGAATATCTTAATGCTCTTGATGGTGTAAAAGTTCTTTTTGAACTAAAACGTAAAGATTTTCTGTAATTTAAGAAAAATTTTAAAAACTCTATCTTTAAATTAAAAAAATCTTTATAGTTTAAAATTTTCTAGAAAACTTCTTTTTTTAGACTTCGGTTAAAAATTAACAATAAAATACACATGACATTAATATCATATTTATACCAATCAAACGTTACTTATATGACAATTCAACCAAATTCTTAAATTCAAACCAAACTAATTCAATCTAATTAAAAATAATAATTTATTATAATTATCTTAAATTATTAATTTAGATTGAGTTTAATTGATTTGGATCAAGTTTAAAAGTTGAGTTGATTTACCATATTAATGATATTTAATTAGTATATATCTGAAGTTCATAACATGTGTGTTTAATCAGTAATTTTTAATCAAAGTATAAAAGAAGAGATTTTTCTAGAAAAATGAAAACGAAAAGGAATTTTTTGATAATTTTAAAGATTAAAGAAATTTTCTAAGATTTCTTAAGCTATAGACGAGGTCCAAATTTATTACACTTTTTTTTATAAAAAGTTGAAACAATTGTAATAAAGAAAGGGGAGCTATTGTTAGACCCCGATTTTCTTCTTATTATATGTTGGGGATTAATTTTATTGTTTTGTTGCAATTAGGTATAAATTATAAAGTTTTTGGGGGGTAGAAAATTTT